>BMAV01009590.1:175410-209836 GCA_019973955.1 Trichonephila inaurata madagascariensis | reverse complement strand
TTCTAGTTGAGCCTCTGTACAGAGGTCTGAGCTATGTACAGGCAAAATATTATTATAATAGAAGCATTTTTCGCAAAAGGAGAATATTTTGAAAATGGGTCATTCTATGTTCATTTTTTGTCAAAATATTGTACTTAAATAGTTTTTTATTGTAATACTATTCTTAAAACAATTTTATATACATTTTCTAATCTAAGTGTCACTAAATATCATATATATTATCCAAGTAATACGCTTTTGCAAAATCACGGTTCCGAACATAGTCGGATACCTTAAAGAAAACAGCTACAACCTCTGTAATCTGTCATCTGTTTATTTGTTCATTATTAATCCAACTAAAAAATCGATATATAAATCAAATAATGAGACAACTTTACCGTTGCAGAGATTTATGTAATTTATATGTGATTAAAAAACCATGTTAATTATTTAATTATACTGCTGATATTTGGACCAAATTACCCGTGAAAGGTGAATGCAAGATGAGCTTCCATGTTCATGGCTCGAATATCAATAAGCTCATACATTTCAATTAGTGCGTGAATGGAATATTTGTTAATTAAATTTAAATATCAGTTTGGTGGTCAAAAAATATACATTCATTTAATATTAAAAATAAAGTATTTTTGAAATTTGGTTTTTTCTGGTTATATTATTTTCCATTTCTTTTTAACTGCATAGATTTAAAAATTAAAATACCGTCGAACCTCTATATAACGAAGTCTCTAAATTCCGAAAAAAAGTTCGTTATATGGAAAATTCTTTACATAGAGGTTCAATTTTCGTTATAAACTACATAAAAAAATTTAAAATTTATCAGCACTATATAGTAAAAAGTGATTATCCACACCATTTTGTAAATTAATATACAGTTATTTAATATATCTTACCTATCAAAAAGAAAAAAAAAGGAAAGAAAAACTGCAAGAAAAGTTTCTTGACGTCATTTTCCACTTCCTGAAGAATTAATTTTTTTTTCTTTGGTGCTCAAGCCCCTACGTTTTGACATTTTTGAGCTACAAGAAACGAAGTTACCAGTAAAACTGATCAATACTTCGGAGACTAGTTCAAGGACACAAGACTCTACTGAGGGTGAAAGGGGATATCGAAGATGTTTCCAGTGAACTGGACAAGGGGGTTAAAAGTTGCACTTCTGGAATGAAACACCCAGAATTCCATTGCTCTCAGCGATAGGCACCTAATAAATTAAGTTCAAGATTTATGACCACCATAAAATTTGCTAAAGAGAACATAGCTTGAAATTTTTGCAGAAATACTTTAAAAAAAAGGGTGAACAAAAATTGAATCACAACAGAAAAGTTCACATAATATAGAAATTTTACTTCGCTATAGAGAGGTTATTTTACGAAAAAAATCGTTAAATGTTCTTGGTTTCAGGAAAATGTTCGCTATATAGAAAAATTCGCAATATAGAGGTTCGTAATATGGAGGTTAGACTGTATAGTAAAAAAAAATAATGAGACATCTTTACTATTCCAGAGATATCTGTAATTTATTTGTGATTAAAGGACCATGTTAATTATTTAATTATACTGTTCGTATTTGAACTAAATTACCCGTGAAAGATAAATGCGTGATTAGCTTCCACGTCCTTTGCTCGAATATCAGTAAGATCTTAAATTTTAATTGGTGCTTGACTGTGAGACCAGTTAATACCAGTTTGAGGTCAAAAAATATACTTTTATTTAATATTAAAATTTAAGTATTATTTTTGAGGGGGGTATTATTTATCATCCCTTTTTAAATGCATAGGTTAAAAAATTAAAATATAATCTTTGATTCATTTCTTGGCGACATTGATTATTTTGCGATTTATTGCCCTTTTAAACCACTTAATTGATTCTACCAATGATTCCCGAAATCTTAAGTTTTCTACACTTATAAATCATTCTATTACCCTCAGTAAATTAATTTCTTGATTTTCTTTATTTACGGAAATTTAAAATAATAAGATGTATTAGTAGTATTAGCACACATTACATTGATAATTCTTGAACTTTCTGTCTTGCCTTCATTTTTCCTTCTGTTCCGGAATTTCTCTCGACCATCCGTGGGCTTATGTAACTTCATTGATTTTTCTTTTTGTATGCAACCTTATTTTATTCTTGATATTTTTGTTCCTATAACTTTACATTTTTTTCTCCTATATGTCGAAAAGATTTCCTTTCTATCCTTGACGTACCTTGTATAAATAATTCATTATATGTTCTGTATTCATTACATTTTTGTAACATGTACGAAGTGTAAATTATTGATATATTATTATATTTTTCCTTTATTTAATGTTTTTTCGTTGTTATTTTTGTATATAAGGTCGTATTATCTCGATCCGTGATAAAATTTATGCTTTTTTTTTCCATTTGGCTTATTTCACTTTTTTACTTACTTTTCTTGTCTTCTTCCTTTTGCCGTTCACCTTCTTCACTAGCGTATTCTTGTGAATGTTATATAAAACCTTTTTTGCCATAGCTCTGTTTTACAATCATTATAATTGATCAAACCGTAATAATTCGTTTTTTTTTTAAAAATAAATTTGTATTTTTGCAAATAATTTTTCCGAACTATAGTGTTTGTAATTTGTAGTTTGGTAGGGTGGGAGCACTTAGTTTTCCCGAGCGTTCATATCCTTTCATGACATTTAAGAGAACGTTAATACTCTTTCACATTGCCTTTTTTTTTATAAATAATATTTGAAATTTAAAATATAAGTATTGTGTATTAATAATAAGAAGGAATTACTTTGGTATGGACAAAATTAAAATTATAAATCAAAGTTAAAAATTGGTGAAAAATTCATGACTTAGAGTCCTCAGTTATAGAAAAAAAACTTTTAGATGCAAAAAGTTAAAATGGGGTTTGGGGTCGGTGGGTTTCGGATTTATTTTCGTGCCTCAAAAATTTTCTTTTATTATATAAAATATATATATAAAATGATTAAATTCTATACATATATTTCAATTGGGCAAGGTGGAAAGCGTCGCTAAGAATATCAACCCTATTCAGATATTTAAATTGAATATAATACCATATAATATCGTATATGGTAAAGCGTGGACATGATAAAACAACTCAACCCTATTCATAAATTTAAATTGAACGTCATACGTGTAAAGTAAAGCGTGTCCATAATAATAAAATAACTCAGCCGTATTTATAAACAAGTTGAACGTAATACGAGAAAAATAAAGCGTGGCCATCACATAAAATGAGTCAACCCTACTCATATATTTAAACTGTAATGTACGGTGGTAAAAAAATTTACAAAAAAACGAAGTGGAAGGCAGAAATTTTTTGGTAACTTTTTGGATATTTTTGATCTGAAAATGTTTTCCGTTATATTATTTAAAATTGAGGCACCACGATTTATTTCTATATTAATAACAAAAAATTAAGTTTAATTAAATTGATATTGAATTATTTTTGCCTAGAAAATTTATTCTCTAGTGTAAATTTTCATCCCTTTCCATTTTATTTGCTTACCCCGCTTCGTTTCTTCTAGCTTTTGTTAATATTGTTTTTTTATCATCGTGCTCAAGTATACTCATCACGGTTTGTGAATTGTAATAAATACCCTCAACCACTTAAATCTGGAAAAAAAGTTTTAAAAATGTTGAAAGGAACTATATTTATATAAAAGAAACAAGTACTCATGCACGTCTTTTAATATTTTGATTTCAGCGATATTTTTTTTTTTAAAAAAATTAGATTTTGAAATGAAAACAACTTTGAAGTCTCGTGCTTAGTTTTGAGTTGAAAAAGGAGTTTTATACAGAGTAGTTCTGTGATATTCATCGGTCAACTGATTTTCTTGCTCTTTTTTTAAAGTTTTTTTTTTCTTCTGAAATTTCCTTTTCGTAGTTGAACGTGAGGTGAAATTTGAATGGGCTTAGAAAAAGGTTGAGTGCGTGACTCTATCCTTTTGAATTGAAGAAAAAAAAAAATGTGAATTTTTCTGCGGACGAGATTTTTTTTTTAAAAAAAATAAAAGGACGAAATCTACTTTTCATCGCGGAAGGAAGAGTTTATTTTAATCTTGTTGTATCACATGTCGCATTAAAGGGCTCGAGCTTTTTTCTTTTACTTTTCTACCCTTTTCTTTTGAAATTATAAAAAAAGTTTGGAGAAAATAAAATAAAACAAACGTTTATAGTGTAACAAAAAAACTTAAATATATTTTCATTGATAAGCTGTTTTACAGCTGTGATATAAATATATTCACACGTATTGAAAACAAATAGTTATGTATATATATATATATAGTACAATAAAATAAAAGTGAAAAAGTTCTAAAACCTACAATGCTAAAGAAGGAAGAAATTGGAGTTCATGAGACAAAAAGGGTTGTAGTTTCAAAAAGTTTTTTGGCCCCAAACGGGAGACCTATTATCATTTCAAAAGCTGTGCTTAATTGGGGGCCGATTTGGGGTTAGAAATTTTTTTATGGGTCCAACATTCCCCGTAAGAAAGAAATTTTGACATAAAAAAGAAAAAAGAAAAATAGAGCCAGTTTTAAAAATTAACCCCTATTTCTATCACGGGGATGATAAACCCCGACAATATATTAAAATGAAATTATGTAAAAGAGAACATTAATGCATTTTTTCAAAAAAGGGGGAATAATAAGAAAATTTTCTATAAAAAAAAGGGGCAAAAACTTACATGTAAAAATAAAAACCCATGACGACAGAAACCCCTAAGCAGAGGGGCAACACAAAATGGTGTTAAGATTGGAATATAAAAACAAAGAAAAAAAAAAACCTTTTTCGCCACCTAGATAAAATGATATTGCGATTAAAAATAAAAATAAAGAAAAAATTTTTAAAAAAAAAACTAAAAAATAAAAAAAATTTTTTAAAAAAAATTAATAAACAATTTAAGAATAGTTAATATAAAATAGAAATATAAATTTTAAAAAAAAAATTTTTTGGATAAATTTTTATTTTAGGTTAGTTTTACTTAAATTAAGCACGTAAGATATTTTAAAAAAAAAATAAAATAAACAAAAAAAGAAGAACCCTCTGTTTTGAAATTTATTTTTGAGTGCAGGCGTATAGATGGGCGCGTTGCAATTGTTATTATGCTTGAAATTTTGGTTTTTTATCTATGTAGATTAATCGAATATTATATTATTACATGTTTGGCCAATATATTTAAAATTTTTTAAATTAAAAAGAATTTAATTTTTATTGAAAATTTTTTAAACATTTGGGGTTTTTCTTACTATTATTCATTTATTATAACCAAAATATTTTTTTAATTTTATTTTTAAATTATCTCTATTTACTAACCAGTGATTGTTCGGGCTTCTCACCTAAACTTAAATGTAAAAATAGCTTACTTTTCTGGTCAGCTAATTGCAGAAGCTCTCAACTAGATGCCAACAAATTTTAATTTTTTACATTTAAAATTTTTCTCTCTTTAACTCCTTTGTTGCAGCTGGATTAGCTAGGCATCGCTCCTCCAACCCATCATGTAAATAAATAAAAATATAATCTTTTCTAAGTCAAGATTTTTTTCATCAATTGTTATCTTTATTTTATTTATATTTGTAATTTTATTCATATTAAAGAATTTTTTTTTATTTTTAGATTTTAAGAATTAGTTATTAAAAAGGGCAATTTGAAAGCGTTTTAATGTCATCAAAATGTCCTGAATAGAGATGAAGGTTCTTGAGAGATAAGTGCTCCCCCCCCCATCCCACTAAACTGCAAATTACAATAATTAATTTAGACAGTTAGTCAATAACTGATATACAATAATAAACAATTGCCAAGAAAATAAACGACAGTTATTAATTTTTCATAAATATTTTTACTTCCTTTATTGTAAAATTAAAATTTTTTCCTCTCTGAAATTAATCAGTGTCAATTAATTAAAACATTTTATTGCAGATTTTTTAAACCATCTTATTATTGAAAATACATTTTGTTTTTCGCAACATAAAAAAAAGTTAAGTATAATCTAAACCAATTATTTATTTTATACTGTTAAGGATTCACAATTAGACCCTTTTAGATTTATTCCTTTTGATTTTTAAAGTATAATAATCCTGAATCTTAATATTAAGAATAATAAACAAAGTTTTTGAAGCATTTATATCTTCTGAATAATAAATAGGGAAAAAAAATGCATTATCATATTAATTATCAAATTTTTTGCATCAGGAATTTATATTTTAACTAATTTAATGATCTTAAGATCATTTTATACGTTAAACTTTTGTACATAAGCAAAAGTCCAAAAATAAGTTAATTTTCATGAGTATGTAACCAATCCAAGCTACTAAAAGAAAAATATTTCGATGTCATTTCTAAAAGAAAACAAATAAAACCACTTATAAATGATTAATAATTGTTTATATTACACATTAAAAAAATATCGACATTTCAGAAAACTTGTTTTTGTTTCAGTAATAACACATCATGTAACTAAATTCAAAATCATTTATATATTAATTAAGTATTGTAATATACCTACATTTATTACACATTTCGTAGTAAAGTTTATTTTGTTGAGTAAAATTTAAACAAAGATAATAAGTAACAAATTCAACTCCAAAAAATTACGATTATATTTGAAATTCTGCAGATTCTTTAATAGAAAATGACTGATAATAATATGTATGGACATTAATGCATTACTGTTAATAAGTTAATAAAAAAGCAAAAAATGTGTTTTGAAAGGAAAAATAAACTGATACTTCCGAATTTAAAAAAAAACGCAAAACAACTTTTTTTTGAAGATAATCTCAAAGTTTTTGTAATGAATGTTTAAAAGAAGTGTGAAATTTTTCAAAAAAATTTAAAATTAAATAATAAGGAATATTTAAGAAGTTATAAGCTTGATGCATGCCCGCTTTTTTTAAAAAAGGGATGTAAGAAGCATATGAATATTATATATATATATATATATATATATATATATATATATAAGAGAGAGAGAGAGAGAGAGAGAGAGAGAGATTGAAACTTATATAATGAGAAGCAAAAATATACTTTAAAACTTTGTAATTTATCTATTTTTGCCAAAAGAAAAATATAAAAAAAATACAGTTAAATTTGCTTAAATAAGAAAGGAAAACAAATCTTAACATAGTAACTATTACTGTACTCTCTCACTGTTATTCTAATTTTACTGTCTGTGCGTGTGTGGCATCTTATTCAGTAACCATCATTAAAATATGTTTTTGGAAAAAAAAAAAATTTCGGTCTTATTTCTGGAAACATGTAGCAGATAAATGGCATTGATATTTATTTTTTATCTTTATATTTTTCTTACTTTAATTCAAATTATAGAAAAAAATATACCTAAAAATTCAAGCAAGTGAGTAACTACTTCTTACTTCAAAATTAGTTTTATATTATTAAATTTCTCTCAAAATTTTTTTAATCAAAGAAAATGCCTCTATATTTTTAACATTTAAGTTTTTTTCTGAACCATTGAAGATGAAGTAAAAAATATATTGAAAAAAAAGGATTTTCTCAACAATTATCTTAATAACGTAAATGAAAAAAAAATACTATTTAAAAGTTTATATTCCCATTTGTGATAAATATTTATTTATTTATTACGTAGAAATAAAAATAAAAGTTTCAGGAAAACGTGAAATAAATAAATTAAAAATAAATTAATAAATTTATCAATAAATTTTTGCATACAAGAAACAACGCAGTATGTGGACCGTTGATAAAAGCCATTAAATTGTCCCTGAATTGTAAACACTATAACCTAAGAATGTTTTTATAATAAATCAAAGCAATTGCTGTTAGATAAACGTTAGAAATTTAATCTGACATTAAATTATAATCGGAATAGTTATTATTAGACAAAATAAATTTCGGCAAGTACTATCTGAAATATCATATCTAACTTATGAAAAATTAATAAATCAATTAAAAAAATAATTCTCAACTTAATTAAAGCTCGGAATTGTTTTTAAAAAGAAAGATTTTAAAAAATGTTTGAAATTGAAATTATATAATAATTTTTGCATAATATATTTAAAACATTCTAAGATCATATATTTAAATCAACATGTTTTATTTCCAACTATTTCTGTTATGCAGAGTTTTGGCTAAAAGTATCCTAAAGTAATGGCTTATTATTACGGAACTACCCATCAGAATGTAATAAACAGTTCCTCAATGGATTGGAAAACTCTCCGAAATTTTTTGTGTCTAGTCCTAACGGCAGCACGTGAGCGTATTGTTTGGCAATCGTCGATGATAATTGTGACAAATTGAGAGAATTCGCAACATTTTTTGCTTTAGCTTCATTTTGGAAAGAAACGCTGAAATGGTCCTTGATTAAATAAAATTTATACTGTCATCTTATAACTTCAAATTGACTTCATTAAATTTAGTAAATACATCTGTTAAATAGGTAGAATCTGGTTTCCACTTGATTTAATTTTCTTTTAACTTTAAAGTCACGATCTGGTTCAATGAGAGATAGTTTCATAGACCCCCATATTATTTTTTGCTTATGTGAAACCTTAACAAGTCGTCATAGACCCCTTTGGGTCGATAAAGACCACTTTGAGAATCACTGATGTCGATCATGCAATGCTGTGTAGAATGTGGCTAAAAATCTCATATATACATAAAGTGATGCACGCAAATTAAAATCGTAGAATAAAACTTTGTGAAAAAAATTAGTACTATCTTTATGGAATATAAAATAAACATAAAGTAATATCTTTGATTGTTTATATGTAATTAATTTTTGAATCTGCACACATTCTTTTCAGACTCTTGGAATATCGTTTGCTTCCACAAGCAATCCGATTTAGAAATATATATGCATTTAAGGTATCCGACTACCCTAAAATTATGATTTTTTTAAGAGCTGAATTTTTTAAATTTCATTTATAGGCCATCTCATTAGCTTTATTAAAATAACAAGTTTTTTTTTTTTTTTTTTCCATTCACTTGAACAAAAACTACAAGTGTTTAGTAAACGCAGATGCCCTAACTTTACATAAGATGTCAAACTTTAAAATTCATTTTACTCGAAATATGTTTTTTTCGAAAAGCTCAAACGGAACGGGGACATCGATTGCTCAAAATGATTTTTAAAATAATTCACTGAAACTTTTTGTGTTTTTTCTGCATAACAGTAGAATTGTTTTAACCTTCAGATTTATCAATCATTATTTTATTTCAAAATTTACAGTTTTTTATGTGAATATATGTATTGTTTTTTTAAAGTAATGTCATATATGAACTAAGATAAAGTGCTCTATTTTTATAAAAATTAAAATATATCTTATCCTGAAAGTCATTTCGAAAAGGAAGAACAAAATAATACATCAAAATTTAAAAATTAAGAATTAGTTCATTTATATTTGTAAAAAGTGAGCCCAGTTTATGTAATTTTTTTCTATTTTTACCCATTTGTTCTCATTTTAGTAGTAATAATTTATTTTTCCCTTTTTAATTTTAGCCTTTTTTTTTTCTTAAGACGTACTAAATAAGTATAAAAACCAGAAAAAAATCACCATACCTCCATTTTTTAAAAAAAAGAGTTCTAGCAAGTAGTCGGATATCTTAAATATTACTAAGAGGCATACATTCCATGAAATTCTGAGATGTTACCAACATATTTGTTATTCATAATTTGTCTTTTTTAAATTTGTAACTCCTATATTTCAAAAATCTTACATAAATTTGATTGAACCTAACTTGTAACTACGTACCAAAATATATTTAAATATACACTTAATTATTAAAAAGCATGGGTATATATAACGTAAAGAAAGTATATATTGTGTGTAAAGAAATATTTTCACTGAAGTTTTATATAACGGGGAAATGAGCCACCTAATATTTAAACAGTACTCACCAGAACGTAATATTCTACTTTTAATGAAGGCAGCAAATAGTTTTGCGTTCTAACAAACATTGAAAAAAATCTGCAAAAACACATGGTAATCCTTTTAATTAATTTCTGAACAAACTTTCTCCAACATTTCCATATTTAGCTTGAGGCTACATTCCTACATAGAAGATTTTCAAGTAAACGGTTTTCGCTTTAAGAACTGCCGCAGGTCCTTTTTAGGTTACTTCTTGCTGTAGAGAAATATTTATTAAGAGCTGGAAAGTTGTTGACTCTAGCAACTTGGATAAATATTAATGTTTTGCACCTCTTGTTGATCTAAATATTCCTTCGAGAAATTTAATTTATGGTATTTTCCAAAGAATTCTGGGAAACTCAGACTATCTTTTTAGAGAAAGATTTGTGTGTGTGAGTTAGAAAGTTGAAATAATATCTACGGAGGATAATAATGTATTTTGTGTGGGCAGTAAAAATTAATACTAGGAATAGAATATCTTACCCCAGCGTTTCTCAAACTGTGAGGTGCACCCAGTAAGGTGGGCGTGATAACTCTACGAGTGGGGAGTGAGCATATTGAAAAGTCGAAAACAAAAGGTTGTTTTAAAAAAAATATTAATTTACTGAAAACAAAATACATTATGACATAATGAAGAATATAATACAAATTTATATACACATATGTTATACACTTATATATGTATCAGTACTGCACACTTACACTTATAAATGTATCAATGCTGCACAATGTATTTTATAATTAGTTTAACAATATTAAGTTAAGAACAAGTTTAGTAATTACCAGTGATCTCATGGGCTGCTCAAAGGCAGACGAAAAATGAAAGCAGGTAAGACGAAAAAACAAGATTCTACTGTCCAGATTGCGATGTTGGGTTATGTGCAGTACCATTTCTTCGAATTTAACATACGCGGGGTCAAATTTTGATAAATAATTTCGGAATTTTTTACGTAATTGCAAAATATGTCAGTAATTCAAGATAAAGGGGCCTGATATTCTAAACTTTATATTTATAGTTAATGGGAATTGACTCCAAAGTTTAATAATATCTGCCAATGCAAAAAGCCAACTTTACAGGTAAATTACACATTTATTGAAATGGATTTTCTTACAATAATTGTTAGGACATTTTGTATGCGAATCGGGCTATTTTGTTTTAAAAGATATGTGTATGCTTAAAAATAAGTTTTCAAAAATTGGCATTTAAAAATTGACAGAATTAAGATGAACCTAGAAGTTAAAAATTTTATTCTGGTGGCCTGTGTGTGTGTTAATAATTTGAAGTCAAAAACCAAGAATGCACGGAAAATATGAGTAATCTTTTCTTTACATATTGATTATCCGTAAAACAAAAATAATTAATTTTTTGGTATTCTCAAATTATAAATATACTATCAGATATACCCGTTCTTTGCATGGTTGAATTGAAAAATTAAACAATACAGATTGAAGGATAAATAAATTTTTAATGATTTAATTTTACGTGAATTTCAAATTAAACAACAAAAAAAGCTTTTCGCAAATCTCAGCTAAACAAACAAACAAACAAAAAAAACGAATTTTAAATTTTTTAAATCTGTGGGTTTTAATTTGCTGATAAAAAGGATTTTTTTTTTTTATAACTTTTGTAACTTGTGCGTCGATTTTTGAAAACGCCTTCCTAACTGATCAACACTGGTCAACAAAAGTAACACATTGCTACTAATTTTACTTAATAAACACTTAAAATAGTGTACATAATTTATACCTTGTGTGTGTGATGTGTAATATATTAATATTACTTTGTGTTGTATTTATTTTATGTTAAAATTGTAATATTCGCAAGCAAAGCCGTTCCTTACATTATAATGGGGATTCAATGGAAACATAGCGAAATGTTGATGATAGAGCCAACTTAGCAACATTTTTGCCCACCCTATTGACAACTTGGCGATTGATTGAATGATGCAGAAGTTGATTTACTGTAGCGTCTCCTGGTAGGGAGCTGCAACAAAGCGGATAACACAAAAACCTTCCAAAAAAAAATACATATAGATGCCAATTTTTATAAGGATCGGTTGAATGGTGTTGGAGTGAAAGAAGGCTTATACAAACATCCATTTTTATATAGGGGCATAATCTAATGTATCCCTTTCTATGTTGTATTTAAACACGTAAAAGGAAAATAGCTCGTATATATCCAAAGATCTTCACTTACAGTTTCTTAATTATTTTTGCGTCATAAAAAGGGGACATAATATACCACAGATATAAATTCAATCTAAATTAAATATTTACACATTTCGGTCTTAAGGTTTACATTTATTTTGACGATTAATTGTTGAATTAATGAATTAAAAATTTGAATGGATTTAATATTATACATTCAATGAGCATAATAATATAATATGTAAAAAGGAAAATTTGTGCTTTATGCACCTATATGACGGTCTTAATAATTACTTTCATCAATAGACTATTTTTAAAATTTTGTTGTGACAACAGAAATTTTATCTTAAAAAATATTATAGAAATAAAATAATGTTCTCATATAAAAATGATAGTAAAATTATTTTTAAATAATAATTTTCAATAAAATTTTAAGAAAAATTTGCAGCGAAGTCCGGTTTTTTTACATGTAAGAAAGGCTGTTGTGAAATAGCAGTTTTTGTGTTGGAGCCCTTTTTTTATTTTAGCTTTTTTCAATTCTTGCTATGGAATCATATACAATATGTTTATCTATTTTACTAAGTTTTTACTACTCAGTATATAATATATTAGTTATCACTTTTTCTTATTTATATTTTATAGAATCCATTTATTTAAAAATTTATCCGGGGGAAAATTAAACACTCATATTAGGCCTCTCCTTTTCAAAATCAGAATATTTTTCCTTCCAACTGATAATCTGTTTTTATTTAATTTAAATATTTTATTTAAATTTAAATTATTTGTAATTTAATCTTTTTAATTTGATCTACAATTTATTATTAAATAATTTCCTTATTCTTAAAATAAAAGTATTGTGCAATATTTGAAAGACGCGCTTAATTAACAATGCTAACAGTTTTTGAAAATTAAATTGTAATTTATCCGTAAAAAATATAGTATATTTGTATCAGCATATTATACATTTATTTTTATTACAAATAAAATCTTATTTAAATAAATCCATCAATTCCCACAAATTACAATGGTATTTTAGGCAATAAAAAACTTAACAGAGTTAAATACGCCGCTAAATATATTCTTACTTTTATTTCAAACAAATAGCAAATAGGTTAAAGGATTGTAAAAATGAAATAAATATTAGCATAATTCCGTGTATTTTTCGAGTATAAACGGAGAAATTACTTTTTTCACTTTTACTTTGTAAGAGCAGTCCTTTATACCTACTCTTGAATTTTTCCCTTTTTTTTTTTTTTAAACAATCTGTTGAAGTGTTCTTAACTCTGAAAAACATCTCCTTGACGTGTTAATCTCCAAAAGGTTTAAAAAAAGGGGAAGTTGTACGGAAGAATGCTATTTTTTTTAAGCCTTACGTTAAAGAAAAGTTTTCTGTGTACTCATTTCTGAGTAACAACATCTGAACAAAAAAATAAATATTTTTGAGGATTTAAGCCATTTTCGTCTAGGGTTTCTAAAATTTAGATCAAGAAATTTCCATATTTACCGTGCACTTCAATTAATCAACCAATCCCCCCGAAAATACTGCATCTATACTGACGCATGAGTGTATTAGAAGCGCTAAAAAATTATAAGATCATTGTCATCCAGTGGTTTTGTAATGTCTCGACATTACGAGTCGACTGTACAGCAAGGGTTTTGATACAATATTTTGCTGGTTTACCGAGCCACTGGATTATTGGTAACGAAACGAAGCGGACAGCGCGGCACGGTCAGCGACTCATCTGCCGCTAGCAGTTCGCTATCGAATAAATCCGTAAATTCCGCACAAATTAAAATGGTATTTTTAGGCAATCTAACAGAGTTGCTAAATAATCTGCACTTTTATTCAAAAAATAGCATAGGAGCAGGATCGTAAAATGCAAAAATATGCATAATTCTCGTGTATTGTTTCGAGTATAACACAGAACATTTTTTTGAAATCTTTTCACTTCATGCAGGTCCGTATATACCTATTTTAATATTGTCCTTTTTTTAATAAATCTATCTCTTTTTAATTCTCTAAATTAATTTACCTACTTGAGTGGAAATCTCCAAAACGTTTAAAAAAGAATTGTAGGAAAATTTTTTTACCTTACTTTTAACAAAAGTTTTTTGTTTAATTTTCATTTTATGTATGTAAACATGCACATTGAACAAAAAAATAAATATTTTTGAATTTAAGATTTTCCTTTCCTAGGGGTTTCTAAGAGTCATACTATTCAAGAAATTTCATGCTCAAATGCTTTTTTTTTTCTAGTTTCTTTAGTTGTCTGCACACTTAACACTGCGCACTTGATGTATAGCCGTTGTATTAACAGTATTAATACATGCGGTCCTTTCAAATGACCTAAGACAGTTTTGTATTTTATCGGGTTGCAGTCGTTAAAGGATGTAGTAGACCTTAAGCAATTTAAAAATCCACTTTTTATTGACGATCAAATATATAAAGTGGTGGCAAAAAAAGTATTCAACACGAAAACACAAACGGGCAAACACGCGAGCATCTAAGACAGTCACAAAATAATTATTTTTTCACTCTCGAGATTTCAAATATTTATAGTTTTGGTCAAGTACAAGTTGTTAGAACCTTATGGTTTCCAGAACGGCTTTTCTAATTATTCCGAATGCGTGCAAGATTGCATCACCTGTTTTAAAAATGCTAATGTTTCAGATTTTGTGGGGAAAGGTGTGATTATTGACCATTAGGTGTTAAGCTAAAAATTAATCATCGCATGAAGTTCTGGAGGGCTCAATACCATTTGAATTAAGATCCATTGAGAGAACATTAATGAGATGTATTGTATATATGTAATTGGATTATATGATAGTTTCATCAAATTGAATGAAATAAAAAAAAATAATGTTCAATTTGTCACACCGAATTTTGGGACACCGAATAATCAGACATTGTTATAAAAATAATTAATTTTGTTTCAGAGTAATCAAATTATGATCAATTAAAGATTAAAATGTAATATAAGAGTTTCCTAAATTAATCTTATAAGACAATCAATTAGAAAAAATCTGCTTTTGATTCGATGCTATAGCACTTGTCGGATCTCTCCTAGGTTGCACTTCCTAACTTCTCTCTTACTTCTTGTTTCTGAAAGGCATTTGACTCAACTCATTGAATGATAGCTTAATGACTAACTCTAACATACCCATTGACAGGGTTTTAATATCACTCAGATTAGCATAATATCAAGTTCTCAAGCAGTTTTAAACTCAAACTGCAGTTCAGGAAGTATTTCTACCGAGAGTATTAAGAAAAGCAGCGTGGATAGAACCCTCCGCGAATTGCTGTCGAGATTAATTTTTAGAAAGTATTTTCCTTAGTCCTAGAAATATTCTCTTATGCAGAATTGGTAAAAACCTTAGGTACAGAAAAAAATAACTTTTAAGCCTATTCAATGTACTCGTAAGGCTACTCTTAATAATATTCTTTACAAAATAGAAGATAGTCTTTTACCAATGTTTTATATTATTTACAAAATAAAAGATGGTTTTTAATCACTGTTTATATTATTTTACAAAATAAAAAATAATCTTAATACTGCGTATGTAACTGTACAAAATAAAGTAGAGTTATCACTGCTTATATAACTTTAAAAAATAAAAGAGTATTATCACTGTTTATATAAATCTATCCTCTCTTGAAGATAAGAACACAGTGTAATGCCATAGCTAAATTTTCAGCTGAAAGAAAATATTGTAATTGTACCGAATTCCTATTATTGCCCCCTGCAAGTTTAAAACAATTCTATTGCTAACAAGTACGCATTCACTTCACTTCTTTCTTTTAACTTCCTCTCTTTGGGAAACGCAGGAGTCAACTGTTACATTTAATGCCTCACGTATTAAGTAATTCTCGTACATCCGGGTGAGAAGACCGATGAAAATATGTCAACCGTGCAAGGGATACAGGCTACTACGATGACCTCTATCGGTTTCCATAGCAACATCATTCTTGCTGTTACCGTCTCTCCAAGAACATTAGGAGAACGGAAACTAAATCAGAAATAACCACTTTCGTACGATGCGCCGTAATTGGTTCAACAAAAGTGAGGAGAGTTTCCGGACGTGAATCACAGGATGAAGCGTACAAATCGTGTTATGCAGGGATCTACTGAGTCATTCGTATCTTTCTCTCAGTACTTTTCCGATCAGATAATATTTCTATATAGTGAAAGAGAATTCGAAGTATTTGATGCTTAATAAATAAGACTTTGATGCATTAAATACTAATACTATATTTTCTGATTTGGAACAGATATAAGAGCAGTGCTTCCCAAACTTTCAATATTTGCGTCACAATACTAGACATAAATTCCATCCCTCCCTCCCTCCTCCATACAAATAACAATGCATTGAAGTAAATAATACTATAAATTGACCCTGAAGCTACACTACGAATTTTTAAGTGCACTTGGCGTATATATACGTCTCGCTCAACCGGTGCGTTATTCCCTGCATGTATATATACGTCTTTCTGAAGTACGATCTTTTTGTGCACTGCTATCCATAAAATTATTCCGAAGATTTTGGAATGCTATAAAAGGACCTTGACATAACTTTTCGAAGGATTTACTTACATCCGAGGATTTTTATTTAATCCCCTCCCCAATACATCATATATAAGCGCCTACGTGGGAAACGGAGGTAATGGGGAGTGAATCGTGTATTTTTTAATCGGCAGTTAAGGGATTATTGAAAAATCCATACAAATTATCAACATAAGTGTTAATACTTGCGTATAATTTTATATATGACAAGCCCATGGGTGTGGCTGATTATTATTAAACTTATTAGTGTTGTTAAACTAAGTATAAAATACATTGTGCAGTACTGATACATGTATAAGTGTATTATATCAATGTAAATGTTGATTTTTTATTATGTTATAATGTATTTTATTGGTTTATTTTCAGTAAATAAATAATCTTTTTTAAATATTTTTTTTGATTTCCTATTTGTAAAAGGTTGGCCCCCTAGGGGGACATCTTTACAGTTTGAGAAACACTGTATTAGAGAATATCGTGAAATGAAATGATGCGTACATCAAAAGATGTTGTTTAAAAGTCAAGTATAATCCCAAATATTCATATTTTAACTCGTATGGTTAAATTTTAGAATGTTTTTAAAATTCCTTTATACCGTGCATTTTAAGTAAAAATATAAATTATTCTTTGCGATGCTATACAGTTAAAATAATTATATTTTAATTATATACATTGATATATGTTTTAGAACTGATCAAAAATTTAATCGCAGATAAGTAATATATTACATAAAAATGTGCTACCAAAAACGTTTTTTATTAATTAAATGGATAACTTATTCTTTTTGCCATATTAAAAAAAACACACAGAAAAAAATAAACAAGAATTTTAAGAATTTCATTTCAATTAGGATTTGTTACTCACAGCTTATAACTGTAATGAAACATTTACCTGCACATATTTTCTATCTTATAATATAAAATTAATAATATCTATGTCTATATACCTATCTATATGTATGTATGCATCTATGTGTATGTATGTATGTATCTATCTGTATGTATGTATGTATCTATCTGTATGTATGTATTTATCTATCTATTTATATGTACGTATCCATCTATCTTTCTATAATTTTTATTTCTAATGGCAGGATATGAACATTTATTGCAGAGTTCCTCAACCTACCTAGTACATCACCGAAAGCTGGTATCTCTCTTTAGTCTGGCGCCACATTAGCCGATACCAATCGCCGCATTTCTCTATATGTATCAACACTCTACAACAAAAAAAATGACGCACCAAGAAGAATTTGCCTTATTGTAATGAAATTTCGTATGCAAAGACATTTGTACCGAACATGCAAATGATTAAAAAATTGGTGTCCAGTAAATGAATAGCTGGATCTACAGCGCATCCGAACTGCGCACTCAGCAGGTGTCTATAAGAAGCGATTCTCAGTCCCATGTTAAAATTTTGGTTGCATTGCAATTTAGGATACCTTTCAATAACTGAAAAAATGCCTAGCCGAGGGATTCGAGCTAATTACGAGTAACTGTCAGAGTTTGAAAGAGGTCGTATCATTCAACTGAAAGAGTCAGGGTTGGCAAGAATCACTCGTCATATGGGTCGAAGTGATGCGGCTATTAGAGGATGCTGTCAAGAATGGAGTGGAAAATGGCATATTTCAGCGTCATGATGGTAGCGGTCGACCTAGGGACCCAGCAGATTGGGAGGACACATTGATTGTCAGATCAGCTGTCACAGCGTCTGATTCATCCTTATCAACCATCGAACGTACTACACGCACACGGATATCAACCATGACGATTCACAGACAGCTGATGGAGCGAAATTTACGCTCGTACCGAACACTACGCCACCTGCCATTTATTTCTTCACATTCATAAGCAAGATTACAGTGATGCTTAGCTTGATCATATTTGAATCATGATGACTGGGGAACTATAGTGTTTAGTGACGAATCTTGCTTCCAACTGTGCCCTTACGATCATCGAGGACGTGTCTGGAGAAGTCCTGGGCGGCGTGACGATCCTGCTTTCAATATTGCACGCCAAACAGGACCTCATCCAGGAGTTATTGTCTGGGGCACCAATTCTTTTGACAGCCGGGCCCCTTTGGTCGTCTTAGGGCAAACTTACAGCACAGCGGTACGTCAACGACATTCTGAGAACTGTTTGGCTCTTGTTCCTTTAGCAGCACTCTGGCCTCATTTTCCAGCAAGATAAAGCCAGTCCGCATACAGTACGTGTTGCTATGAACTGTCTTACAGCTTGTCAAACACTTCCTTGGTCAGCCAGATCGCCAGACCTTCTCCAATCGAGTATGTTTAGGATATGATGGGAAGGTGACTGCATCTAACAAAGAATGTCCATGACCTGGGTCGACAATTGGAGAAAATTTGTCAAGTAATACCGCAGGAGACCACCAGGGAGCTTTATCACTCTATTGCACGGAGTGTGACAGCTTGCGGTCTGGCTAAAGATGAGTCAACCCCTTAATGAGCTCGTTACTTTGTAACAATGTAACTCTGAAGTAAACCATTCAATTTTTCTGAAATTTTAATCATTTTCTGTTCTGTGCATAATATTTCTGACCACTAATTTTTGTGTAAATTGGATGACTCGTTCTTGGTGCATTTTTTTTTGTTATAGAGTGTATGTTTATATCTATCTTTCTACATCTATCTATATGTATGTATGTATCTATCTATCTTTCTATACGCATCTATGTGTATGTATGTTTATATCTATCTTTCTATATGCATCTATGTGTATGTATGTATCTATCTTTCTATATGTATCTATATGTATGTATGTATCTATTTAAAGTCAGAGGCCAAGTAACCCATAGAGGGCCAAGGCCGATTTCAAATTTTATGACCTTGGATACTGAAGTGCATTAGCAGATGCTTCAGTCAGCAGGCCAGTATAATCTGTCTATCCATCCATAAGGGAAAGAGATTCAATCGCTCACTCTGTTCCTCATCCAGAGATATCCTAAACTAATAGGCTACATACTAGAAATTTTACTGGCATATGTATTTTATTGAATAGCTATCCTCTAAAAATGGGTTTTGCGGAAATCAAATCACGCGGATGCCGGTTGAGTGTTATGGAAGCATTAAAAAAAATTAAAAAATCCTTTTTCGTCTATTAGACTCACATACTTGAAATTTGTTAGACTGGTAGATACTTTACTTTTGTTATGTGAGTGAGTGAATATTAACATTGCACAATTCAACTACTCGAGTAATTTTGACGATGGGCCTCGAAATCTTATACTGTGGTCAAGTGCCGAGAGCGGCACTTTAGTTGGCATCCCTGCTCCTAACTTCCACACCACACCAACAGAAGGACTTAGAGCCTCGACATATTTAACGTGTATCAGTCCCTCTGCACGGTGGGTCTTCAGTGGTACAAGGCTCGAACTTAAGACATGCTTGTCACCCGTCCATACCACTAGGCTGCCATGGCCTTACTTTTGACAAGAAGAAAACCGATAAGACCGGGTTTGCGGAAACCGTCTCCTAGAACTGGGTAATAGGTAACATTTTTGTAATTTTTTTGGGGGGGAGGTAGTATAAATATTCTTAGTCCTGGGTAATATTATATTATTGAGTTGTATTTATTTATATTACTTCACTTTTGTAGTTTGCTTCTAGTTATATAATATATCAAGTAAATTTTGACCATTAAAAATATTTATCGATGTATTTCCACTGTTACATTATGCAATTGAACCGTACAAGGAATATGTGTTCATTTTATGTAGTATATATATGTGTGTATGTATACTATAAAATCCGCCGTATAACGCTCACCCCTCTTTTTACGAAGAAATTGGAAATGCACATAAGAAATGCTCCTATGTTTTCAAGGCATTCATTCGAAGTATTATTCTAGGCTTTTGAAAAAACAATATAATTTTAGAACTGCAACCATTTAAGTTCATAAGGTATGCCATTTATTTTAAGTAAGCAGTTTTTTAAACTATGTAGAAGTTAATTTTTTTCATTCCCATTTCTACTTTTTTTAATTTCAAAGCTCTCATTTTTATACACTGCGTATAACGCGCACCCGTAAATTTCTATCTTATTTTTTGTGTTATAAGTGCGCGTTATACGCCGGATTTCACGATATATACGTTTATGTATTCATATAATATATATAAATGCAAACTTTTGTTATTCAGATCACAATGTATTTTCATTCAGATATGCAAAATTAATAGAAATGCATAATGAAAACCAATAACATTGCAATATTTTCTTAAAATATATTTTTTTCACAGTTATTTCCTTGAATATTCCTCACTATTTATAAATCAAATAAAGAGCGTTGGATTTTATAATTCTTAAGTGTCAAGCAATTTTCCTCCTCATCTTTTTCTAAACTTTGTAAGAAAAAAAATGTTAAAAAGGACAATCCTGGAATGTATAATTCTTATACAAGAAAGACCGTCTTATTAGAAGACCCATTCTTCCTTGAAATCATGTTTTTTCTCTTGACTGAAACACCTATCAGAGACATCTTCAAGCAGAACCAACTTTATCGCTCCCCCTTCTTGTCGTTGAAAATTATGAGGTTACCATAGAGCGACTTAGCGGCGTCTCATAATTCTCGCCACCCTAATCTTGTCGCCAAATTCTGGCTTATTAAGAAGCCTGAAATAAAGCACTTCATAAATTATTTAGTCAAACACAGAAAACTGTAAATCACTGAATGAATTAAAATGATTAGGAATTTCACGATAACATAAAGATCCTTCTATTGTAAAACATTAATCGTTGCCCTAAAGAAACAAACACAGAAATGAGTATATTTTTAGCTTGGAGACTGAATTCATTAGAAAATTTCTGGTATGGAAGATATGGAAAACATATACAGATTGAAATTGAGATAATACAGCGAGTTTATTTCTGTTCTCTATAAACTAGTATTTCTCAAAATTTCAATGTTAGCGACCCATTATTCAATCATAATTTCCTTCGCACCCTTCCCTCCATACAAATAACAATGAATTGAATTCAATTACCGGCGTATATATACGTCTCGTTCAACCGGTACGTTAAATGCCCCGGACGTATATATACGCCTTCCATAGTACTATCTTTTCTGTGCAATGCCAGTGTTTGACAAGGATTTACTTATATTAGAGCAGAGTTTTTAAATGTGGGGCGCCCCTTGTTAAAAGATAACTCTACAAGGGGGCCGGCATATTAAAAAAGAAAAATAAACATTATTCAAAAAAATTTAAAGATTTACTAAAAAAAAGCAAACAAAATATTTCTGTCATAATAAAATATAAAAAAACATTTAAATGATATAATACACTTATAAAAGTACGATTTTTTACAATGATTTTATTATTATTTTCGATAAAGTTAAGAACAAGTTTGACAATTACCAGTGACCACATGGGCGTTTTCACTTATCTTGATGATTTGTACGGTTTATAATTTTTTCTTAACGCGATTAAAAATTTACGGGCGGTCCCCAAAACCACGGTTTTCCACGTAGACCCCGTATTTTGAAGTTTTTTTGGGAAAAAGGGGGAAAAAATAAGCAAAAACCTCAAATAAGTAAAACCTTTGCAAAACTGCAAGTCCCTTTTTTGTATTCCAAAAGGGTTGGAATAATTTTTTTTAAAAAGCAGTGCGCAGAAAAAATCGTATTGGGAAAAACGTATATATCGCCCCGAAGATTAAAGCTTTTGGGAGGTTTATATACGTCGTTGGCACATAAGAGGGTTAAAAATTACTGTACTTTGGTGTTAACGTATATATTATTGAATTCAATACAATTTATTGTATGGAGGGCTGATGAAAATGATGATTAAATATTGGGTCGCGAGTATTGAAAGTTTGAGAAGCACTGTATTAGAGGATTTCCGTATTCATTCCTTTTCTTCCTCTTCCTCTTCTTCAATATATCGCATATTGCGCCTACGTGAAAAACGGAGGTATTGGAGAGCGAATTGCGCAATTTTTATTCGGCATTTAAGGTATTATTTAAAAACCATGGACATTATCAAGATAAGTGTTATTTTTTGTATATAACTTTTTTATTAAACAAGCCCATTATGTCACTGGTATTTATTAAACTTGTTCTTAACTTAATATTGCTAAATTAATTATCAGATACATTGTGCAGTATTGGTATATTTTTTAAGAGTATCATGTCAGAGTAAATGTGTACTTTATTTTGTATAATGCTAGAATGTACTTTTTTTATTTACTTTCAGTAAATTAATAATATTTTAAAATAATCTTTGTTTTTTAACTTTTCAATGCACTCGAACCCCCCTCTTAAAATTATCTTGTTCCCTTAGTGTGCGCGCTGCACATTTTGAGAAATGGAGCCGTAAACAAATTTAACGGAAATTTTTACGAAATGACAAATATTTTATTTACCTTCTCTACCTTTTAACTTTAAGTTTTGTGAGTACGGAGTAGTCACAGGCTGCTAAATCAGGTGAATGGTTCAACATACAGGCATTATTTTTTGCTAAAAATCGAAGAAGAATACGAGAAATGTGACTAGGTGCAGCGTCGAGCAACGAACATCAAATGCTTTCAGTCCGATATTCTGCATAAATGCGACGAATTCGGGACATTAAACGCTTTAAAACAACTAAGTAGTACTAACCTGTTACTGATTATACAGTTAAAATAATTTTTGGTGGATAATACCCTTCCGGTCAAAGAATGTAATGGGTATTGTTTTGATTTTGGATGGAATTTTCCTTGATTTTTTGGCTTGCGGTATAAATTTTGTGACTTCAATTCCGCATTTTGTCGCTTTGTTTCTGAGTCATATTGAAAGCATCAGGATTCATTATATGTTCAAGCAATTTGAATCTTTTTTAGCGGCTGAAATGATATTTCTGCAATATGCACTTCTCATTATTTTTGTACAGGGGTTAAAGTGCGTGGGACAAATTTAGCACACACTTTCGCTTAGCCAAATCTTCAGGCAGGACGGTTTAAATCGTTTCTTTGTTTGTGCTTAAAGAGTTCTATCAATGTCAGTGACGCACAGTGATCATTTGCCACGAAGTTTCGTACTTTCTCAATAATTTCCGGTGTCAAAGATGAAGTTGGTCTTCCTTTTCGTTCATCATCTACCGTATACCTTCCATCCAAAAAACGTTTGTATCACGCAAAAAACATTTGATCTACTTAAACAACAGTCATTGTAAACTTGTTTCATGTGCTGCTATATTTCCGAAGTACTTTTTTACCAAGTTTTGCATTAAATTTAAGCACAGCTCTTTTCTATATATTTAAAAATCTATATGAAAAAAATTCTCTCCTGCAATGCACACTTCTCTTCACTGAGTTACATAACTAAATGCACACATCTTGTCTGCTGTGTATTAGCAGACCATAGACGTCACGAAACATGTGCATTTACACTCATGGTGCCATTAGAACTGGAGCTGAGACAAGTCTTAAAACTTTTTTGACGCACTGTGTACATCGGTTCAGTTCCAGATTTGTTCCAACAAAAATAGCCATTTATGGTTTTGGGTTCAGTTCCAAAAATGAATAATATTATTTTATGTATATCCTTTTCTCAAATATTTGTATTTCTAGTTCATTCAAATCAACTAAATCTGCCTTCTACAAGCAGTTTCGAGGGAAATCGGAAACAAAAAAGTACTAGTGCATAACAAAACAGGAAATCAAGAAGTGCACTTGTAATGAATGATAATTATATGGTTGACGTTAAATAATAAAATAATAATTAGTTGGTTATTGTTACAAAATGACTGAAGATATAGCGAGACTGAAATAAACCAATATATTTTTTTTTCCGTTCCGATCAAAATAACATTTTTTTTCCGGTTTTTGGTTCAATTCCGGTCCGAATCTCCAGTTAAATATCATAAAAGTAAACAGTTAACCATAAATTAATTTTTACTGTTTTGTGTAACTTGTTTAGAGAAAGTTATATGATAATGTGTGAGGGATTTTGACGAGATTTTGAATATGCTTTACGGTATATTATACGAAACTGAATTTTCATCCGTTCTTATGTTTGTATGACAATTTCGTTTATGTTGATTTTAATATTTTGAAATTCAAAATAAACGTGCAATCAAATCAATCTTAATTACTATCCACACACAACTCCCACTTTCTAGTCCCCCAAAATTGGAATTGTAAGAAATATTTTAAATTATACCTATATAATCATTTTATGTCAAAAAAAAAAAAAAAAAAAAATTGATCATTTACCAGATTACTTACATTTTTTTTTACGAGTATTTAAAAAAAAACACCTCGTGCTTTAAGGGTTACATTATAAATCTTGTTAAGCATGTGTTAATTCTTTTTCTATGTTACGAATTCTCCCATCAGTTTATAAGTTTCATTTCTATTTACATAATATCTAATAAAAAATACACACTTTTTTTTATTGCAATGGAAGCAATCTCAGTAAATAATAGAAGGAATTACACAAAGAGGGAGAGTTTGAATTATATAATTTAATTGTTATTTTATTTAATGTACAATATACTTAAGCATTTCTTTGGCAGATAGCTTAGACTATTTTAGCTTCATTAAGTGCAACTGTTGTAAATCGTCTTTGTATGTTTAACTTAAACTAATATAATAATTACATAAAATTGGTTATAATAAGTTATTTTTCACTTTTATTTTATTATCATGTAGAGGAAGTACCATCTCTTTAAATTTTATGCATTCTAGTGCTTACTGTTTAAGTACTAATTACTTGTAATTTTGTTGTGTGTTGCTATAACCAACTCTGAAATTTATACACAATTAAAAATATTTTATCTTTTTTTTTTTAAATCTATGTTTAAATGTGAAAATTCAAAAAGCTTAAAACTAATTCAAGTAGATTACAACAAAGTGACTTTAATTAAAAAATAAATATTTTTCATAGAAGATGACAAAAAGGGAATGCAACAAAAAATAATTGAAAGTTATAATTATTTCTAATTTAACATAAAATGGATTTTAATTAATTTGTTTTAATAAACTCTAAGGTAGTTTGTACAAATTCTAAAGACCTCAGTTTGTGAATTTTATTTCATTTCCGATATAATAGAAATGTTAATTTATTTATAAGGATTTAATATAAATAAAGAATTTTGAGAAAAAGAGAATTCTAACAATTTACATATTATATGCATATTGCATCTAATTTCTATTAGATTCGTTATATTTACCTATTATACTATCCATCTGAAAAGTTATAAAATGAAATATAAATATAAGTAAGCAAATTCGATGTAAACTGAATATTTCTAAAAAGTTATTTAGATTCAAATATCCATTGTAAAAACGTATTAAGTTCCTCTGGGGAAAAAGCATAACATTCTGATCAATGAGAAAACACAAATACTTTCACTTTGAAATTTCAAAATAAAACGCAAGAAATGAGAGTGGTTCCATAAGTAAAATGTTTGGAACATAGAGTAATACAATTCTAATAATATTTTATAGCATTTTACTTACTCTGTAAAACAATGGAAAACATGAATCAGAAAAATCAGCGAAATTTGAAACCAAAAATGGATTTGTTTTCAAAGAGTCTGTAAAGAAAAACATAGAATGATTCAATTTATATCATCAACTGCTAGAACGAAAAAAATTGCATTTTATTCTATAGTATTTGAAAAAAAGGGGCGATACACACACTATTGGGCTAGATATTGTGATTCAATATTTTTTGAAAAAGCTGACTGAACTGATTGTTGGAAAGAATTTCCTTTTAAAAGTAAGCAAGAAATAAAATCGGGAAACAAATCTCTGTCGTTAAAAAAAAAAAAAAAAAACTCTTTTTGTTATGTATCTAAAGATTTATATTTTATCTTAAAGCTTAGATTAAATTGTGAATCTTGTATAATAATTTGCGGAATATATTGCAGAAGTTTAAAGTCCCGGCTGAGATTTAGAAGAAAAAAATGAATTCCAATTAAGACAACTACATTTGAAAAAAAAAGATCTAATGAAACTGAAAAGAATATTTTCTCTTTCAGCATTTCCCCCTTCATTTCAGATTTAATCAAACTTTTGCCTTGTCTATAGTGCATAACCGGGATGTGGACATTACGTCAATCGCAATCGACCGGTGGATCACCAGGACATTTTGGAGTGATCATCAGAAGATTTTAGTAGTTAGTCATTATATACTGAAATATTCAATATTGGCTGAAGTAGGCAGACGAAGTTTTCTGACTACAAATACAAAAACTAACTAGATAAAAATGTTTTATTTTTTATGTATTTTGAATATTTTGACAATAAATGCATTATTTGATATTATTATATTTGTGGCTGTGTTATTATTATGTTTGTATTTTGTGTTATGCTTTAAACGCAGTTTTAAAATTGTTTGTTAGTTTTTTATTTTAGTTCTTTTAGACCAGTGTCCCCCCTCCTCCTTGTGTGCGCCACTGACAGTGGGTGGACCACAACAGCTTGAAAAAAAAATTAGATGTAGGCTAATAAAAGCCTTTATTTTTTTAAAAAAAAGTCTACCTTTAAAAGTAGGCCCATCACTGGTGTATAAAATTGCAAGGTCTTTATATACCATCTTAAGTACTGGGAAAACCACTTAACACGAAACGGAAGGGACAGAAATATTTTTTCGTGTTGAGGTTATTGTAAAAAAAAAAAAAAAAACATATATTCGACAAAACTATTTAGTAGAGTATATTTGATTTACGTAGATATGTATATATGCATGCAATTAATAAAAATCAATGAAACAAAAACATTCACTAGAACTTAAAGCATTATTTTTTTTGAAAAACAAAACATTTAGTGAGTTTTGGGAATGTAATATAATATTTTTATTTGCATTGATTTTTTTAGCATCAAATTGTCAACAAATTGTACGATGTCGTCTATTTTGTTATACATTTCACCATTGGAATGTGCGACTATATAAATGCGCATACTTTTCATAATGTTCGGAATATGTGAGAACAGGATGTGCATTATTCTTTTCATTTTTGTTGTCGAAATCTGGATAAATAATATTTTTTGAGCTTTGAACTAACCTCAAAATGTCTTTGTTTCGTCATAATTGAGGTTGTGTACAACACATTATCATTATCTACCGCCATGGATTTTTCCAATAATATAATAGGAGAATCGAAACGTCTGCTGTTTTTCGTATTTTGTTCATTACCAGAAGGGAAATCTTTTCGTGTAAAGCGATTTTCGTTTCGTGTTGGGAAAAAAAAAACGCATGGAAATACAAAGTAATTAGTCGGGACCATTATATTATTTCGTGTTAACCGATACTTCGTCTTAAGCGTTTTAACTTTAAACGTATACTTATTTTATCTGTAGTATAGTTATTACCTGTAGTTATTTTAGACATTAACATTATATTTAAATTTTAACGTTTTAATAATAAAAAAAAAAGCTAAACGCTTGTGTGATTCCAGTTAACAAAATAGTATCCAAACTTCAATAGTGTTAAAAAATTGCGTAATAACTAACATTTTACATTATTTCAGCAAGTAATTAGTATTTATAATAAGATGATTTCAAAATAATTTAATACCAATTTTATTACGTAATATTTGCATATTTCATTTATGTTATTATTAAATACATTTCACTACTTACGTGTGTATATTAAAAAAAAAGTGTCACACTTTTATATCTTGGAAAAATATTTAATGCAATTTAAAAAAAAAATACATTAATTACATATTATACATACTTATCTATTTCAACATATTTAAAGTATTGTTACTTAGATCCGTGTTCGAGGATTTTAAGCAAAACAGTCACAAAGAAAAATAACATTTCTTTCGAGGTGATGCGAATTTATTGTAGTAATTATGATCCTTTAATACAGGATTCAGCAGCAATATTCATAGAGTAAATCTCAGAAGGTCTTCACACCTTCAACAGCACTCAGACACAATTACCAGTGTCTAAAATACACGTATGTAAAATATTATTCACAAGCACAGCCAAGTTAATTAGTAATCAAGGTAAAAACAAGTTTACTAATCGCTGGTTGAATCAAGACTGTTTTGGTGAGCACCGCTCTATTTATAGACACTGCCTAAACTTCCAGAAAGATAACCACTTGCGTCATAGAGTGCGAAAAAAGTGGACATCCAGAAGGTCCTGAACTCACCAACATGGTCACCAAAGTCAATTAAATGGTCACCAAAATGGCCTAAATGCTCACCAAAGTCACTTAAATGGTTGCCAAAGTCGCATAAATGGTCTCCAAACTCGCCAAATTGGCGGATAAGTTGGTAAGCAACTATGATGCCAACTTGGCTCTATCGATAAGTTCTCACCAAGTTCCCATTGAATCACCATTATAACGTAATGGGTGGTGTTGCTTGTGAATATTACAATTTTAACATATAACAGAGAGTAATATAAATTCATTACACATCCAAATACAAATTATTTACACTATTTACACATAATTCCTAACAGTATCTTAGAAAGTTTTTAATTTTCATTTCAATATGATGTATTGTGTTTTATTTGGTTCATCTTTAAATCTTTACTGAATTGTTAATTTCTAAGAACAGATAAATTGTTTTTCAGAAGGAAATGGCCATGACTACCTGTCTGGAATTTGCAACTAGTGTTAGGATACATTCTGATAAAATGATGCAGGAATTAAAATTAAAAAAAAAAAAACGTAGTGATATTTAAAATTAAATATTTTTAGAGTTTAAATTTACTTTTAAAGTTAGCACTATGCAACATTTATTCAAATTAATCACCTTTTGACATCACACATGTTTTTAGTTTCCTTGTTCTCTGATTAATCGAGATACGCGCTTCCTCCAAGTGAATTTACGTAGTCCTTTTATTTAAGAACGAATATGACATTTCAAATGAAAGAAATAATATGAATTACAGATACTTTGCTATAGATATAGTTCCATTAACTATTTTGAGGAGTTCTAAGATATTGCATGCGTCAAAATAAAATGAAACAAATTATTATCTGTTTCCTTATAGATAAAAATAGATTAATTTTGAAGAAAGATCTTATCACTGGGGGAAAAGAAATTTCACCTCGAAAAAGCGAGCTAAACGGAGGGAAAAGAAATCTGTCTGACAAGGAAAAGAAGTAGTAGAAATTTCGGGAAAGAGAATTTTAAATGATAAAAATATAGAAACACATCTCGCATTAGTTGCATCATCGTGTGAGCTTGCACTCACCCACCCAGAAGTGTGGGCTTTGAGAGAGAAAGGGTAAATATCCAAGGGGATAAAATTAGACTCTCGGAAAAAGCCCACGCAACGCCGGGTTAAGCAGAGAAAAAACAGACCCGTCCGATGGGGCAAAGAGATGGCAGAAATTTAGAAATAGGGAATTTTATAATTACATTAATATAGGAAACAAACATATCAGAAAGGGCTGACACCGAGAGAAGGGAAAATTTCTATCGGCAAAAACTTATACACTCGAAAAAGTCATGCAGCTAGTTTATAGTAAAAAGAGAATAATGAAATAATGCTAATGAATTTCAAATGTTATACGCACACAGGCAGTTCACACAAAAGAAGAAAAAAAACCCCTCATAAATGCTTTGATCAATAATAAACGTAAGTGTAGATCGCAATTTTTTGAACATATTTGAAACTATTGATATGCGTTTTAATACTGCTTTTAAAACTTCTTTTTATAAGCTACTGTAATACTTTTTAGAAGAATTTAAACTCTATAATGTATAAAAGTATGCAATATATATATAAATATGTTGATAAAAACTAAATTTTGATTAAGGAATTTTTAATGAGTAAATCAGTAATTAATACAAATCATTAGGAAACAAATTACACATTTTACTAACTAATTATTACATAAAAGATGTCTTAAATAAACTTTGTCTAATCTGTCTACAGCGACATTTTTTGACAAGAGAGGGATTACCTGGGCAAATAAAAGTTTTCTCGCATTTTTGCAAATTTTTCTATAACAGTGAAAGAAAAAGTTTACCCATTCTCCCAAAATAAAACTCTACATCGTCTGAAAACCCTTTAAAAGTATTTCCGTTAAGACGTCCTAAGAAATAGAGAATTAAAAGTTGAAATGAGTCTGGGGACTGATCAAAATGGTCTTTTAAACCCTAAGAGGAGCAGAACAGATAAAAGAGTCGTTTTTATGACCCGTTTTGGGATTCTCTAGTCCCAGAGTGCAGACGTTTACGACTTTCTGGAATAGCCCAAAGAATCAGGAAAGAAAAGCATTTCACCGAACCGAGACGGACTCTGCAATCCCAAATTGCCAAGTGGAACTATTTCTGAGAATGCATAGGTGGTAGCGTATTAAAAGCTTTTAGCACTGATGGGTTTGTTTTAGAGAACCTATAAAATTAACCCCATAGAAATATTTGCGTAATTTCAAATAAAATATATCGTTTACTTTTTCATTAAGAAAAGCATTTATATGTGAAATATGAATATATTTAAATGATATGTTTCGTAAATTTGAGTATAAAACTATCAATGAATCTAAAAACGTTTTAGTAGTACATCTACAGTGATAAAAATTGAGTTTTACATATATAATAGTGTTTCTAAAAGTTTGGATACTTACGGCCCAATATTCAATCATAATTTTTATCGCCCCCCCCCCTTTCATACAATAACATTACATTCAATTTAATAATTATATACTTTGATGCTAAAGCTACAATACGACTTTAACATCTTAAGGGCCACCAGTGAATATAAACGTCTCGCTGTGCCGAAGTGTTAATTGCCCGGACGTATATATACGTATTTCTGAAGTACGATCCTTTCTGTGTGCACTGCTATTCAGAAAAATATTCCATAGACTTTTGGATGCAAAAAAAGGACATTGAGAGTGTCTGAGAAGGATTTACTTATTTCAGAGGATTTGCTTATTTATTCCTTTCTCGATGGCATTGGGGAGTGAATCGCGTATGTTTTAATAGGCAGTCAAAGGATTAATTATCAAGATACAAATTATCTAGATAAGAGAGGGTTAATTTTTGTATATAATTTTATATATGACAAGCCCATGGGGTCATTGGTAATTATTAATGTTGTTCTTAACTTAGTATTGTTAAATTAATCATAAAATACATTGTACAGATTGATATATTTATAAGTTATATCAGTGTAAATGCGTGTTTTATTTTTTATTATATCAGAATGTATTTTGTGTGTTTATTTTCAATAAATTAAAAAAAAAAATTGAAATAATCTCCTTTCTTCGACTTTTCAATATTTTCGCGCCCCCCTCGTAGAAGTATCATGCCCCCTAGGGGGTGCACCCCACAGTTTGAGAAACACTGATATATAAAAAAAAGCATTTTTTTTTTACATAGCCTGAATTCTGGTAACTAATCCATTACAAACATGGTAAGCCCCCATGTCTGTGAGCTATTTAATAGAGGGTGCCATCTAGTGGCGGCTCTTCCTACCAATTTTTTCCCACACATAAATTTATTCAACTGAAGCTCACGTAGGACGTTAGATATTGCCGTGATATAACTTTCTTGAGAAAACCAGAGCTAAACTGATACTCAAAGGATCTTTTACATGCCACACAATCATATGGTATGCGTGTCTATGATTTTTACTTACTAAAAATCTATCGACTCGAGCCGGGGTTGAACCCGCAACCTTGGGTTTACGAGACGGTCACGCTATGTCTAAACAAAAAGAACAGACGAAAAAAAGTAACATTACGTGTAATATATAAATCTTTAAGAGGCCCTCGCCTCTCTCGCAAGCCCCTAGATGTGTAGGAGGAAGGGAAGAAACACTCGACATGATTCAAATCTAATTTATTTGTTTCAACAATAAGATCAGACACAATTTCAACCAATAATCCTAAGAGAATGTCTCAATAAAAATCGTGAAAGTGGAACAACGACAGAAACGCGTAAGCGATTAGTCGACTAACAAACTGGATCCTTCTTTTAATTCAGGATCTAACTTTTTATCTAATTTAATCTAATCTTAGTTCAATCTTAGTGAACAATCGTCATTTTAAAGTTTTCCATTAATAATCAAAGCTCTGTAATTCAAATAACAATAAATAATATTAACAATCTCACCTGTCTAGAATATATCTCCACTCCTTCTCCTAATAAAGCTAGAAAATCTCGCCTATTTAGAATGAGTTAGTTTACATAACAAGATTCTCTTCTTACAAAAGGCTGGTTGTTAATAACACGAATTGATAGCCCAAAAATTTCCCAAGAGGATTAGTTCGAAGGTCACGTATAGATTCGTCACCACACCACACTCTGAACACCCAGTGTCTGCATAATACTCATCAAAGGATAAATTATTTAAAATATATATCATTAGACATGTGTCGGTGTATGCATGTATGTGTATCCGTACTTCTGTACTTATACTATGTGATGAGTATATATAGACATTTTGATTTCTTTTATGCATAATAAGTTTTGTGATGTCTCCACATCACACAGCTAAAAAATTGACTTCTTGTTGTGGATAGTATAACACCATTCTATGCACACGTGCACCCGTAAATATTACTGGGTCTTATCATCTGACATCGCCTCGACAACCCCTGACTGAGAGAAAGCCCTAAGAGCCGAAATCTCAAAGGGTGATTGGAGGACCAGAGGGTGAAGTCCCTCCCCGACGGTGGAGTAGACTGCCCATTGAACACAACATATGAGAATGCGGTTCTGTTTACCTCCTCCCTCACAAATAACATATTCTGAACTCCAATGAAATAATCAATAGTATGAATAACATCAATGTAAATGTATATGCTGTAATTTATAGCTGTGACGTAAATCAATCAACTATTTAATTCCCTCTCTTAAGCTATCATTAATTTTCTGAAACGACACAATTTGTTTATTGCCTAGTTTTCTGCTGACTTAAGGTTTCGACTTTTCAGATACAGCTTGTTTTTTAACAATGCGCCTGTTCTGCTTCCAATAACTGATCAAAAATGATAATAAGAATAAATTAAAATTTGTTTTATTTAATAAAAGGGTTTGTATATTATTTACATTTATAGTCTACAAAACTTAAATGAAAACAATTGTCTCATAGCTCAATTTAAGGAAATACAGTCGAACCTCCATGCAACGAACCTCTATGTTGCGAATTTTTCTATTCTGCAGACGTTTTTTTTTTTCTTGAACCAAGAACATTTGACTGTTTTCTTCGTAAAATAACCTCCAAATAGCGAGGTGCGTTTTCTCGATTTAACGAACATTTTATCTTGAGATTCGAATTTTTTTCTTTCTATTTTAAAAATATTTCAGGACGTTTTTCAAATTATATTTTCATTTTATGGTGTTCCATGACCTTGAGCTAAATCACCTAAAGCAATGAAATGTCGTAATTTCTCAAACAAAAATTAAAATAAAATTAACAGATTTTATCAATAATTAAATTTAACGACGCAAGTGGCAGTGCATGCTTAAAATTAATCATTGCAAAATAAAGTATGTTTAAAACTATTAGTAGGCATAACATTAGAAAATGTCATTAAATTCGTTAATGTTAACATCAAATTAGTTTTATAAGTTGAAAATACAGTATATTCCTAGACAATGTGCTTTTTTTCTTGTTTTCCTTGCGGATTCCTTTTTGTTGGGGAAGATATATAAAATAAAGGGATATATATATATTGAGACATAGCCATCCTGTGATGACCATGTCTTACCGGTTCCGCGTAAGCTAGAGGTGTGGGATTATCAAAATGATGAGACATAATTCTTAATACAACTTTTATTAAGAGTAACTTATAATACTTAAATTCTAATTTGACAATTATTAATTAGAGTGAGAGTCAAGCCCCAAATTAAATCACGTATTTAAGTCAGATCACGCAATTAGATCCTCTATCTCAATTATCCTAAATAATCTTGTTATCTA
>BMAV01009590.1:161853-175310 GCA_019973955.1 Trichonephila inaurata madagascariensis | reverse complement strand
ATATATATATATATATATATATATATATATATATATAAAAATTTACATACACACACAAATAGTGAGTAATAATTATTTTTAATAATATACAGTGTTCATGAACTTAAAATTTGTTTTATGTGGTGTTTGGAATACACAAAAACGAATTTTTATTTAAGAAATTTTCAACATAACGAGCATTTTTTGGGATTTAGCGACTTCATTCAATAGAGGTGCAAAGGTATTCCATATCATCTTATACGCTAAATATTACGTTTCATCTGTTATTATAATACAAGGTGTCTACAAATCAGTTGGATAAAAGAAATGAATTATTGCAAGTAATTGAGAGGGAAAAGTTGATGTCATATTTTTGTAAGATAAAGAAATAGTCCAAGTTTACCATCAACACATGTTTGATGGGGTTCCTTTCGTTAAAATGCAAGTGTCTCACAGGTAAATCAGTTCTTACCAGAGATTTGTCAGCATGTTTCCAACGATAGAATTAATTGCAGCTAAAATTCTTGATTTTAGTGCAGGAATAGGTGTAGGAAATGAATGAGTATACAACTGGGTTCTTTACAAAACTCCAAACGTAGAAGACCAGTGGCGATCGTGATGACCACTGAATAACACATCCTCGACCAATCCAAACTGGTATCAACATTGAGGTAAGATGTAACGTCGTTGTAATTGTGATAAGGTGCGCCATTCTGTAGAAAAAAGTAAAATCCTGGCAATTTTTCTTTATAGATTGGCATAAAGAAAATCTTTGAAATGTCCTAGTAAGTAATTTCTGTAATAGTCTTTTCAGCAAAAAAAAAAAAAAATAGGCAGACAACGTACTGCACGAGAACCACAGCACACAAAACGCGTTAATCTTTGGACTATTCCTTTGACGTTCAGGATAGCATGAGGAATTTTTGACTCCCCAATTCTTACGTTACGACACCTAACACCCTCTATGAAAAAACTTAGGATATATTCCTTCTAGTCTGACTTTAAACGGGATAATGCCATTTAAAATATCGAAAGTTTTCCACTTATGAAATTGTCCATTCAATTTGTAGACACAATGTATATCATCTAGAATGCTTCTGGACATCTCTTCATCCTCAGTTTCCAGAAAACTCTTTCTAAGTGGGTTGCTATTCAACAAATGAAACGTTCTTGCAAAATTTCAAATCTTGAGGTTTAGTAGTTCAAAAACGGAAATTTTTGTCAGTGACGGCCCAACACCCTTTCAAAATCAATTCTAGTAAAATGCATTCTTAGGAGATTTCTACTCAACAAAGCTAAAATATCTCTAAAATATCAAGACAGGAAGTTTAAAAGTTCTGAAGAGCTTGCAATGAATGAGGGAGTGAGTATAAATCGCTTTCCTCCTATAAATATTTACATTATTTTATGTACATTTATCTTAACAATTTCCTCCTTTCATGTTCATAAACACTGGGGAAAAAGAAAAGCTCTAAATTGAGCAGTTTGAACTTTTAAATGTCGTCATAAAATGAAATAATATGCTTAAAATGTCACCATGAGTGTTTAATTTTAGATTGATGACGCAAAAAGGAACTTTAAAACAGTTCAGATACAAAGCAAAAGTTAGCCGAATACATTTGGTGAATATATTCCATTATATTCAGTACATTTACTGTACTGGAAGCGCAAATTTAATTAAAACGTTTGTGGGCGTAAATGCCTATTTTATTAAGGGGTTAAGTCCATAATATTATTACTTGCATATAATATGCAAGATTTCCTTTCAAAAAAGTATAGTGGTAAAATGAGAATATAAACCTTTTCCAAAAGAGATTATATACATATGTTTCCATTAATTTTGCGATCTAACTTTCGAATAACTCACGTGATAGAGTATATAAACATGCTTCATAAAATGATAAAGTATAAGTTTTAGAATACTCTTTTTATACCATCACTTTATATTCATCATTTACAAATGAACTCTATTCTTATCATTTTTTCATTTATTATAGAATTAATTATCCACTGCTACTTTATATATTCAATTTTAAAATATTTAAAATATTTATATATATATATATAAAATTAAATATTTTAAAACTAAATATAAAGTATATATATATATATATATATATATATATATATATATATAAGTAATTAAATATTTTAAAACTGAATATAAAAAGTAGCAGTGGATAATTAATTCTATAATAAACGAAAAAATGATAAGAATAGAGTTCATTTGTTAGTGATGAATATAAAGTAATGGTATAAAAAGAGTATTCTAAAACTTATACTTTATCATAAGTATATATATATATATATATATATCAATGAAGTTGGTTTCTAGAGTTATGAAGTTCTTCAAAGAGTTTGTGTTAAAATATATGCTGAATTATACTCACTTATTTAAAAGCAAAATTATTTTTAATTAATTATTTCTAGAATTACAAAATGTTAACTGTTACAAAATTAAATAGTATGTTAAAAAGAATATTTATGTGCAACATTTTTAAAATACATAAAATGAAATTCAATTCACTTACAATTTATTTAAAAAGCTATAAATGTTTTATGCCGAAGGCCAATATTATAAAAATAAATATTTCCTTCTTAATTCAGAACTAAAATACTGAAAGTGATTCTTTACTTAACAATAAGCAAGAATATGGATATGCAGCTAAAAAAATAGAGAGTTTCCACCGAAAAATGTGGAATATTCTGATAAACACTTCATAAAACAGAAGCAAAATAAAACGAAAACTAAGCATTGTGGGAACAACAATTTATGAAACGTGAGTTAAGAGTAACAAAACTATCTAATGTGCTTAGATGTTTCACGAAGTTTTTCTTAAAATATTAACCGAACCCCATAGAACCAATTATCTCACCACAAAGCCTTCCCCAATGGCTCTAGAACAATTTAATCCCTTCAAGTAATTCCTAATTAACTTCCACCATCGTTTCCTTTCACACATATCCCGAGGCAATGCTTCAATCAACCGTGTTCTCAAGTCTTTCTCTACAGAAATCTGCATTAATTCCTTCTCACATGTTTCGGAGAAATATTTATAAAAGACCAAGGAGCTGATTTTAACTTCTGCATAAACATCGATGTTTTGCCAGTCTTGTTGATTGAGCGATTTTTATAAGAAAATTCATTTTCGGTACTTCTGGGAATAAACACAGGGAGCTTCCGGCTATTTTGAAGAGTTCTCTGTGAGATTTAGATTAATTGCTGGTTTTATTGGTAAGGAGAAAAACATAATGGGATGTTAACATGATTTACGTGCCATAAACAGAAACTCATGTATTTTGACGCGTATGCAATTCTGTAAGATAGCAGCGAATAATTTTTAAAAGAATATGCGTGAATTATACTAAAGCTCATTGTATACCAGAAGAAAAACTGAAATGTATTGTTTCTTTACTTTCTTTACTGTAAAGAAGTTTATTATCCGTAATGAATCACATTTGTATCTTTAGATAATACATGATAATTAACGTTAATTATTTTTCTATATATATAAAAACGGCTGCTTGTATGTATGACTTCGCTTCACTCCAACACCGTACAGCCGATCACTATGAAAATTAGCATGAACATGTACATGTATTTTTTTGTACAGAAGGCTTTTGTGCTATCCTCTTTTTTGAAGCTCCCCACCAGGTGTAGCTATAGCATATCAACTTCTTCACCGTTCAATCAATCACTAAGTTGCCAACAGAATTGCCGAAATGATGCCCGCTTGGCTCTATCGCCAACATTTCGCTAGCTTTCCATTGATACGCCATTATAATGTAAGGAACGCCGTTGCTCGCGAATATTACAATTTTAACGTAAAATAAATGCAACAAAAAGTAATATTAATGTATTACACATTCAGATATAAATTAAGCTTTTAATATTTTAAGTTAATAGTTTAATAGTTTTTTTATAGTTTAAGCTTTTATTACGCAAAATTTGAAACTATATGTTACTTCTGCTGACCAGAGATCAGCTTAGAAAGGTGTTTTCAAAAATCGACCCACAAGAGAGTTTCGAGGTGTTGTAAATAAAAAAAAATCCTTTTTATCAGTATAATTGCATCTACAAACTTAAAATTTATCAAATGTGTTTTTTTTTGGTTGTTCAGCTGAGTTATACAAAAAGCTTTTTTTGTTTAATTGGTAATCCACTCATTAAAACTTCTTTATCCTGCAATATGTATTGCTTAATTTTTCAATTCACCCGTGCTAAGAACGGTTATACCAGCTAGTACAATACATACAAATAATAAGGCAGAGATATTTAATATAATTAACTGATTTTTTTAATTTGTGAATAGTAAATAAACGCTAAAAATAACTTGATAACTATATTAGCATAATTAACTAAATCTGTCATGGAAGGTACCTAAATAAACGTATTCTATATTAAAGCTAAAATATATTCTTAAGAAACCTTAGCTATCAATTGAGTTCAGTTTCGTTGAATATTTTCGCCATTGATTCTTAATTTGAAAAATACTAAAAATAGCATAGAAGATTAATTATCCAAAGGTAAAAATAAATATTTATAAAATATTTCTCGTTAAAATTTTATGGAGTCTGTATAAACAATGTACCCAAGATATAACCAATACAGTTTACTAAACATATTATTTACTTTATAGTCATACTAGCTGACACGGCCACGCTTTGCAGTGGCTTTGTTGTAACACGCTCATTTAATATTATTCTAAGTTATTTAATGCAGTCAAATTAATATTCGCTTACAATTTTGGAGCTTTGTAATCAAGAATAGAACAACACACACATTTTTTTTTTTTTTTTTTTCATTTTGCATTTTATTTATCTCCTATTTCATTATAGTATAATGCAAGAATTACTTAAGAAGTTTTTAAGTAACAACAAATGAAGATTTAATTTCGTAAATAAGATGAATAATGGTGATTTTTAGCATTTTTTAATATTATTTTCATTATTTTAAATTATAACAAAAAATAATTTTAATATAATTAATAGCTATTTGATGGACAATATTTTTCAGTAACCTGTCTTTTCCTAACTCACTTAGATTTGACTGTTTCCCCGGGAGACATGATCTTTTTATGTCCAAGCCCTGAATGGATATTGTTCGATTTGAGATTTATTTATGTGGTCATCTCGGAGGCCAAACGAATCTTGAATTGTAGCCTTTTAAATGCTATTGGAGATTCTGTTTTTATTAGTGGAATACATTTCAACAGGATGTTTTCTCCTTTAAACTTTATATTCAAAATGATTGCTTCAAAAAATTTCACAGCAATTATTTTGATGACCAAACGTGTTTTGGTGCATTATCTATGTGGATTTTAGTTACGCAGCAGAATAACAAATGAGCCAATCTTCAACCGAAGATTGTGCGTTGGCATTCCTTATAATTCAGAGAATTCAAAAACTCAGTTCAAAAATTTAGGTTTTCGTTTTCATCAACAATAGTGCCTATTAACTTAAAAGGCAATAGATCATTTGGTCAAACTACGTATCTGGTTTATTTTGTCAACATCAACAAGTTGTCCGCTTGAGGTATCCGACTACGTTCGGAACCGTGATTATGCAAAAGCGTATAAATGGATAATATATATGATATTTAGTGTCACTTAGGTTAGAAAACGTGTATAAAATTTTTTAAGAATAGTATTACAGTAAAAAAATATTTAAGTACAATATTTTGACAAAAAAGGAACATAGAATGACCTATTTTCAAAATATTCTCCTTTTTGTGAAAAATGCTTCTATTACAATAATATTTCTTCTGTTTACATTTCAGACCTCTGCACAGAGGCTCAACTTGAATTTTTGAAATATATAACTTAGAAGTGGGTTTATCCATGTTTTGCCCTCAGGGGGCTCACCTTCTTTAGGTGAGTACGGGTTTCACGCTCCCGAGGTGCCCTAGTGATCTTTTTCTCTTCCTAAGGGGTTTACTGTCTTTGGTAAACATGGGCTTCACGAACCCAGGTTACCCTAGTGATCTTTCTCTATTTTCGGCCCTTCTTCTTGCCATTCAAATTTCCCTTTTCTTCCTTTCCCGTCTAGACCACAGACCTATAGTGGAAAATGAAAGTTTGTTCAAATTTTGTTTTTTCTGATGAAAAAACTTACGTTTTATTACTAACACATTATGATTTAGATTTTCTATTGCGTTAATTTAATTTCTTTTTCGTATATTTCTTTAAATACTTTGAATATGTTTCTTTATTTATTTTCGATTAACACCGTTGTTTTTTCAACCCGCATGTTTGCCGTGTGCGGCGTCCCGTAAGGGGGAAAATGGTGTTCTGGGGATCCTTTGCGTTCCCTTTGCCCACGCTTCTCCAGTATGGAGGAGGTTAGTGGCCTAGGGATACTTCTGCGTTCCCTTTGGCCCACGCTTCACTGTAGACGGGTGGCAGGAGTGAGCCCGCTCCTGTCAATCGGCTGGTAGTACCTCTCTTCGGTATCCCCGAAGAGACACTGCTGTAGGGTTAGTGCTGCAGATAAGGGGTGTCGGGTTTACCCGTTGGATCCTCACCCTGGACTGTATCACTATCTTCTGGGTGTACTCCAGGTAAGCGCCGTGCCTGGTTTTCGGCCAGTTGACCGGCACACTGCCTCCCTTGTTGGACTCCGTGGTGGGTGGAGGCACGCCAGGATGAAGTGGTATACGCGTTGTTATGGATCCAATACTGCTGTGCCCGGGTAAAGGCCTCGTATTACCCAACAAACCTAACGTCGATGAAACTGCTAAAAATTCACGATTTTTAATTTTATCCTTGCCAAATAATGATATGTGTAAAAAATCGCCATTTGCTATTCATAAAGCACTAATTGGAGTAGGTGGCGAACCTAAGTCAATAAAACGTTTAAGATCCGGTGATTTATTAATTGAAACAAGCTCTGCACTCCAAACTAAGTCATTTTTACTAGCCAAATCTTTTCTTAATTCTCCTGTAACAGTAAGTCCTCACAAATCACTTAATACTTCCCGAGGTGTCATTTCTGAACCTGACTTGTTGAGCACTTCTGAAACGGAAATCCTTGATGGGTTTTCTGATCAGGGTGTGATTCAGGTCAGAAGAATTACTATAAAAAAAGATTCTACAATTATTCCTACAAAACATTTAATACTAACATTCAATACTCCTAATCTACCAAACACAATAAAAGCCGGTTATTTAAATTGTAAAATCCGTCCCTACATACCGAACCCTCTGCGCTGTTTCAAATGCCAGAGATTCGGTCACTCACAAACTTCCTGCCGCGGCCAACTTACTTGCTCTAGATGTGCATCTGTGGGACATTCTTCCACAGAATGCAGTCTAGAACCTAAATGTATTAACTGTTCTCAACCCCATACTGCTGATTCTAAACTCTGTTCAAAATGGAAATTAGAAAAGAAAATTCAAGAAATCAAAACAAACAAAAATATCTCCTATCCAGAAGCTCGAAAATTAATAGTGCCACAGTTAGTCCTAACCTATGCCCAGGCTACAAAACCCTCAATTGTAAACAATTCCACCCAAACAGATGAAAATATCACAAAAATAAAATGTCCACCATTAAAATTACTCCAGTCACTTTTATCCATCCCTAAAACAAATACATTAATATCCACAACTGCTATATCTAAATCCTCCTCCTCAACTCAAGCACAACTACTGCCTTCTACATCTTTAATTGCAACAGCAGTGTCACAGCCTCAGCCACCAACCCCTGTATCTGATGCCGTGGTTACCGCAACCAATAAAACGATCACACCTATTGAACCATCTTCATCCATAATATCCGCTTCCTCAGCCAACTCTCTTTCCACTACAAATACATCTTTAGAAACTGAAACCAGCCCTCTTACAACCTCTAATAAATTTACTGCACTTTTACCTGAAATTCAGCCATTAGTTCCTTTACCAGAGACTGTCCCTACTACATCCAATAGTGAACATTCAAATACATCAGAAATCCCAAAAAATGTAAAACGAAATTCAAGAAGTAGAAGAAAACGCCCAAAAGTACAGAAACCAGAAATAGCAATAAAAATAACTCCACATAAACCCAGAAAGCCAGCACCTCAGGAGTATACTACTGACGACGAAGACATGATTATGTATGACGTGGAGGAAGAACTTGAGCCCGATCCTATGGATAAATTCAAGAAGTCAAAAAATATTTTAAACGATCCTCAAGCATATATACGCAAGTTAACACCAACACGATTCAGGAAAAGTAGAAGCTAAATTTTTTATAACATGTATTACCTGACTTTGTTTTAAACTAAACATGTTCCATTCTAATTTTTCATTTGTTTTTATTTTAATATATGGTCTGACTTGGTGGGGCAGCTCCCCACCAAATTTTCTCTTTATTTATTTGAAAACGGTTTAATGTGATTGGAGTTTTAACTTTTTGAAACTGTATTGTCATTGTATTTAAATATTTTATAAAATTTTAAATTTTTTATATATAACAAATGTTTGGCGCAGCATAGCCAAAATTGGCTCTTGCGCCATAAAACTCTACACTCACTCACTCACTCACTTATCCATGTTTTACGACAAATGAGGGGAGAAATTTTAAGAAAAAATACGCTGATAATTATTTCAATTGTTTGTAACTCTAAAAATAATGTGAATTTTTCAAAAATCATAGTTGAGGCTCTGTACAGAGATCTGAGCCATATATACAGGCAAAATATTTTTATAATGGAAGCATTTTACACAAAAGGAGAACATTTTGGAAAAAGGTTATTCTAAGTTAACGTTTTGCCGAAATATTGTATTTAAAAATTTTTTCTTGTCAAAATGTCCTTAAAAAAATTTTGTACATGAATTCTAATCTAAGAGACACTAAATATCACGAAAATTATCCATTTATGCGCTTTTTTTAAAATCACGGTTCCGAACGTAGTCGGATACCTTAAATAACATGATTTCAGAGCCAATAGTTATCTGAATAATTTTTTAATATATCCAGGAAGACACTCTCAATCAGTTCCTTTTTTGTCTGAACAACACTACTGAAATAGTTTCGGAATTTGATACATGATGTATTGGGATTCAGTTCTACTTCACCTCATCTAATATCCAGCACTTGGAAAATATTTGCGCAGATTGATCATCTTGTAATTGTACTCGTATATTTATGGTCATGCGAAGTACTTCGCCATAAAGAACGATTAATTCAGTCTCGTGAGCAAAAGTACAGCGAGAAATGACTCACAATATCCGTCGGAAATCATGGACAATAGTAAAATAACACACCCGAATATTTCTTGCTGCCGTATAAAAATTTTGCAAAGTTCTATGTAATAATTCAAGTGAATGTTTGTGAGTTATGGTACATTTATGTGATTATGGTTTAACTTCTTTGTAATACAGTAGCCATTCTGCTTTTTTTCCAAAGGTACACATTGCGTCTAATTTCTAATGAATGTCTAATGGCCGCTTGAATGCTGAATGTGCATTTGTTCACGATCTAACAAAATGACCACAATACCTGAAGATGCAATTGCCAATGCTGTTTTCTATTTGCGAACGTATGTTCGCCAGACTGTGTTCGAAAGTTCAGAAGCTATAGGGATGAAAATACGGACGTGGGACTCTGACGCAAAGCCATTCTATCTCGTTTTGGCAAAATCCAAAATAGTTAGGATAATTTCTAAAGTCTGTATCCATATTCTCGTTATTTATACCGAGATGCACCCGAAGCCTACTTCGAATTACCTACTTCTGCAAGTCCAGTCCCTGCAAAAGGAATGGACTTTACGGTCGTCCAGCATTATACGGAAAAGTTAAGGGATTTTCTAAAATCGATTTTAGAGTCTTGGTTTACACCCAGAAAAATAAAATGAAATTACTTTTCATACACCAAAAATTTTAAGGTAAACCTCCGCCATTCTTCTTGTAAAATACGGTCGTCTGACATTATATGGCATAGTTACGAAAATGTCTCGAATTGGATTGAATATTCGGATCGGGAGTCCTAAAATACGACGGGAACCCGCTTTTTGCGTTAGTATGTTTGCAGGTTAGGCTAGTGCCGCAGTCCGTTCGTCCAGCATTATCAGGCAAAAAAAGTTACTGGAATTCCTAAAATCCAATTTCAGATTCTCGTTCCCCGCCCTAAATTGCACACGCGACGGACTTTCAGTACCCCAGCAAGTGGAAGTTCAGCCACTAGAGGGAATGAAAATCCGCACGCAGCACTCGACCGTGAATCCATTTCACATGATTCCAGCAATCTCAGGCAAAATTACGAGAGTTTCTTAAATACGTTTTAGATTCTCGTTTCATGCCCGTCAACGCCCCCGGGAGCTACTTTCAGTGCTTCTGAGCCTGAAAGTTCAGTCCCTTGAAGAGGGCATTTGGGTCATCCGGCATTATCCAGTAAAGTTACAGAAATTTATAAAATCCGATTTTAGAGAGAAGATTCTGGTTCACCATTCCAAAATACACCAAAAACGCACTTTTCCAGCTCCAAGACTATTAGGGTAAGCTTCTGCCCCGATGAACGTAACAGAAGGTAGTCCGGAATTATCTCGCAAAATTACGGCAATTTCTAGGATAAGATATGAGATTCGGATTGCCCATCTCTAAATACGCCAGAGGCTAAGTTATTTGCATGTCATACCTTAGGGTTCAAAATATTTTTCAGATTCATTATATATATATACTTATAAAAAAAATACCACAATAACGAATAAGAATAATTTTTCAGAACATTTAGAATTAGTTGATAATGCTTCGGTTTGGTTTCATTGTTTATATGATGAAAATAGTATGGTGGCACAATGTAAAAAATTGTTCAAGAGTTATTAAAGTGAATGGAAGAAGTACAATACAAATTTCTAAAGAGTAAAGAATCTAATTGCGATGAAGATACAAATTTAAGTACAGTTTCTAAGCCCAAGCCATTAAAGTCTTTAGATTATTTTGAGAAAAATAAAGATTATTTGGAGGAAATTATATGTAAAATGACATCATTAGATGTTTTACCATTTCCAATGTTATGTAATTCTACTGAACTAAGAAAATCACTATCCGCCAAATGTTTTAAAAATATCTACCAACATCGGTAATGGTGTTCGTGATTCTTTGAAACCCAAGCTATAATACAATTAAAAGTAAATGGTGAAAAATTTATCCTTACATTTGATGAATGGGTGAGTGTAAGAAATGGATGCTATTTAAACATAAATATTCATTTAGAAAAAAATTTGGAATATAGGACTGACATATGCTCGAGAAGTATGCTAGCCGAAAAATGTGAGGAAGTACTTAAATCTAAATTAAAGAAACAAGAATTATCCATGAAAGAAGATATTGTATCCATAATGACTGATGGAGACAAACAATTAATGCAATGTAAAAAAAGGGGGAAAGTTGATTGATGCAAATCAGCAATTGTGCTATGCTCATGAAAAAATTCAATTAGGAGTAATGATGTATTATACCAAAAAATTAAAAAACAAAATAATCCAAATACTGTAGATATATTAGGTTGTCAATTAAGAAAAGGTGCAAACAATGCACATAATTGAATTAGATTTTTTTTTCCAATAAAAACTAAGATTTTAAGTGATCTGATATTTTTTTTTCAAACATAAATATGCGTGTTACATAGAATAAAAGATGTACCTTTCACTCGAACAACAAATTATGCCAAAATATGGCGTCTAAAGGAAGTTATGTGCAATTGAAATAAATAGCATGAACTTTGCTCCATTTCCTACTTGACAACATAATATAAACTTCGGATTCAGACTTTGAAGAGAGTGAGAGTGATATCGACAAAGAAGATAATGACAAGGAAATATTAACTCATCAAGGTTTGCTTCCTATAATTAATAAAGCTCGAAATATTATTAAAATATATTTAAACGTTCCCCTACAAAAGTCTTATTACAAAATATATATACTAACTGAAAATAACGTACTGCTAACATTACCACACAAACTAGCTTAGATTCCGAAAGAGCACTTTCAACAGCTGGTAATTTTTGTAAAAAAATTACATTCCAGGATGACAGTACAATTGATGTATTATGTTTTTTTTAAAATATCACCGCAAACTGAATAGTGATGTTTACACTTTTTTTGTGATTTAGATAAACAAGATATTTCTTTACTTTTTGTAATTCTTTACATACTGTTATACATTATTATGCTTATAAATTTATCAGTACTGCACAATGTGTTTGATAATATAAATTTAACATACTAGGTTAAGAATAAGTATCATTGTTACCAGTGACTCCATGAATTTATCATATAGATAATATTATATACAAAATTTAATTCTTATATTGATAGTTTGTACAGTTTATAACTAAAGTCGTATTGTAGTTTTACGTCAAAGTATACTATTATTGAATTCAATATATTGTTATGCTGAATAGAAGAGGTGATGAAAATTATGATTTAAAATTGTGTCACAAATAATAAAAGTTTGTGAAGAACTGCTCTATAATATCAATTCTCAAATTACAACTCAAAAATGTCTTTTAGTATTTTTTTTTTTTACGGTATTTACTGAAATTTTTCACTTGAAAAAAAAAAAAGGTATAAAATATTCAAATCAGCTCTTACTCGTAAAATTAGCCTTTTGTTCTCATTTTATACAGCGATTTTAAATGTTGATATTAATGCACATGATTAGAATCTTCGCTGTATTCTCAAGCATTAACCTTTGCTGTAAAAATTTATCACGCTTATTGGGTGTATTAACAATATAAAGCGTAAAAAAAAAGTATATTTTTGTCAATATTTATTAATTTATTTTTAAATCAAATATAGTCTTGAACTATAGGGTCACTGGACTGGTATTTTACTTTTATGACATTGTATGAAGATTTGTAATTTGTCCGAAAAGACAACATGCAGCCATTCGATTTACTTCATTTCCAGCGTTCAAAATACCATTGCAGTGTGATACGACTCTGGTACGCCGTCAGAAGAAGGGATTATAATACCGGTATCCCGGGATACCGAATACCGGTATTTTGGGCCATTTTGGCAATTTTGTACTACATGTATTCACAAGTTTACATACCGGTTTTTCGGTATTAACTTAATTTTTTTTTTTAAATTGTCTCCACTATATGTTCAGAGATCGCCAACATAGTAAAATAGTATACATTTTTGGTTTTTTTTTGTCTCCCTAAGGGGTGAAACTAATTAGACTGTGAATATAAAGTTGTATCGTACAATTAAGAGAAGTGATGAAATATGTGAATCATTCAAGAAGATGGGCCGAAACTATCCTCTTACAGCTCAAAGTGATACTGCACCCGCGCAGGATCCGTAGTCTGATATTCGTATCTGTGACAAAACAAAGATGTAGTTGTAAGGAATGTGCCTAATATGTCGATATTTTTTAAATTGGTGAGTTTGTTATTCACATTTATATTTGCATATCATACCTTTGTGTTCAAAATATTATTCAATTTCATTATATATATATATATATATATACATATATATATATGTATA
>BMAV01009590.1:125590-136552 GCA_019973955.1 Trichonephila inaurata madagascariensis | reverse complement strand
CCATCGCATTCTGAAAGATATTATATTAAAATATTAAAATTCTAAAACAATTAATTGCATAATATAAGTGAACCCTCCAACACCAAAGATGACGCACTCATCCTTAGGTAGAAAAATGTCTAAAATCCGAAAGTTCAAATTAAAAACCAATTATTTTCACAAATGAATAGCGTAAATCATTAAAAACTCACCAAAAAGCATCAAAATCAATAATTCAATTCACAAATTTTGAACGATTTTTCTCTCATATTTAATACAACAATTACCTCTCCTATATTTTGCTCACAACACCCACTAATTCCATGTCAATTCAAATGATTCATAATCTCAAACCAGAGTTCAATCATTTGGTATTAGATGCAAATCAGATTGCATGCAAAAAAGCTGCTTGATTGGTCATAAACGTTTGATTGGTCATAAATAATTTTAAAGTGTAGTCGTGTAAATATTGGTCTATGTGTATACTATAATGTATTCTTTGTGTGGAATGCACAAATTCTTCACAGCTGGACCACTAACAAGCTGACTTTGTGGACCTAATGTTGTGTGGTGGATTTGTGCATTTATGAGTTTAAAAATATTTTTAAGAAATATTTTTGATCTATGTATTTTCTCAAGTAGTTGATGGGATAATCATTCTGTATGCAACAAAATATAAATTTCTGGATGTTCTTGAATTTATCAATATTGTGTGTAGTTAAATTATTATTTCTCATCAAAAAATTTAAAATTATATTTCTAAATATTGAAATATGTAAGCAGCTATTGAATTTCGGTATCTTTATGACATTGAAGTTAAATGCTTCCCTTTTATCATAGATATTGCTGTATAATTTGTTGTCAATAATATTTAAATCTAAATCTAAAAATTCAACTTTGCTGGAGTTAAAATTTGTCTGTATTAATTTTAGGTATTCCGGATAAAAATTAATGTTTGGTTTAAATTCAATGTCGCGACCTATAACAATTAAATCATCTATGTATCTTAATAAGATGCAAGATGGTTCATTTCTTCGATTTGATTCATAGTGGTGTAAATACAGGTTAGCGAGACTGTTATTGGCTGGACCACCCTGAGGCAATCCTTTGATTTGTTTGTAGAGTTTGTTATCAAAAATAATAAAATTCTCCTGTATTACAAAACGAATTAGTGTATTGAACTTTTCAAAACTAATGTAATCATTCAAACCATATTTCTCATATGCATCTGAAAGTACCTGAATTATATCTTCTATTTTGATGGAATTAAATAAATCTTCGAAATCAAATCCATGCACTGAAAATACCTCTTGTTGCTCAACATTCTTTATTACATCATGGCTGTTTTTTATAATACAAGTATTTTTAAATTTGTCTATTGTATCTTGTAATATGGTCTGTAAAATTCTTCCCGATTTGGATATATATGTATTGAACCCATTTGTTACACTGCGGAATTTGACTGGATTTATGAAATTTAGGAGTCAAAAATATATGGGGATATTTAATTTTATTGCTAGAAATATTAAATTGTTTACAAAATGCCAATAATCTATTGTTAATTTCTTTCATACTAAATTTACTTACTTCATATGCATTGTTATTTTTATATGATCATTTATTAATTTACTATAGTAATATTTACACATTATTGCATAATTTCCTGGGACTTTATCAACATAAGCTATCACAAAGTGTTTTTGTAAATTTTCTATTGGTCTTTTAATTTCTCTATAAGAAATATCATTTTTTATTCTAAAAGTCAAATTCAAATTCATTAAGTCCCTTAGGACATGAAACCCATATTCTTTAAAGGCCTGAGTAGGTAAATTATATTTAATTGCAACATTTAGAATAAATGTATTAATATCTTCTGATAGCTGTTTTCTCACATTTAAATTGCTATTTGAAATAGTTAGTNTTAAAGTACGCTAGTATTAAGAATGAAAAAAATTTCAAACAAATTATTGAAGGAAGTATGCTATGTGTGTAACTTTATATATATATATGATTAAACGATCATACGGTTAACACAAATTATTCTTAAGAAAAATTAATAATTACAGAAATTGATTTTTTTCCAGGTGAATATATTTTATACTAAAAGCAAATCGCACTGCTGAAAAATAGTAGAAGAATGTGTAAATTCAGAATATCGAAATCTGTAGGGGACCAAACTTTTATATTACAGCTATTTTTGTATGAACTTTTTGAGCTTTGAAAAAATGTATTAACTTTTAGATTGAAAATATTTTATTACTATCAATTCAAATGTATTCCTCTCTTAATTATTCGTAATAACCAATCAATTTATTCATAAAAATCAAAAATAAAATGATGTTTATTTTTTTACAGTAATATTTCGCATATTTATATAAATTCCTTCTAATGAATAACATGTTTTCTCTTTCAGAATAATTAGTTGCTGCCTAGAAAGTAATAGAATTTTTTTAACAAATTATGAATTGATCCTGTATCTTTTCTTGAAGTTGCTCTTGAAATTAACTGAAATCCAGAGTTTGAGAAAAATACGCTTCGGAATATAGCATTTACTATTTCTCTAAACATTTTGTATTTTATATTTGTTCACTGAGAGAAGTTCTTCACAATATACTCCTATTATATTTACTGGATTCATCTAAACATATTTCACGTGACTTAAAATATTTAAATAAAAAAGTGTTTAAAAGCATACTAACTAATAGCCATAAAGTCATACCTAATATATTAACAGATGTGAAAAGATGTACGAAAATCTAATATATTAACAGGTGAATTTTTTTTTATATTTTAATCTTATCTCTACATAGCTTAATTAGAAATGACGAAATGAAGTTCTATTGCTGCAGTGAAAACAAATTATCTATTACTTTACTTTGACGAATCACTTCTTTTTTATAAATTGTACCAGTACCCTGCACAGAAATTCTAACGTAAAATCCTAAACTCCTCAACAGTTTATTGGTCTTGGATATTAACAATCTTTTAATAGATTTTATGAATGTAACTACGAATCACATCAAATTACATACTTCAGCATCAATGAGCAAATATTATTTAAAAATATGTACACAATCATTCATGAAATATTACAAAATGATATACATTTTACATTAAACATCCATATGTTATGCTTTTCTTTGCACCGGATCTTTACCTATTTACATTCTTATAAATAAAACATACTTCAACACCTGAGAAGCCCTTTTTTCTCTTTCTTTTTCAAGCAGAATTATGAAAGCAACAAATTTTACTAAATTATTCTTAACTGTCAAGTTATCTTGATGATTTAGATACATAAATTATCAAATTTCCTTAGTTCAAAATTCAAATGTTTAGCACAAAATAAAACATACTCAGTAGTGTTAAAAATTAGTGTTTTGAATTACATGCATAAGACTTTTTAAGCTTTTGTAGCAGCTACACATCTACATTTGTTTGAAATGGCTTTCATATACCGGGGTACTGGTAAAGTTCGCTTCAAGTAGAGCATTATTTTCTAAAAAAAATAAATGAAAAGTACTATCTATTGGTAGCTAAGTAATTTAGTTTTGTGTGGTTTTGCGAGCTTAAATTAACTTTTCCCGATATAGATTTGGATTTGATAAAGAGATGAAGCCGTGATAAGCTTTTCTCAATATGTATTCGTGTATAACAATAAGATGCATTCAAAATAAAAATTACACAGTATAATACTCGGGCTTGACATTTTGGATCACTAATGCAGTACCCGAGATAATCTCGGGCATGACAGTTAAGAGGTTAATCGTTAAATAAACTATTTTTTAAATTAGAATTATAAAACATTTAAAAAAAATTCATTAAAGCATCATTGATTTAAAAAAAAAACTGTGTCTTTGAAACTCTGTGTGTGTCCCCTTTAAAAGGGAAAGCAGGTCAGATACAGTAAAGGGGATTACGGTGAGGATAAGGATTTCGAAGGAACAACTCTCTCTAATCTTTTGTATCAAAATTTCCATTATGATGACCGGTATGTGAATAATTCATAAAAGGAAATGAGAACTCATATGTTCTGAATTAAATTTTGCTTGTACATAAATTCATAATCCTTTCATAAAAAAAGCTGTTGAAGTACTTGAAAGAAACATCTATTTTTAAGAAATACCGTTTAATAAAATTTGTCTTTTCTTTTATTTTGGAGAAATTAAAGGTTCCGAACAAACACAATATGAAGAACATACGATAAAAACAAGTTTAATTTCCGTTTGTAGTTGATTCCTTAGAAAAAAAAACTTGTAGTAAATAGGCTCAAATTAACTCACAGCAAATGGGATAGAAAGGTAGAAGTAAATATGTCCCTTCTTTCAAGTTTATAATTAAAGAAATAAGTAAAATCGGGATAAAGTGTATTATGTAAAAGCTTAAGTGCATTAGATATTAATGTTTTTTTTTATAGCTGCATATTCAAATACCCGAATGTGTAATTTGAAATCTGTTGGCATTTTAGCTTCCCAATTAAAACGAAGGAATCGAAAGTAAACAACATGCTGAATTCGGTTTGTCTCTTGAACACTTTTTCCCCACTTTCTCTGCATGGTAGCTAGATTTGCCAAAATTTAAAATGCATGGAAAATGCTCGAAGAAAATAGAATACTAATGCAGTTTATTCTCCAGATCAGTTTTGCCGAAAAATCAATACTTTAAGACTAATTTTCTTCACACTTTCTTTGCAAATTGAGGAACTTTGTTTTATAAGTTAATCAAAATAATACCGATTATGTGAAGGGAACGCGATCAAGATGTTTTATTTCTGATATAAACTTCAAACTTCTTTTAGATTGTGTTTTGTCAGTAAACTTTTTATAATTATGTATACCCCAATACTCTTCGAAAAAAGACTTTCATTTCTTCTTATAAATTCACCATTTGGTTTCGTTTTCAAGAGATTAAAATTTATTTGAGATATATGACATAAATGATGATTATATTCAATTAAAACTTATCACCTTAGAATTATTTTCTCAATACTCCAAAAAGTAACAGTTGTTTGTGTTAATCTTTAACTTTATTTTGGGGAATTTGGCCTTACATATAATCATTATTTGCTAACTCTTATGACATTTCTGCAATTGAAAGAACTTTGATTCAAAGTTTAGAGTCTATTTCTATTGCTAAGAGTAATTTAAGTACTGGAATATCTTTGGAAATATTATAAAATAAAAAATATAAGATATTGGAGAAAAAAAATATTTGTAATATTACACTATGGTCTGTATTCATATATCATGAAAATTTTTCAAATAAAACTGGTATTCATTTATACAAAAAAATGGTTCACTGACACATTTCTTAATGCAATAAAAATAATTCTTAAATAAATTTAAAAGCTGAAAATTTTATAAATGATAGTTTTGATTATATTACTTAATAATTTCAATTCGTTTTCCATTTTACTCTACTGTCCTTTTACTCTACTGCCTTATTTTCATTTTACTCTTGTGTGTACTGACGCTGACTGGTAGAGACTGGGTTTTAATCCCAAAAAAAGGTATGGGTGTTTATAAATGCATAGTGCATATGTGGCAGGGGGGCACTCTAAATAGTCATTGAGCCGCCAGTCCTCTAGAGATTTGAGGAAGTAGAAGAGCTGTTGGAGGCACATCCCCACCTCCAGGATGTTTTCTCTAAAAATTGGGGTAGAAGCGAGCCAAATTGTACTGTCACATGTATGATGCTCAAAGCTACAGGTAACAACTAGTGCACATCTATCCCTTTGCCGCAATCAATATTGTGCGCCTCGATCAGTCCAATGTAGCTCTTTGCTTTATTGCGTCACAAGCACAGATATTTTTATAAGCTATTTGTGGGAAAACACACAACATAGTTAATATTTACAGTCTCCACAAATCATCCATTGAGGCTCTTAATTTTCTCAAGAATCATAGGCATATCAATGCCCTATAAGTACGGAATGTTCCATGGAAAAAGATGCAAGTACATTTCCATTATGTAAAAAAAGTTATGGATAAATTGGAGAATAAAGGACCTACACAAGGGAATCACATTCTACTTCAAAACGTCAAACTTTAAACATCACAAAAAAAACTAGATTTCTCTCTTTGTATGAAAACTGAATATTCCTTACTTTGCATGTATGTATCATGAAAGTGAGGTCCCAAGTTATAGCTGATTTTTAAATTTTACCCTCAAACCTTTCTGTATTTGACTACATCTTTGGTAAAGCCTAAATCTTGAGCTCCTTTTGTTGATCTTTGTCAACAGAAAAATCTAGGTTTTTTCACACTGTAGAAGAAATGTGACTCACTCAGGATATTGAAACTGGATGGTAGCTCATTGAGAAATTTTATTTTATTCCAGAGATTAAAGGGAAACCGAGATTTAAACTAAGCAAAATGTTCTTTAGAAAATTACTAATCTTTCTTTGTTAAATTTTTATCGTGTTATCACTACAAATAAACAGTAAGTTATCTTGAAAATAAGACAATCTCGGTGCTGTTATCCAGAAATAAATTAATGTGAGCAGTATTGTTTTTAATGAGATATAAAAAATAAGTATGATTTTTTTTTTTTTTTGCATAGCAAGTGGATGCATGATCTAATCTGACATCTTCTATATAAGCTAAGAAAATTCCTGGAAAATTGCTATAAACCATCTGAACAACCTTGGACCATAGTCACGACAGGTTATTATAGTATCTAAGCCATTTTTCTTGGAGATATGCCAAGGAGATTTCAAAACTGCGAATCAGATTGGAGGCTGCAAACAAACTTAGAGAATCAACAAATGTTTTAAAATGCTGATTAATTTCAATTTTTTGATATTGTGTCTTAATTTCCTATGATTTTATGTAAACAAGGTAATACTCTTAGCAACGGAGTCAAGAAAAATGTTTTTGTCAATGTTAGAAAAACATTTGTCTATTACTTCATTTTAATAAGGCATTTCAAAGATTTTTTTTTCCTAAGAACCAATGAAAGGAGACATATGCGGTTATTGAAACAAACCCATGCATGAACACTCACATTTTATATTATATATGTACTAATACTTCTTTTATTCAACTCCCAAATCAAAATAGCTTCTTATAGAAAAATGTTATGAACACGAAACCAACTTACAAAATTGTAAAATGGAATAAAAATTTTAAAATCTAGAATTACGATAAACCTTACATCTGGTTTACATATTTCCAATAAATACTGTAGAAATAAACTTATAAATATATTATTTAGCTATCTTTCAATACATATTTGATTTATGTTGTAAATGTTGATGTTATATAAATGGAAATATCTATGATATACTTAGATTGAAATATGCATTACATTGTATGAAATTTTCAAATTTCTTTCAAACATTTCTGCTTAAGAATTGAAGCACTGGAAGAAATGTATCTCTTTGTTGCGAACTGAAGGAAAAATAGAGATATACAATTATTACAAAGAAATACTGATACAAAGAAAACTTTATTAAAAAAATCCTAATGATCCTAATGCTACTAAATGTATTCATTATGCAAAACAACGTCAACAGATAATTGACCATATTTAATCCATATCTAAGATATTTACTAAATTTAATCTGTCTGTATATTTATCCATTTAAATATTAAGATCTTTCTTCTAATGTACTAAAAGTTTATCCATTACATTTGCATACATTTTTAATTTATAACGAAAATTTCTATCTCTATTATTTCATTTAAAGTATTCGGCTTCTATTTCAGAAAAAGGACATTAATTCATTTAATTGATCTCATAGAGAGATTTATAAATGAATTTTGTCTAATAATTTTTAAAAAAAACTTTCAAGTTTTGTAAATTGACAAGTTACTGTTAAGTTAAAAGAAATTATATATATATATATATTTATTGTCTAGCTATTTAAAAATAGAATTTAAATTTAAATTTTTGTAGTTTAATATATTAGGAGGAATGTATCAAAATCAACTTATACAAATTAAGTTAAGGTATCCGAATACGTTCGGAACCGTGATTTTGCAAAAGAGAATAAATGGATAATTTTCATGATATTTAGTGTCACTTAGATTAGAATACATGTATACAACTGTTTTAAGGATATTTTGACAAAAAAAATTATTTAAATACACTATTTTGGCAAAAAATTAACTTAGAATAATTTTTTTTCCAAATGTTCGCCTTTTGTGAAAAATGCTTCTATTATAATAATATTTTGCCTGTCTATAGCTCAGACCTCTTTACAAAGGCTCAACTAGAATTTTCGAAATATATATCTTAGAAGTGGGTTTATCCATGTTTTACGGTAACAGAGGGGAGCAATTTTAAGAAAAAAACGCCGATAATTATTTCAAATGGTTGTAACTCTGAAAATAATGTGAATTTTTCAAAAATCATAGTTGAGCCTCTGTAAAGAGGTCTGAGCTATATACAGGCAAAACACTATTATAATAGAAGCATTTTTCACAAAAGGAGAACATTTTGAAAAAAAATTATTCTAAGTTAATTTTTTGCCAAAATAGTGTATTTAAATGATTTTTTTTTGTCAAAATGTCCTTAAGACAATTTTATACATGTAGTCTGATCTAAGTGACACTAAATATCATGAAAATTATCCATTTATACGCTTTTATAAAATAACGGTTCCGAACGTAGTCGGATACCTTAAAACATTTTTAATTCAAAACTTCTGTGTCTCAGTATATGTATATATATAGCAACCTTTTCTTTCAATATATTTTCTTAACAAAAATGTTTAACTGTAGTTTTAATTATGTTTCCTTTTATTTAAATATAATTCTACTTATAATGTGGTTGAATAGTAAAATAAAAATAAAGTATAATTATAAGAGTTGACTTTACTCAGTTATGAATTTTTTTCCTTTAACTCATAATTCAATTTCTACAATTGAATTATTTTGGCATTTGTTTTAATTTTTGTACCAATGTAATTTTTAGTTTTTTTGTTCCAATGTAATTTTTAGATTTTCTTGATTATTTTTTAAATATATGTATGAAAAATTTAATTATTATTTCCTAAATATATAAGAGGAAAACTCTTATATATTCCAAATGAAATACTGCAGGTGGATTTGGCTATTTATTAATAAATTATAGTTGTAATTACAAAATTTCAAAAAAGTTTTCCTTCATCTATTTTAACAAATGAAATTATGTAAGCAATTTTCTCTATGCTATTATTTTTGATATTTGATTTAATTTTCCAGCTAAATTTTTAATTATTTACCTCTATTGGATTTTTATTGACATCAGTTGATTTATCTATAACAAATTTGAAAAATGATTATTTAGATATAATTTATGAGTAAAACTGGGTACGTCAGCTGTAAAAAATGTGTTTTGTAGTTTAAGTATAATCATTATTTTAATAAAAAATGCATAAATTAGCGTTACATTATTTTAAAATCTATTTAAAAAACGATCTGTATTAATGTAAATTCATAAATTTGTTTTACTTCTTTTTGTTCAAATTTAAGTTTTTGCAAATCTGTTCTATAACAGCCATAAGAAAGTAATATGTATTCAACTATAAAAAACAACAGTGTGATATTACTATACATTTTCATATTATTTGTGACAAATATATTCATTCATTATATTTGGTTTTTATATTTCTGTCTGAATTTTGTTCATATTTTAAAAATTAATTTTGTCCTTATTTGATAGTTTTAAATAAATATTTTGATTTATTTTTCTTCTTTTTCTAATATCTATGATATACTGATTGTTGATTCCTCTTTTATTTTTTTTTATCTTTTTATATGTATTTTTAAAAAAGGTAGATATATTATACTACCGCACTTAAGACATAAAATGGAGTATTAAAGCACTTTTTCAGCTCCTCATATATACAGCAATTAACACATCACTTGGAAATGAATGAAAATAAATATTAACTGAAAAGACTCTATCATTTCATTTAGATTAATCTAATAATTGTCACAGAAACAATTATTTGAAAGAAACCTGTTATAAATGAGATTTGAGATTTACTTAACCCCTAATTAAGCATTTTAATTCCTGACCTTTTTATATTTTGAATATTTTCAAACACAAACTCAGAGTACCAGGCTAACAAAAAATTTCGTCAAAAATATTAATCATCAATAACACTTTTATAACTTGCAACATTTCGTTTTACAATTCAATCTATTTTACTTTTCATCCGTATTAAATAAATGTCTAGAAAAAAGTTAAAAATCTATCCTGGTTTTTATTTTTTGCACTTTTTCTATTGATGCCACTGTTCTATCAACATGCACTGCTGGCCACTGTAAATGCGACACGAAGAAAGACAAGAGATAGCACAACAGAATTTATTTTGTAGATAACATGTTGACCAAATATCAAATGATTAAATTTATAGACTTCTGTGAAGTGTGGTTTCTGCCAGAATCAGTAGCCAGAGTAGCCAGCATTGTGGGAGATCACAACTGCCACACGCCTCGGCATTGTTTCAAAGACACTTTGGATGTGTTCTTGAGGTACAGCAGACGAAGCAGCTTCTACACGTTTCAAACTTGATATGGTGTGGCAACTGGGGGTGTTATCTAGGTCAAACGTTGAGCAACCATGGACACATGTTTTCTATCGGTGAAAGATCCGGAGAGCAAACCGGCCTGGGAAGCAATTTAATCTGGTGATTGACGAAGAACCTTTGGACAATGCAAGCCACATGTGGTCGCACATTATCCTGTTGAAATATGGCTGTGGCCAAACCCTGATGGTAAGGAAGGACAACTGGCTCCAACACCTCGATGGCTGTTTAAAGTACCGGCAATGCGTACTAGAGGAGTGCGAAAGTGATATCCAATACCGCCCTATACCATAATACCCGGTGCAGGACGAGCGTGGCGATGCATAATGTAGCTGTTCAGTATCCTCTCCCCACGATGTCTCCAGACTCGAATCCGACCATCGTGGTGTTGCAGACAGATGCGTGACTCGTCAGTAAAGACAACTTCATTCCATTCTGCCGCCCACATCTTTCTTTCATCGCAC
>BMAV01009590.1:113416-125156 GCA_019973955.1 Trichonephila inaurata madagascariensis | reverse complement strand
GTTTTTTGAAAAACCCACAAGAAAAACACAATTACCGAACTTGAAATCGTCGAAATCTCCAAGCCTTAAATAGCGCTTTGAGGTGGCACCACAGGCACGCGAGATGTGTGTCTGCGCTGAAAAAAATTCTAATCATTTGCATATCTCACCTCCGGTAATGCATGTTGTAAATTCCATGTTATATGCATGCTTCCTTCAGGGTGTTGCATTTACGGTGGCCAGCAGTGTAATTATAATCATAATATTATCCTTCATAGATGAAAAAAATTATTAACCATTCAAATGAATTTTATGTATGTAAAGCAAACAAACAACTCTTGGTACCTCAATTGACTATCTATATTGTCTCTAAAACAATTCAATATGCAAAATATATACTAATGTCAAAATAAATAAGTTTTTATATTTTAGAAGCATTTTTTTCATCAAAAATTAGAAAAACCTATTTTTTATACAAATGAAAATAAATTCTCCACTCATTCAAAAATCAAGAACAAAATAATTTGTGTTCATGGAAGGATAGGAGAACGCAACAAAAACTGTTTTGTCTAAGAGTTCAAATGGAATATTTTAAAATATCGAATTTTTATACTATACTAATGAATGAAGTTATTTGAGCAATAGAAAGAGAAAAATGGTTGAAATGAGATAGTTAAGCCAAAAATTTATTTTCAAACAAAGCTATTTTTTAGAAATAAATAATAAAATGAAATGAAAGGGAATTTCTTCATAATTTAAATTCTTAGCTATATTACGGATTTCTATCAAACTAATGTACTCTGAAAACAGAAATTAGTATTAATAATGCACATATATAAATTCTATTTATGATTCTTTTTTATTCAAATTTCTATTCAAACATAATGTTTGAATCTCGTTCTACATTACAAAAACAAAACTTTAAATCTTTCATACTTTATAAATGAAGATAGTTTATTTTCTTATTTTTTTTTCAAAACAAGCTTATTGGAGGATTCAAAATATTCTATTCTGAATTCTAAGTATAAATTCTTTACACTAAAATCAATTAATCATAGCTAAAAGCAATTTCTAACACTAGATAAGTACTGAATAATTCGAAATAGTTTTTCAAAAAGAAAAATTTAGTTCTTACAAACACATTGATTTGCACAAAAATTTCCTAATTGAGCATAATACCTCATTTATTTTACTAAGATTAAAAAAAACCATGACAACACAATGTTTGAAGTAAAATTTTAATTTAACTTACTTATGTCATCCGCATGAGCATTATCACTGGCGGATCATTAAACAAATAAATGCTTTTATAGCCTAGAGGTATAAAGAAAAAGAGAAAAAAATGGATCTTCGAGAGAGCATCGAAAAGATTAAATCTGCCTTTTTTCTCGTAATTTTTAAAATTTCTAACGCTTTTTATTGGTGGCTTTAAGATCATTAGGAAATATATTATTTCAAAGATAAAATAATTGTATGCAAAAGAGTATTAATGTGATTTATGTTCCCTAAAAAGAATTATAGAAATGGACATTTCTTTTTATTTCTACTTTTTTAACTCTGCTATGTTACATTATTCCCAAAAGTTTCTGGAATGGTCTGTATATATTAGTAATTAAGAATATTAAGTCTATTCAACTAGATATAAGAAGTTCCACAAAGAAAATTGAGTAGGCATGCGACTTCCCAAAATTCCCCATTTTGGTAAAAATTTACGAAAATTGTTTTATGCTTTTATTTTATAACCCATACGTTTAAGATTCCAAAAACACTATCTTCGTTTCTATGATATTTAGAAGCCAAGTTATAACATTATTAATAAACCGGAAATGGAGTTAACAAAACCGAAAGTAGATCCCTACAAAAAATATTTTTAAGATATTGAATTGAAATTTTATGAACATGTTTAATTTAGTTCTATCTGTGTTATGAATCAAAATCTAATCTGTGTGTATATATTTATGTACTTTATTGCTTATTTATAAAAAAAAATCGTTAGTTTTTTAAGAAATCGTGTTTTTGCATAAAATATGGCATATTTAAAAAACCTTCAAAAGTATTGCAAAATTTTTAATTCTTAACTCATATAAAGATATTATTCACGTACTGTATAAATATTATTTCAATGCATTTATTACAATTTTGTGTAACTACAATTTTTCATCACAATTTCACTAAAAACGAAAATTGTCATACTCTATAAAACTCCAGAAAACAACAAAAGTTTAAAAAGAAGTCCGAATTAGTTAAACTTGAAGCTAAAGAGATCTTGACCTATAAATATTATGAATTTAAAAAATGTACAATTAGTAGAAAAATTTTTTTATACTGTATTAAAATCTTTAAATTCATTTCCTGAGAAACTGTTTTTCAATTTTTTCCTTCATGGTTAAATTCACTATGAATAGAATTTCTTTTTAAGGTATTGAAATGAAATTTTCAGAAAATGTTGTATTAAGTTTTATCTCTATTATAGACTATAATACAATCTCTGTGAATATGTTTATTTATTTTATTGCATTCTTTGTGAGAAAATAACAATAGTTTTTTGTAAAAAATTGAGTTTTTGCATTAAAATTGACATATTTCAAAAACGTTCAACAGTATTACAAATCGTATAGCTCTAACCACAGATAATGATGATATTTATGTAATGTATAAATATTATTCGAATATATTGATTAGAATTTTCGATACAAGCTTTGCCGTAACTGCATTTTTTTTACTAAGATTTCTCTTAAAATTCCCAATATTTCCTAAATTATTTTTAATTTTGTGTAACTTGAACTTGAATTACTAGTTTTATGCTCCATTTCAAATAAAAAGGTGTTTGTTTAGTTCAAAATCTATATATTAAAAAAAAGTGCTCTAAATGTAATCACATAACTTAAGGTATACGTCTACGTTCAGAACCATAATTTTCCAAAAACCTAGAAACGAATATTTTTTTTAAATATTTAGTGTCTCTTAGATTTGAAATGCAGGCATGAAATTATTTTAAGAAAACTGGTGTAGTTAAAAACAATTTATATTCAATATTTTTGCAGAAAATATACTCAGAGCATTACCTATTTTATGAAAAATGCTTCTATGAAATATTTTACTTATATATAGTTAAGACTTCTCTAGAAAGCCTGAAATAGGATTTTTGAAAAATTCACGTTATTTTAAGAGTTCATACCGATTACAATAATTAACGGTGTATTCTCCTCTATGATGTGTTTAAATATGGATAAATCTTCACTTCTAAGTAAAATATTTCATAACTACTACTTAAGGCTCTGTACTAGCATTTTCTATAAGAAGAGGGTATTTTGAAAATGGGTAAGCCTATGTTATTTTTTTGCCAAAATGCTGCATTTAAATAATTTTTTGTTCTAATATTATAAAAAAAATTTATACGTGTATTCTAATCTATATAAGTGTCACTAAGTAATTATTTGTATGTATAAATAAACTCATTCTAGCAACAGATTATTATGCCATTTAGTCCCCATAAATGAGTTAATAGTTCAATTAACGTCAAGATTTTTTTTTAAAGAAGCATTACGTATATATAAGAAAAATTGGGAATTATTACGATTATTAGAATAATTTCTGAAACCCAATAATTTTAAATCAAATCACAACACTTGGGGAAAAAAGTGGTTTTGAGTCCTTTTAATACACATAAATCAAAAATTTCTCTTTACTGACGATTTCGTTAATTTTATTGAAGAATAAAAATACTTAATGAATCGATGCTATGTTTTTCTCTGTCTTTTTAAAGGACCATTTTAAGTGTTAATGTCATAATGTACATTTCATGGGATAAAAAAACATTTGACGAATAACATGTGACTCTTGCAACCTAAATTATCTCATTTAAATCTTCGAAATATTTATTTGAGCAAAATTTATTTATGTTAAATCTTAAGTTATAGAATTTATAAATTCATATTTATATTTATTACATTTTTTTATGCGATGGTAATTCTATAATCATAACTTCCAATATCGACTTTTAATTCATGTTTTGCAAAACCGTGCCTTAAACATTTTGTACCCTTTAAAAATATATAAATTCCAATAAAGTGATTATAAAAATAAATAGAAAAATATTTCAATATCACTCTATACGATAACAAGAAAGCACTATCTGAAAGAATTTATCATTGTGACCTTTGCCAATGCTGAAAAAAGAAAACATACTAAAGGCAAATTTTTCACCTCTTTTCAACATAGCTAAGAAGAAGAAAATAGCAGAAAATAAGGAAAAAATTTGCAAGAAAGCATGATTCAATCTTCTGTATCCATCTTTAAAATACAACAATTGAATTAAGCTAACTATTAACAATCAATAGTCAAATTTGGCCTATCTTTTCCCAAATTTTCTATCGATTTCATCGAAGAAATGTTACCGCTAAGAACTGTTATCTCTTGATATTGAATGCATCGTATATTCAAATTGCATATACAAAAGCTGACATTCTTGAAGAATTTTAGTCGAAAATTGTATTCATAAATATTACTAAAAATGGAAAATTCCATCAGCTTGTTCAGTGCAATGCCATTAAATTTGTTAACAATAATTTATTAAAATTCATGATGCACAATCCAGCCATCAACACTATTTCAGAATATCGAAAGAAATTTTGAAAAGAAAAATAGATTTCATATATAACATAAATAAGGCAATATGGCTTCAATGTAAATATTTCAGGCCCAGATTTCTGACTATTTGGAAGAAAATGTAAATGTGTACTCTAAAATATTATTGTTATAATCAAATCGAAATATTTCTACAAAAGGTTTTTTTTGATAAATATCATAATGAAAATTCTTATGAAAGAGAACAAAAAGTAAAATTCTTTTAGCAAATTTCATTTCTTTTATTGGAAAATTTTAGATTTATGAAATTTATGTATGATTAAAAACAGTATGTATTAAATAGTTTTATGGTATGTTATACTAATCTAAATTGTTTGGAATTTTTATTGAATTTTCTTGGGAAAAAAAACAAGAAATGCTCCATTATTTTATCAGGTCAGATAACGAAGGCATTTAGTGACAATAGTATAAAAACTGAACTGAAAGGATTACGGAGCTTTTAACAATGTTCTCATAAACTTTTTTTTTAAAAAAAAATATTCAGTTTTAAAAATTTCCTTTAAATGTCAACAAATTTAGATGTATTGTTATAAATAATGCAAGCTAATAGGTAAAATAAATAAATATACTATAAGAGATAATAATATATATATATATATATAAAGTATTCTTAAGCAAAAACATGATTCATTAATAAAAAATGAGATGTAGAAATTCATTTCATTCCAACTTTAAGTGTCGATTCCAAGACCTCGTTATAACTAAAAATCATGTGTATGCCAGGTCTTTGTAGCAAGTGGTAAAACGAATATTACAGTCTGAAATGTAAGCTTCCTAAATTCGGTTAGTAACAATTTTTTTATTTGATTATATTCATAAATTAAGGAAGAAAATATGTTAATATAGAACTAAGAATATTTTATCATATATTGATAACAATTTTAATTCATATCTTTAAATATATCATTTTTTCTTGATATAAATCTCTGTATCTTATACATACTGCTTAAATTATTTGCAGAATATTCTTACAAACAATTATGTCAACAAAAAAGAAAGCTTGTGTTTGTCTATGGGTTTTTGTTTTTATTTGTGTATGTGTGTGTGCTGTATACGTAACTCTTAAAATTAGAAACACAAAGTAACTTAATTTTAAGCCTCATTAAAATTAATTTTAATGATGCTTTTAGCAATAGATTTATGGCTTTCTCAACAAAAAAGTATAGCAGTAATAAAAAAATATAATTTCCTTTATTATGAAAGATTAATAAAACTATTATTTGATAAAAGTGAAGATGGAAATGTTATTATTGAAAGTAAAATTTGTCAATTATGTTTGCTATTACAGTTTTTAATCTAAAAATTATACAAATGTAAATACTTACAAGAGTTATTTTTTTCTGGAAAATCGTACTTTTGAGACATTTCAAAGTTTTTTTCTTTATTCACAAGTGCTAACTATTTGCCAAAAATGGAGTGTAACGAACTCTAGACCTTTTCTTATTCGAGGTGGCAACGCGGACTGATCCGAAGAAGTGCGCATGCACAAGTGCCAAGTCAGAGGCAGTGGGCGTTTTACCTCTCGACGAGAGAGGCCAAAATTTGGTGTGCTCCATCCGTGAGCGTATAAAGTATGTGATTTCCTTTCGACAAGAAAGATTGTATTTTTTTAGCTCCATCAGAGAGCGAGCGTAAAGGAATATCTCTCTACGAATGTCATAAATTCGGAATATTAATGATTTTTCCTTAAAAATTGTAAATAGTGTACAAATTGTTTATGTCTGTGGACTGTCCTGTGTGCTTGAAAAAAATAAACTTCAAAATACCAACCAAGTGTCATAACTTAGATGCTTAGGACGTTACAGGAGTTATCGTTTTAGCTACCCATCGGAATTGGTTGGCACATCATTGTTCAATTTTCCTAATGTTACAATTAACGCTTGTTTTCCCCTATAATAAATTTTGTTTTAAGGCGATATCTAACAATTAATATTTTCTGTTTCAAACTGTATTCAGTTGAAGAAATTTGTACTGTTAGTTTTTGTTATTTTCCCCCATCGTTTATATCTGCTTTAATCGATAATAATTTTATTTTTTTCGGAAAAAACATTACTAAGGTGATACATTTATTTTATAATTCGGATCAGATTTCAGTATAACAGGTTATTAGCACTATTTTGTAAGTACATTATTTGTATTTTTATAACATTTATTCTTACCATCTAGTTGCAACGTAGATTAATTATTTCAAAGAATTAATGCTAGCTCAAAAACTTTTATTAAACACATTTAATACACAGTGACCTTTGACAGCAAGACGCTCAACACACTTTCCAGATTAAAACGAAACACGTACAGTGGCGGGGCATTAGTTCTTATTTCGCCGGTTATATCGTCATCAAGTGACCAAAAGTTCAATTAAAATCTCACCCTAAAATTGTTTACAAAATTAATCATAAAACTAATTGAATATTTATAATCTAAAACTATTACGTAAAAGATAAAACAAATCATTTGAAGTATAAATGAAAAACTTTATTTCGATTACGTATTTTAGGATGTAAATTTAGAAGAAAAGGCCTTGAATACACACACGTGTAATTCTTGTGCATACTTTAGCAACGTGTTGTTTTGAAACATTCATGGAAATTCAAAACGGAATAGTTAAAAAGAGTTACCATTAATACTTGAATAATAGAATGAAGTGTGATTTTCCGAACAAAGTAGCTCTAAGTTTACATTGCTAGAAAATTTAAGGCCATCTAAGAGCCCCGACGAAAGGAGAACATCGACATTTGTTCTTTACAGGGATGTGTAACAAAAGTGTATTAGCCTTTCAGCTGAATTGTGAACTTTGTAAGATCAAATAATTCCAAGTTTCTAGGGCTATTGTTTCCAGGAGGCTAATGGTGGAGTCAAGAGGATTTTTAAGAAAATTTACTGTTTACGCACCGCTCATTTCTGTGCTGTGAAATACCTTCGTTAAATCTCGAAATAATTGAAGTGTGAGGACTTTCCAAACTAAGTCGTAATAAAACGGTAGTGATAATTGTGTCGTTATTAAAATGGCAATAGACCCCCTGTTTTATAAAAGAGTTAATGCGGGAAGAGCATAATTAGGTACAGACAATGTTGTTGAAAAATGTGACCGTGGTTGAGGAAATGGTAACATGGATTGCCTCTAAAATGAGGCTTATCATTATTCTGTGAAAGAGCATGTCACAGAATCTGTAGTGTTGACATTTCCAAAACACAATTATTCAAGATGATACTGATAATGAAGCCCCACCTTATCTTTGCATGCAAAAACTATTGCGGCATTTTCAGAAACTAGTCGTATTTTATAGCCGAAATACCTTAATGATACCGGATAACTACTTTATTTGGTAACATCATTCCTCCAAAAAAATGTCCATTTGTCAGACATTTTCTAGCTCATTTCGCATACTTCAAAAAAAATTGTCGGCCACTTCAATTATCTGATAAGAACTTCTGTACAAGTGACAGCTTACAAAGATAGTGAGCTTAATGCATTTCAAAGAGTACTTTGAACAGTGATATGAGATAGAGCAACAATCTCAATTTTCTGAAACTAAAATTAAGTAGGGAAACGTGACATCCATCTCTCCTTTCTTACTCATTTGTGTTGCAATACTATTCACACCATCTCTGCTCCAACAATACTTATTGTTTCTATTACATGACCGACAAATCATGCATTTCCTTTAAATTTTGTAAGCATATATTTTATGGCTGTATTCACCCTTCACTGGATCGGACTATGAAACCCGAAAATAATAAACCGATGTTAAGAAAAAGCAAACCACTATCCAGTTTGAAAATTTATTTCACCACTTCATTTTTTTTTAACTCCGTTTACTCAGCTGCAAGTTTTGGATACTGATTGAATCTCATTGTTCAAAAATATAACTCGTGACTTCAACACATTTTCTTACTTTTCTAACGAGGTGCTAAGTAAAAGCATCGATTCTTCTTACTTTTCTCTTTCTCTCAAATTCAGTTTTTTCTTGATAATCTAATTGGGTAATCGATGAAATTTTCTTTAATTTTATCCATCGTAGATGCTAAAATCTATCCAAACATATAACTATTCGTAAACATGCAAAAAACAAACCATGTATTGCGTAAACGCAGCTGAATCTGACCGACCTTTGAGTCCAATGAAAATTTTCTAATCTATACCAGAGTCAGAGAGAGAGAAAAAGAGATGGAAAAATGAACATAGGCGAAACCTCAGTTTCCTTCCTTTGACTTCCGGTATAGTTAACAGAGAATACGTCAGTAAATCGTTGACTAATGATTGGACTTTTTCTTAACCGCTTCAGAATCCGGAAGTTCCAGGAAATTTCAGGAGCAGAATCACTAACAAAATAATTTTACTAATTAAAATATTTCTGTATAGTCAAGATTATCTTTTTTTTTTAATTTGGAGACAGGTGTAAGTTTAATTCACATATCGCTGCTGGAATACGGTTACTATCATCATGGCTTTTGCACATGCCGTTATTTCACACTGCATAGTATAAGTCATCAAGTGGTAGTGTTTGAAACTGACATTTTTTAGAGCTAGATATAATTCCCTTATTATCCTTGTGTCATTCCCTATTATCTATAAAACTCTGTAACTCATTTTTTGAAACAGGTTGCTCTTTGGTCGTAATTGGCAAGTGTAATTTGGGACTGAGACACATAGAATATAATATCTAAGCTTTGATACTTTTTAAACTGATGCTATATTCAGAATGCCTGGAGATGGAAATATCTGAAGCTAATCGCAATGACATCAAACTTGATATTGTGTTTAGTGATGACAAGGGAAATAAAATTCCGTAATAATCTATATTAGTTCCCAAAATCGCTGATAGGAGTAAATTCGCTGTTGAAGCTTATGTCAAACTAATAATAAAAATAAAACATAGGTATAAAGGCAAAATTCAAATTTATGCTTTTTTGCCACGCCAGTCATTTAGGCTATAAACATATGCAGACTTTTCAGAAAAATATTCTCTACTGAAGTGAGTCAGATCAAGTGCGACTCACATTATCAGAATGTTACTGTCTGTGGATAATTCAGATAATACAGCATTATTGGTAAAGCTGTATTATCTTAATCATCCACAGCTCCTTTCAACCCGAAAAAAGTTACGTAAGAGGGTTTATTACTTAAAGCTATAAAACGAAAGATTAAAAGTTCGAAGAAGCAAAACACTGGCAAAATAACCCACCCCTGACGTAAACATGTTTTAAAAGATGTTGCAACTGAAAGCCTCGATGGATCACATAGAACTATTTTTGGTACATATTTCGCAGATACTATGAAATATTGATTGTGACATGTGCACAGCTGTAGAAAATAATGTGCAAAGAATGCACGTTATAGTCACTGAGAAAGGAGGTCATACTGGGTTTGGTTCAATACTTTGCCGGGAAAGCGAGTACTGGGAATAAAACTTATTTCGCTGTAATTTGTATATGTTATTATCTTTTCTTTTAACACTTTCTGTGCATAGTACAGCGGTATATATACCCCTGTCGGTAATTTGCGGAACTGTTGTTCTTTTTTTTTTATGGAATTCTACTTTTAATGTCATCATTCGACTCCTTGCCATGTTTGATGTCATTCCCTTTATCAAATTGAACTACAAATAGCTCTGAATAGAGTCAATGTTTAGAAAATCACATTCTGTACTCTAATGAGCATTACCAAGGTGAACACATCTTTGAATTTCCCATCAATTCATGGGTTAAAGTTCTTCTTTTACGGTCTGCATATTTTAATGTCAGAAAGTTAAAAAAAATTCTTGTAAATCATTTTACTGTGTGACTAAACTTTACATGAATTTAAAAGTTGCAGCTGATTGTTTTCGTGATCTGTGCTCTGTGAGTGTTTTTAATGACTTTCATCTTGATATATTAAAACCTAATAAATTAATCTTGATTTCAATAAAGAAGAACTTTTTATTCAAAATTCTGAAATTAAATCGTATTTAATTGTTGTATTTTTGAAGTAGATGTGATGGGTTTTATATAGAGAGAGAGACACTGTGTGTGACATTTTTAAATAAGACGAATATATCTTTTACTATTGTAACATAACTAGAAACAATTTAATTTTTTTTTAACTAATCAACAGTCTCGGAATTAAATGTCTTCCTAAATTAGCTTTGTCAAGGAAAGGGAAGTAATTAGCCACGATGAAAATAATTACTTTTTTCCAATGATACAGGGCGCTCTTCGATAGTAAATATCTTAGCCAATTAAGTTCTGCGGCGTGAAATACATATTTTCATTTTTTGTTTAACCAATTAATTAATATTTTTCTCACGTTTCACTGAGTGTTTTAATTAAGATAGCTTACCGAAGTAATAAATATATATGTCAAAAAAGTTAGAAAAAAATACATTCGTAAATACTGAGTATAAAAAGGAAGGAAGCTGTGAATGAGGGTAAAAAATAATTCTTGAAATTTTTGTTCTTAAATTAGCAACATCAAAATATTATCATGTGGCACAGCATTGTGAATTTCTCAAAATAATCACTATAACTGCATTTCTGTATTTTTTAAGAATCTGCACTAAATCTAAGAGACTAAGTTATTTTAAATCTGTATTTTATAGCATAAATTAGTCATTCTAATGTCATTTTGAAACTCGCGGTTTCACGTCAGTTTCAAGACTGAGGTATTATAATAATATTTAGCATATTTACAACTTTTTACTAAACCAAACAAATGTAAATAAATTCAAAATATTTATCGATTCCATAACTTGATATGACATACTTTAATTTCTTTTTTATCATATTAATGAGGAAAAAGATTTTGGCAACTACTAATAAAAGGTAGTTGCATACATATATCACTTTTCAGGATCATAATTTATTTTTCAAATAAAAAAGAGAACCCTTTTAAGAGGGAAATATACTTATCCCAATGTCTTAAAAGATGCATTTTGAAATGTTAAAAGAATTTTAATTACCGTTAACAAATGGAAGTCTAGTAAAATAAAATATTTTACCTATTTTTATATTAATCAACTTTCTTCTAAATATCTCTTGTGAAAAACTAAAGGTCTATTTTCTGAGAAGCTGAGAGCTTTGGTAAATTTCCTTCCTTCTTTAAGAAGTTAACTTGAACCTCTAATTTTTTCTTTTA
>BMAV01009590.1:0-108416 GCA_019973955.1 Trichonephila inaurata madagascariensis | reverse complement strand
AAAAAAAATTATTTAAATACAATATTTTGGCAAAAAATTAACTTAGAATAACCTTTTTTCAAAATGTTCTCCTTTTGTGGAAAATACTTCTATTATAATAATATTTTGTCTGTATATAGCTCAAACCTCTGTACAGAGGCTCAACTATAAATTTTGAAAAATTCACATTATTTTGAGAATTAAAACCAATTGAAATAATTATCAGTGTTTTTTTCTTAAAATTTTTCCCCTCTGTTGTCGTAAAATATGGATAAACACACTTCTAAGTTATATCTTTCAAAAATTCTAGTTGAGCCTATGTACAGAGTTTTGAGCTATATATACAGGCAAAATATTATTATAATAGAAGCATTTTTCACAGAAAGAGACTATTTTGAAAATGGGTCATTCTATGTTCACTTTTGTCAAAATATTGTATTTAAATAATTTTTTATTGTAATACTATTCTTAAAATAATTTTATATATGTATTCTAATCTAAGTGACGCTAAATATCATAAATATAATCCATTTACACGCTTTTGCAAAATCACGTTCCGAACGTAGTCGGATACCTTAATGCTAAGGTATCAATAATTTAAGTATTTATAACCAGTATTTATATATATTCATATAACATCATGAAATACCCAGAGCAGCGGATGTGTACCGGCTAGTTTTATGAATACTTTTAAGCAATCAACTTGCTTCAAGTGATAGCAACTTTAAAAAAATTCGTATTGGTAAATAAAACCAATTATAATTAAAATATTTATTTTTAAGATATATATTTATTTTTCAAAATGACACATCTAATCTTTTAATAAAAGCCTTGCAGTTTTTAGTAAAATTAAAATAATTTTGTTAAATAACCACCTTAATACAAAATATAGATAAGTTATTTCAATTAATATATGTGTTGGTCAGAACTGAAAACTTAATTACATTTCGATATAATTTAATTTCTCAAAAATTATTTTTCAAAGTACTAAAATTAATTTTAAATTTATAAGAAAACTTTTTTTTATTTTACATGTTTTAATTTCACGCAAAATTAATTATGCATTTTTACGTGAAACAAAATCAAAAATAGCATGAAAACCCGATTTTTACCCTAGTAATAAAAATCGTATTTACTCAATAAAGGTGACATTTGAAGGAAACCAACAATAAATAAAGTTACAAAATAAATTAAATACGTGTGGTGTGTGATTTTATTTAATACGGCAACTAAACAAACAAAAATAATTAAATATTTACATATACTAGGATTTATCAACATTAGACTTCGAGTAAGAGGATTTTATCCAGGTATACATGTTCCACGTAAAGTTGCTCTAAACTTAGTAAGACCTCTATATCGCCTAATTTTTTGTATCTCATTTATTCTTCCTTTACACCAAGGATTACATTTCATATTATACATGGTAGGGACAAAAATTTCTCAGAATGTGTCAATTACAAATTATTAAGAAACAGAACAATAATTTAAACAGATTGGCTTTCAAAGTACTGTCCTCCTGCAGCCCCACATTTGTTCCGGCAATCGTGTAACTGTTTAAAACAGTCCTGGAATTCATTTTTGAGAGGTCTTTCAGTTGCTTCGTCGAATTCTGAATCACTTCATTTGAATCCACAAAACGATGTTCTTTTAATTTCATTTTCAGCCATGAAAACAGGTAAAAATCCTCTGGTGCTGGAATCATTTCCGTAATGCTTTCATCAGCATTTTGAGCATGGCAGGGGATTTCTCAAGCAAAATACAGAATTTGATGTTTGCACGCTGCTCCAAATATGACATTGCAAAATTTGTAAATGAAAAATTAGCTTTTTCAGAAATGATCTACAGTTAACGTCAATAGGGCAGGAAATGAATTCCAGATGGCTGCGTGTTTTTCTCATTAGTGTAGCCAACCTTCGAAACAGATATTTCTCCTCCAATGATTTACCTGAGTGAATGTTGGGGACTATTCTGGAAACTTGTTGCCTCTAGTAATATACAGAATGTCCCATAAATAGCACTCAAACCCTGTATAGCCATTCTTCGTTGAAAGTGTGAATCAAAAGAGACCTTATGTTAGTTAGTCCTTATGGCATTAGAACCAGTACTAAATGATTAATTAATACTCTTGTTAAACCAAATTAATAAAGTAATAATGTCCTACTGGCAACAGGAGTTCTGATTTTATTCGTAATGAAATTCAGAAATATTTATTTCTTATAAAAAATTGTTTATAAATATGAAGAGATGTATTCTGGCATAGATTTAATAATTTCCTATTATTCTATTAATTGTATTTATTTTAAATACTGAATTGTGTATTTTTTCACGTGGTAAAAGCAAAACTTATACAACTTTATTTTAGTTTTTACAAAAAAGTGGTAGTAGATTTTATTGGTACAGATAATTTATATTGCTTAAAAGTCACAAGAAGGTCATTTGAACTATGTGTTTACATATTTATGTCTCTTCAAATGTCTCCTTCTGGTTTTGTAATCTCCAGTTCCGGTTTACTAATTAAGCTATAACTTTGCTTCTATATATCGTAGAAACAAAATTAAAGTGTTTTTGAAATCTTAAGTGTATGGTCTATAAAATAAAATCACAAAAAGAACTTTCACAAACTTTCACCAAAATGACAAATTTTGGGTAGTCACATACCTTAATATCACTAGAGATTATTGATTTTTTAACTTCAGAATATATATATACATAGAGTATTTACCTTGAAGTGAAAATTTAAATAAAATATTAGATATAATTACGGCAGAAAATATCTATAACCGATTTATTATTGATTTTTCCGAAAGACCAATTACATTCTTTGTAAAATGTAATTGAGTTAATAATTTAAACCATTAAAATTTCAATTAAGCAAATTTACCCTAATCTCTTTAGCAATTATAACTGTAACACGCTAAACAAAATTAAATGTTTGTGTAATCCTTTCGTGTATTCAAAATAAATAAGTACTAATCAAATGTTTATGTCTATATATTCTAACTTACAAATGAGATACGTTAATTGATTGTTAGAATAATTGTTTAATCGCCGTTAGGCATATGGTCTAGCACGTTTAACTTTTAAAACTGTTGGTGAATTAATTGATTTGTATTGCAAAATATTTTCATTGGATAATGTGTAAACTATAGGAGAAAGTGAGATATTCTGTGTATTTGTAGTCCTTGTCCATTGATTAGCATCATAATTTAAAAGCAAATAGAGATCAATTGAAGAACCAATGATGAAAATAATTTAGTAGTGTTATTGTTGCAACAACCCTTTGAATACGTGATATCTTCATAATAGCTCTAATATGCTCATTGAGGCTATTTTACATGAAACTAAAACTAGATTTAACTACTTTTTAGCAATATTACATTAATTAATATAATAGTTTTGAGATTATATTTTTACCTGTTACCCATCGCTGAATTCTATGCTAAAATATTGTTTTTAACATTTCTCTCTTTCCATTAATATATGTAATACTATTAATTTATATATAATAAAATTTATCCAAAAGAACTAGAAATAAGAAAGATTTTACGGAATATTTTGTTTTAAAAAATATGCTTGTGCATATTTGAATCATTATTTTGTGGGTTTTCAGATCTGAGAATGTAATTCCTTAAAAATCTTTATTATATTTTATTCATTAGGTTGGAATTTATATTAATAGAATTAAACTAGATTTTATAAAGCCAAATAACAAATACTTAGAATTAAGAATGTATCATTTTTTTTAAAAACATTTTCCTGATGGGGAATTTAAACTCGGTCCTTACAAATGCTAATCACATAAATTATATTCTACTGCAATAAATGTTTCTCTTTTACAGATTAATTTTCAAATGTTCAGAAATAAGAAAGTAGAATAAAATTCATGGTGGATATGACGAAAAATATAAGATATTGTGTGACGGGCTCACGCGTCTTTTCTGTAACATAACCTCTGGGTTCTTTGACGGCCAAGATTAATGGCAAATCTTTTCCAACCCAAATTCAAGAAGTGAAATGCAATTGTGAAATGCAAATAAGATATTTTTTAAAAGAACAAAAGTTTCAGTAAGCAGGATGACAATTTAGGGAAAGTTATGTTTAGAAGAGATAGAAGTGTGAATTGACGGCCTATCAAAAGATTACCAAGATTTCTAGCCATTACTACAAGGTGCATACCATTGCACGCGTGTCTAAAAGTCTCAGAACAGTAATTGAACCTTAGCTTGAATCAAGGTAGGACTGATTATTTGATATTAGGACTTGTAAATTTATCAGAATTGAAAGTAGGCGGATAATATAATTATTTAGATAAGTGATCTAAGTTACGCGATCAGGTTTAACTACAGCTGTGTGTTTGGATTATTCTCACTTAATATAAGTTTGTCTAATTTATTAGAAGTTTAAGTTATATTCTTAATAAAGTCATATTAAGAATTTTAAAATGTCGAATCATTTCAAGAATCCCACACCTCTAATTCACGCTGACAATCAAAGATATGGTCACCATAGAACGACCATATCACAATTGTATTTAAAAAATATTTAAAATATACTTTTAGCAACACAATAATGAAATATACTTTTGTGTGAAACTCACACATGATTTTTTTTACCCATACATAGCGAGGCTTATCCAGTTTGGAAACTGGAAAAGCAAATCAAAAAGAATTTGAGCAAAAAAAGCACAATTAGATAGAAATTCGTAAATTAAAAATTTATATAAATATTGTCACTATATAAAAGTGTCAAATGTACACATACAACAGACAGAGACAAGGAGAAAAAGATATGCACATATATAGTAGCTGCTAAACTAATTTTTAAAAATTTTGTTTTCTGATATGGATAATTGGGAAATGCAAAAATTATTCAAGCTTGTTTTTCTGCATATTAAATGAAATATCAATGATAATATTTATTAGGATAACATACTTTTGTAACCAAAATTCGTTGGTTTTGAATAAAACAAAATATTTTTAATTTTGTTTATAATTTCTGTTGCATTTTAACTTTCAATTTACCACATACTTTCCAAAAGTCTCATTTCTACGATGACTTCTTTATATGTTTAATTCAGAATAAACTGAAAGGGTATGAACTAAATCGCTACTTTTGTGATTGCTTCCAAATGGATATTAATTTCTCCATTCATATATATAAAAGGAAATATACATGAACAATGTTTAAAACTTTTATAATTAATATTCATTTTTTAATTTCTTTTAGTTTAGAATTGATATTACAATCAATCAATGTTGAAATAATTGCAATGAAAGAAGCATTTTTTTATTTATCTCACACAGTGTAATAGATATCTTCCACTTTGTAACAGTTTGAAATCTTTTTGTAGACCTTTTTAATCAAATATTTCAATTGCCTTCGATAACCTGCATTAATTCAAAATTAAATTTAAAGGGGATACAAACATCTTTAAAAATGTCTTTAATCAATAGAATTACATTTTGAAAAGCAACCATATTTGTTAAATGGTAAAAAAAAGAATAGTTTAGCGATCTTTTCAAAAAGTTTTAGATAAAAGGAATATTACTTTGAAATTTACTAACTCAAATTTTTCTCCCTCGCTTAACGAGTTATTAATCGAAAGTTTGGATCAGTTAATGACTTTATTGTGTCTTTATCACCTTCAACTGACCTTCCAGAAAGTGATGCATCTTCAACATCAAAATTGCCGGATCAAAATTTTGCAAACTAGATTTGACACAATATGCATCTTTTTCTTACACATCGGCTAATATTTTTCTTGCTTTAACAGCATTTTTACCTTTTTGATAGTAAAAAAGCAACTTGCCGAAAGTACTGCTTTTCACTCTCCATGTTTGAAAGAGCACCAACCAAAAACTATTGAATAGAATCACAATGCGAATTTTTTCACAATCAAGCCTTGCTATATCAGTTCTCAAAACTTATAATTATTATTCTGCTTAAGTGTGAAGTTTGGTGTGAAAAATACAATTAAATTATCGGTTCAAAAGAATTAAATTACTTTCTGAACAACCCAATAACATAATGCTGTACGTGTTTAAATATATAATAGAGAAATATATATATAGATAAACAGGTATATATATATGAATAGATAGATATGAATAGATAGATATGAACAGATAGATATGAATAGATAGATATGAATAGATAGATAAGAACAGATAGATATGAACAGATAGATATGAATAAATAGATAGATATGAATAGATAGATAGATAGATAGATAGATAGATAGATAGAAATATACTGTATAATATGGATTTACTCATATGTTAACTAAAAGTACTTGTACTATATTTTAAGAGATAATAATTAAAATAAGGATTAAACTTTTACACAAAAATATATTCTCTAAATTCAACATAAATAGTATAAGAATTTAACATACACATAACTTCTCGAACCCATAGATCAACTACTCATAAGGATGGCAAAGGGGACTGTTATCTCACTCTTTTTATTTATGGGTGGGCAACTCATGAAAATAAATAAATATTGAATTATTACCCCTTCTGGGATTAATAAATCAATATCTAGTTTTTTCCAGAAAAAAGGTTTTCTTTTTCGATTTTGAACTAAGCATATTTCATTACGTCACTATTCAGTGATTTGTCTTGTCCTTCGTTATTTGATACATTTCTTTTGATTTGTCGATTGAGAGTTTCCTCTTTTTCTTTATCTAAATTATGGAAGAAGTTTTGTAGGAGAATAGTGAAGGGGAAGAAACATACAAAAAAAATCTTATATGGCAGTCGATTGCATACAACAATTAAAATACTTCAATGATAGATTTATACAATTTTCCGCACAGTGTAGTAAGTAATGCAAACACTTTGAACGATAAAAAATTATATTTTGATACTTATAAAGTCTTCTTTGATACGTCTTAGCTCTGACGTATATCCTTTATATATATAAATCAACTGTAAATATTACTTAATTCACTGAAAAATTACAAAAATGTTTAGGATATACAACATTTATTGTAATAATTTCGATAGAGTATCTCTTTTACTTGATATGCATCAATATAATTCAAAGCAGGTTTCTCCGACTTGTTACAGTCAAATTTTTTAATACTAACACCAAAGTATTTCAATGTATTTCTAAAATGCATCATATAATCAAATGAGTTTTCATTAGAAAATCACTAGCATACCTACAGTGCATATACGATTCCAGAAGTTTATATCCATTTTGAATTACCTTAAAAATCTTAAAAATGGAACTCAATATAATATAAGGAATTTCCTTTGAAGAAAGTTTTCAATTCGATTGGACCATCGCATTACTGGATGAAACGATTCGCAGAAATCAACAAATTTTACAATTGTGTAACCCTTTCTTGAGCTTTAACAATTTTTTTAAGAAGGGAGGGGGACTTCAATGACTCTTTTAACATGGTGAAATAGCAGCATGAGAATGTTTTTTTGTGAAAAAAGTAACATTTATGAATAATTCAAAATAATATTTCACACAAAATAAGTTAATGATTTAAGTACTTTAAAAAAAGATGTCAGATTATTTTTTTAATGTTAATAACACTTAAGAATTGCTTACATAATATTTGTGCAAATTGAAGCCAAATTAAACAATAAATAATTTTATTATATAGAACTTTCATTTCACTGATTAATTTAATAGTAGTTGAAGTTTACCTTTGCACTGATATTTAAAAAAAATATTTTCTCCAAAGTTTTCGATCTCGTTTCATTAACCACTTAAAAGTAATGATAAAGTTAAGAATGTATGCATTGAAAATCTATGATCTAAAAATGCCAATAAAATTCAACTTAGACCTTAAATTTAGGACAATATTGTTGCAATTATTCCTAGATATTTAAACTGTGTATGAACCTAAAATGTGTTTTCTCATGTTTAAAAATATAAAATCAATAAAAAAAATATATAAAACGTAGTTTTGAAGAACCTCTAATCAAAATTCAAGATTCATAGAAATAAGTACATTTAAAATAATAAAATATAAATTTTTATTTCGGAATAAAAATTATTAAAAACATTATTAAGAACAAACTAAATGCTAATTTCAACTTACCCTTAAGAATATTTTTAACAGTAGAAAAACAACTTTCCTTCCATTCCAAGTGAAGAATTTTAGAATTACAATTAAACACGTACCCATCATCTGTTGCACGTTAATTCCATCGAGAGACTCGAAACTTTCCCACTATACTTCTCATATTGGTGTGGTATGGAAGTTTGGACCATGGAATGCCAGCTGAGCTGTCATCTTCGTTACTAAAGCGTTTCTTAAAATTATTTAGTAATTTTGTGAAACGGCAACAGTACTCACGTTACTTCTAAGCGCAACGTCAATAAGAAATGAAAAGCACTTCAAAGACAAAAAAATTTCAAGTGTTTTTAAAGACTTTCTGAGGAATACTTTAAAGAAGAGGAAATAAATTTCCATTTTTAAGGTATTCCACTACGTTCAAAACCGTGATTTTGTAAAAACGTGTAAATGGATAATATTTATGATATTTAGTGTCACTTAGATTAGAAAATGTACATAAAATTGTTTTAAGAATAGTATTACAATAAAACATTATTTAAGTACAATATTTTGACAAAAAAATGAACATAGAATGACCCATTTTCAAAATATTCTCCTTTTGTGGCTTCTATTATAATAATATTTTGCCTGTAGATAGCTTAGACCTCTCTACAAACGCTCAACTAGAATGTTTCAAATGTATAACTTAGAAGTGGGTTTATCCATGTTTTACGACAACAGAGGGGAGAAATTTTAAGAAAAAAACGCCGATAATTATTTCAATTCTTTGTAACTCTGAAAATAATGTTAATTTTTCGAAAATCATAGTTGAGCCTCTGTACAGAGGTCTCAGCTATAGACAGGCAAAATAATATTACAATAGAAGCGTTTTTCACAAAAGAGAACATTCTGAAAAAAGGATATTCTAAGTTAATTTTTTGACGAAATATTGTGTTTAAATAATTTTTTTGTCAAAATGTCCTTAAAACAATTTTATACATGTATTCTAATCTAAGTGATACCAAATATCATGAAAATTATTCATTTCTGTGCTCTTTTAAAATCAAGGTTCTGAACGTAGTCGGATACCTTAAAGAAAATTCTTTGATACAGTCGAACAAATGTGTACATATGTTAAACGATATTCTAAGACAAAATACAACGGTAAATACATAGGTGAAGCAGAATTATCAATAAATAAAACTCGATTGAATGCATAATAGTGCCGATAACAATCAATTTGATTTAACAACCCTTTAGTTTATTAGCCGCTTATATTATAGAACTGTAATAAACAGCAAAGGTTATGCGACAGCGATGCAAATAGCTGAATAATTTTAGAAATTATTAATGATGTAAAGATACGAGTCCTCGATTAATGGAGATTCTTTTTCTGTAAAATTGTATAAAAAAAAGAAAAATAATGCAGTTAACTTCCCACTTTTATCAAAGAAATTAAGTAATGCATTCAGGATAAGTCAGCAAAAGTGAAATTCCAAAAAGTAAAATTTTTTTTCCCAATAAACAGAAAAAGGAACAAAACTTTAAACTACTTAGCATACCACTAAAAACAAAATAAAAAGACTTTTAAATCGATGGGAAAATGCTTTAAAATTGTTTTCTGTCTTGAATAAAAAAGAGAAGACAAAATACAATAAGAAACAGCACATGCTTACTGTTAAAAAAACTCAAAACTCTCCGCCTTCTATGGCATTTTTAAGAATTTAGCACGGATTTTTCGTCTGTTAGAACAAGACATTTATTTCTGAAAAGGATATGTGTCAGTATTTTAAAAAACTTAAGATTTTTTTTTTTCCTATATTTCTTTTTTGTTTCGGTGGCAACTTTAAATGTGTTGAATAATGTGTTGACCAAATACCTCTTTCTTTTTTTAGAAAAGAAAGGAACATCCTCATCATTTGTATTACTATAAAAAAGAAAGGAGAAATTCTTTTTTAACAATCTACTTATTCCAATAAACAATAGCTAAATTTGAATAACACGAGTGAGTTTAATATTAAAATTCACATTTTTATTTTATTAAAATGAAAAGATGCATATATTTATGCAAATAAATAAACAAAACAATTTATTTTTATTAAGACTACATATGGCCCGAAAAAAGTTTGTAAGCATTCAATTTCATAGAATTTAGAGTAGGTGTTTCAGCCAAATACGAAAAGAAAGTACAAAAAATGCATTAATTTGAGGATAAATAAGATATAAACAAATCCACATGCTACAAGAACCAAGATAAACAGTGAAAAAAACCGTAGAATCGCTTTGAGTAAAATAAGGCGAGGAAAAAAAAATATTCTGTAAGGAACTATGCTCGCGAATCATTGTAAAAAATTCAAAACAATCGCAAATTTTCTTTTCATTTTTAAGCATATAAGCTAAGCGAAAATGCATTTTTAAGCGTAAATGCATTTTCTATCTGCTTAGGAAAAGCGCTATTTTTGTTTCAAAAAAGGAAATTCTACGATAAATAAAAAAATCAAAAACATAAAAATCAAAAGCTACGATTTCGTTTACATTTAATTTTTTGCCAAAAACTTTACACCTGCTGTGAATCATGCGTAAATGAAATAATTCTTTCTATATGAAAGAGAAATTTTACCTTGCCATTTGTTATGCCAGGAAGGAATAATTATTTATTTACTAATTAAGCAAGAGTTTCAATTTTAAATCCATCAAAACTCAAAGAATAACATTTTATTTGATATAGCATGGAAATATTCCAGTAGGAGAGGTTAAACTGTATTACTTTATTAAGATGCTGATTATGTTTACAAACTTGTCAACCATGAGCGTTCAAATTACTTATTCCTCAATAATAATAAATACAAAAGCAATATATTACTTTTAAATGCTTTCTGTAAACTTGTCTACAATATAAATATTAAAATGAATTAAAACACACAAGTAATATAAAAAAGAAATTAAAGTCCATTCCTACTTTGAATGGATGAATAGAAAGTATTTTATTAACGATTTAAAATTTGAATAATATATATATATATATATATATATATAATGAGAGAGTGAACTAATAGTAGGAATTGAAAAAAGAGCATGATTTGTTTGCATTGTTGTGCATTGCAATGCAAATCCGGTTTGGCTAGTTTGGCTGAAAAAAAGGTTTTTGACGCCAACTTTTGTCTTTATTTTAAAAGTTACATTGTTACAACAATAGAGACGAATCTAAGCTGGCATCAAAAACCAGTAATTAATTTAATTACATTTAATTAATTAATTAATAGTTGAAAAAACTGTATTAACATCAAATGCCACCCACTACAAATTTTAAGAAATTTATTTGAACTTGTTTGGATGAATAGAAAGTATTTTATTAACGATTGAAAATTTCAACAAGATAAATAAATATATAAATACTAGCCGTTTACATATATATAAATTATTGATATCTAGCATTAAGAATTCGATTGCATTGAAAAATATATTTATCTCTCTAACTCTCGTCTCTTGATATTAATAGGACAGAACTTATTATTGATAATTTCTATTAATCTCTAAAATAGAAGTACGAAGATTTTTTGCTCTTGCTTAATCCAATAATCTAGTAGATTTCCGCAAAAGCAACTTTCAGCAGATCTTTACTCCGTAAAATAAACATGCGTGCTATATTTCAAGTCTAAATCTAATAGAGCAAAAACGGAATTTTTATCATCAATACCCCCGTAAACCCGTTGAGAGCATGCTTAACGGATTTTAGTTCAACAAAAGAAACATACAAACCAAATTTTAATATTATAGTCCTAGTAGTTCGAAAAAGGGAATTTCGTTTATCAATACGCCCCAGTAAATCCCCCTGGAACTGGTTTCCGTTTTTTCTCTATTCAACTAAAGAAACATGCTTAACAAATTTCAATTAAATGGGTTAAAAAATTCAAAAACAGAAATTTTTGTAAGACTTTTCTTGGCCAGTCTTAATCGTCCTCCCTTTCTTGGTGGTCGATTTTCGCAAAACTCTTTGTTAGGGGGAACTCTATTCTATGAATCGAACACACCTTCTTATTTTTAAGCTGGTGCGTCTAATAGTTTAAAAACGGAAACATTTATCTATTGCGCCCCTTAATCCCCTGCAATGTCCCATGGAGCTCAATTTTCGTAAAATCAATTTTGTAGCGGATGTCTACTCCATGAAAGGAACCTGCAAGCTACATTTCAAGAATGTACGTTTATTAGTTTAAATAAAGATATAATTACCTATAACGCCCCTTAAGCCCCCACAACGCCACTTGGGGGTCGATTTTGGTAAAAACAAAATTGAAGTAGATCTATACTCCATGAAAAGAGACAATCATCTTTCCAATTATCAAGACTTTACTCTAAGAGATTAAAAATGGAAGTAACTATGCAACGCCTCTTAAGTCCCGCAACGGCCTCTTGGGGGTCGATTTTTGAAAAAACCATTTAGCAGCGTACCTCTACTCCATAAAAGGAACCTGCATACGAAATTTTAAGATTGTACGTCTGTTAGTTTAAAGAAGGATATAGTTATCTATGATCCCGTTAAGCTCCTGCAAGGCTACTTGGGGTTCAATTTTCATAAAAAAGTATTTTGCATTAGACCTCTACTCTATGAAAGGAATCTGCATTATCTTCACAAAACCCATTTCGTAGTGGAACTCTGCTCCTGGAAAGAAATCCGCTTACCAAGTTTCAATAGTGTACGTCAAATAATTTTAAAATGGAAATTATTATCTATAACGCCCCTTTAACCCCGCAACACCATTTGGAAGTTTATTTTTGTAAAATCTAATTTGTAGCGAACCTTTACTCCAGGAAATGAATCTGCGTACCAAATTTAGAGACTTTGCGTCTAATAGTTTGGAAATGGAAATAATTATCTATAACACCTCTAAAGTCCCTTCAACGCCACTTGAGATTCGATTTTCATAAAACTAATTTTCTAGCAGATCTCTACTCTATCAAAGGAATTCGCTTAACAAACTTCAATACTGTACGTCTAATAGTTTAAAAATGAAAATAATTATGTTAAACGCCCCTTAGGGCCCCACAGTGTCACTTGGAATTCGATTTTCCCAAAACCCATTTTGTAGTGGATCTCTATGCCATGAAAGAATAACCAAGTTTCAATACTGTAAGTCTAATAGTTTAAAAATGGAAGTAATTATGTATAACGCCCCTTAGGGTCCCGCAGTGCCACTTGGAATTCGATTTTCCCAAAACCCATTTTATAGCGGATTTCTACTCTCTGAAAGGTATCTGCATACCACACTTCAAGACTGTACATCTAATAGTTTAGTAAAGAAACTAATTATCTATAACGCCCCTTAAACCCCCCGTAATGCCCCTTGGGTTTCGATCTTTGCGAAATCCATTCTTAGCAGATGTTTACTCCATGAAAGGAGCCTGCCTACTGAGTTAGAAGTATGTTGGTTTAATAGCTTCTGAGATATCGTGATTAGTCAGTGAATCAGTGAGTGATTCACTTTTCTCCTTTATATATATATATAGAGAGAGAGAGAGTGAGCTAATAGTAAGAATTGAAAGAATTAGTTTATTAAGTATTATCATAAACTTCGCAAAACTTCGTATAAGCTTTTCTTCCAAATACACAAACAATAATAAAGATGAAAGACTTTATTCCTCTACACTATATCTTCCGAATATTTTTTTTTATTCAAAACATTCATAAATCCCCGTGCAGCACAAAGTACTACACGGTGCTTACATAAGTAAGTATAAAACATAAGTTACAAAAGAAAGAAAAATTTTAAGTCGTGAAGGATTGCAAATGCTTAAGATAAATTTACAGAACTTTTCAAATGCACTTCTGATGGAAATAAGTTAGTGACCATTTAAATGCTTATGTGTGTTAATGCCCTTGAGGGTAAGTCTTAGAAACTAAAGGGAATTAATATAAATTGGCCTTTGAATTTATTGTAATTTGCAAATATTGGTGATTGTTTCATCAGTGGAAAATTAATCTGAGTACATTCAATATAATTTCACTCGGAATTTGAAAAGTTTTAATCGAAAAAGGAGAAACTTAACCTTTATGTCTATTCCTGAAACGCAAGAAACTATTCACCAGTCTGATGGAACACCACTTTTAGAAAATTAATTTTTCACAAAATTTTAGAATTATACACTGTATATTACACCACAAATGAAACGTTTTTTTTTTTTCATACGAAACTTCTAATGACTGTTAATACTTTACGTATTTCAAATTTTGTTTCAGAAACGTTGAGATATCATTTGAACTTATCTAGTTTATAACTATAGAAAATTAGCACGCAAATAAAGCATTAGTTTTCGATGAAATGCTGTTACATGAATAATTATTTCAAATTTCTTAGCACTTAAAATCATCAATTAAAAATTCACTTTGATGGATTGAATCAATAAAGCAATTAAGGAATTTTTTTTCATAGTCGCTGTTTGCAAGACTAGATACCATTTAGCACATTTAAAATAATTTATTGAACTTAATGTAATACATTCAAAATGCTAAAAGTGTTCTACTTCATTAAATGTGTACCTCTAATTCTGAGTAAAAAAGTAGAAAATACGACAAAATTGAAAGAAAGGTAAGGATTTGGAACGTCGCAGTTTATTATATGAAATAAATTCAAGGCTCAGATCTTTCAGGTTTAAAAACCCATTAATTCTATCAAAATGATTAACGTACCATTCTCTGAATTTTACTTGCTTTTGTCCATCAAACTATTTATTTTAACTCAATCTCAGACTTATGTTCCTATATTTCTATTCGCGGAATAAATTTTCTCCTTTGAAGATTTTAGGATTTCTCTAAAGTTTTCAAAAAAACAATCAAATTTAATTATGTTAAGATAAAAATAATGAAAATATTTCGTAGATTTTCTTTTTAAATTAGAACTTTTAATGCCACAGGAAGTAGTTATTTGGGAAAAAATTATGGTACAAAAGTGCAATATTTTCACTAAATAATTCAAATAATTATCATTCTGTTATATTATTGTTCATAATAATATATAATCATTTCTAAGTATTACTTTGGAGGCTACTATAGTCAATAAGTTTTGTTCTGGATCTCGTGGCTGACAAGTTGTGAGTTTGAGTCCTGGTGTGGTCGTAGTAGCCTAGTGGTTACGGTCACAAATTCGTAACCGGCATATCGATGATTCGATTCTTGGTTTCACTAAATAACCACCGTGTAAAAGGGGCTATTCTGTCATGGTTCAAGGTTCTCCCTTTGGTGTGGTGTGGTAGTTTAGAGAGCGGATGTCAGCTCAAGTGTCATCCTCGTCAATTAACCGAGGTTCAAAATTGCGAAAACCATCCAATAACAGTTGTGTTGCTTAAATGTGTGACGCGCGTTTATAAACACTCCCTCACACTCACTCGAATCCTGGTGTAACTGAAAATTTGAGATGTATAGAGGCGAGTGTAGTTTAAATCTTCCGGGTCTTAAATTCCACCTAAGGGTGTGGTGAGGTAATTTATATAGAGATTGGAGTAGAGAGCTTATATAGGTGTCCCCCCGCACACAACACACACACATCCTCTTTACTTGTCCGGGGTTCAAAATTATGAAATTCATTGCAGGAGTTCTCGCGTTGCTTTAGAGAGTGACTTTAGCAGAAATTCAAAGTCTCTCTTAATACTATGGAACAAATTCAGAGTTGATGACCACTAAGTAGTTCTGCAGAACATTTCTCTCTCTCTCTCTCTTTTAGAGCTTTCCATTGAAAATAATAACTTTCACAGTTTTATAGTAGTATATTAAAAGCTTTTCACATGAGTAACATAAGAAAATGTCAAGCATTATTTTTCTTTAAAAAAAAAGTTTCGCTAACTTAAATTATATTTTAAAATATAACAGCCTCTTTAGTTAAGTTTATATCTGCTAGCTGGGTAATTTATTACAAATAGCTGATGATTAATAGTTATTGTTATCTGAGACATTAATTGGATATGTTTGAATATTTAACCTTTTATTTATCTGAAGCGAAATTTTCAGCATTCAACTCTTAATTTACCAGCTATAGAATGCAAAACGGTATTGAAATGCAGAAAATTGCATTTCAGCTCATTTACTTTTAAAATTTCCACTCGACTTCTTATTTTCTTCTCGGAGCTCATTTTTCAAATTTCAAATGGAAAGAGGAGTATCTGTATTTTATTATAATTACCAAATGTGCTATATCCCTTATATTTAAAGTTTTTGGAAAAGTCATTTAATATTCAAAATATGTCTTGCTAAATAATCTGCTATATATTTTTCTGAAAATGACAGAGATTATGAATCTTAAAATTTGTGCTTGTACGTGATCATTAATCTTAGATAATATCATAATATGCATGTATTGACTAATACATACATATTACAGAAAAGAATAAATGTATTTATTTTTTTTCTTTTACAAAATATTTCCAACTTTTCACAGACACAGATATCATTCTCAAAATTATTCAACCCATAAAGTTTTAAATATGTTAATATCCAAGTTTTGAGTGAAGCAAATAATATTTTAAACGAATACCCCATGTACACGTTTTTAAAAAAATTTCAAAGGACATCTTGTAAGATAACGAGGGAATTTAAAGTAGAAGGATTATTTCATGAGTGAAATTTCAATTAATTATTATGACTTTATTGATTAATTATTAATTATTAACTTTTCAATTATTTAATTATGCATTAAACAATTTTTTGTTTGTTTGTTTGCTTTTTATCTTAGAAATAAGAATATTTTTTTCCACATTCCTTTAGGCATTTCCCAACAGAATCTTTTAAAGTGAAATAATCCTATGGAATTTTAATCATTAAAAATAAAATAAAAAAAGCAATAATAATATTTTTCCCAGAAAAATTGCATAAGTGTTTGGATATGCAACACGAAAAAACTATTCATGCTATCAAGAAAAGGAAGAAAACATTATATATTTCTAATAAAAATAATTTCAAATTCAATAATAAAACAGGTATCAAAAATCTTCTTATATTATATTATTTGCTCGAAAGAATTAAAATAATATTGTTATTTTGTATTTTATAACCAAGAAATGGGCATTTGGTATCCAAAAATAATAAATGTATAAATGAATGCATGTTATGATATATATATATAGTGTCAGCTGAATTAGAATATACTTATAAAATTGATTTAATAATATAATTACCAGAAAATATTATTTAAATGCAATTTAGGGGCAAAAAAATACAGAAAAAATAACATTACACATTCAAAACATATACCATTCATAAAAAATATTTATGTAATATTATTTTGTTTGTAAATAACTAGGACTTCTATACAATGGTTAAACAAGGAATTTTGAAATATATACTTTCAAAAGGGATTTATTCATAATTAAATGTATTAAAAAATTTGAACAAAAAACACTGGTTATTATTTCAATTAATTCTAAAAAATAATCTGATTCATTAAAACATTTTAGTTAAGCCCCTGTATAGAAGTCCTAGCTCTATATATTGGCAAAATATTATTATTTTTAGAATGATATTTTTGGTAAAAGAAGCAAGTTTTGAAAATATTATCTTCTTTCAACGTTTTTTGTAAAAACAATTGCTTTAAAATAATATTCTCTTGTAATAATACTCTTAAAACCATTTCACATGTATGTTCTAATTTAACTGACGCTAAATATTAAAAAATTATTCATTTATTCGATTTTTAAAATTACCGTTCTGAATGTAGTCACATTGGAAAGCGGCCATTAAGTAGAATAAGGGTGCTTATGATGAACTATAATGATATTAATGGTAACTTAAATTTGTAGATTTTATTTACCTAAAAGAGGGAAAAGCTATTGAAAATTAATTTGTTTTTAATTTGGATTATACTTCATTACTTTTTGTTTCCCAGGTATTACAATTTTAAATAAAATCGAAATTCCTCTGATCTCCCTAACTCTATTAGATCTAAATACTTGAAATTTGGCAGACATAACTTGTGACTGGCGCTACGCGTTTTCTACTAAAATCTCCTCTTGGGTTCTTTGGTGCCGAAAAAGGAAAATGCTTTCCAACCAAATCCATAAGCGAAACCGGAACATGCAAATTGGAAACCTTTTAAATAGCAGAAGTTTAACGTAAGCGTATGATCTATTGGGGAGTGATTATGCTAATCTGGTTAAAGCGCGTGAACTGAAGGAAGAGAAGAAAGTCGTCATTGAGTGTGAAGCTATCCGAGACAGAACGATCAAGTCAGGGTGGATACAATTCCACGCGAGATAAAAGATATTCTAGGATCTGAGAGGATTAAGGTAGAATAATTCTAGTATCCCTTCGTAACTGTGATATGAACAGAGATTAGGAATAGGAGGAAAATTAAATATACTGGTTAAGATCGTGCTTATTTGGTAATACGTATTGTTTTTTTTTCCTGACCTCAGATCTGCTCTTATAATATAACTATTATCATAGTCAGTGTTTAAGTTAAGATCTTAGTAAAGACAATATTTAACATCACGACAACGCCTAGTTCTTCATTCAATCCCTCACCTATAGGTCACGAAGATAACTTAGGAGTAAGGTATCACCCGCGGGAGAATACTTCGCAATGGCACCCAACCCGGTTTAATTTCCCTCACCCCGAGGCAGGAGGTGCAACAGGGTTAGGAGGTTTGCAGGAGGTATATTTTACTCGGTCCGAGAATCTGGAGGATTTTATTGAGGGCATCGTTAATCAGATTAAACTACTAGAGATACCCGGTGATTTATTAGCTGCGTATTTGAAAGGTCATCTACTGGGTAGGGATCGCGACTGGTATGACATATTTGGGTCAGCATTAGTGCAGAATACAGAAAGGGACTTCGCGCAGTTGAAGGCGGCTTTAATTAAAAATTTCCTCGTTGTCTGTAATAGAAAGAATTTAGAATGTCAATTTTATGCGTCCCAGCCGAACAGGGATCCGGATCCGACAGATTTTATTTATGATCAACTCAAAGTATATAAAAAACTAGGACTTAGTATGCCCGAAGAAGCTTTAGTGGACCATAATTCTGTTCGCCTCGAAACACAGGTCTAAGATTACGTAGAGGTTAGTTAACCCAAACATAACAGCTCAGTTGTTATAGGTATTAGCGACATTCGAAGAAAGATATTCGCACAGGAAAATACAGGGTTCGAAAAATAGTGGCAATGTTGAACGACGAGGTTGGAATGAGAGTAGGAGGTCTAATCATGACGATAGACAGAGGAATTGGAGAAATTCAAAAGTTTTACATAGACCGAGTAATGGCAGAAATAATTATAGGGGTAATTACGAGTCTAGTCGTCAAATAAATCAGTAGTTCGAAAGCAGGAATGAACTGAATACGGTTGATGGAAGATTTGATAGAGGATACCAGTCGGGTAATAGAGTTCAAAGTGAAAATTTTAGTCGAGTGGACCGTAGAAATAGGGGTTCGTGTACAAATTTTAGTAGAGTTAATCAATGGCAAGGGGGTCGATTAAATACTTTAAAGGTTAAAGATGATCAAAATGATCAGTCGCAGTCGGTAAAAGAAGTTCCAATTAAATTATCTGCTATATGCATGTCTCCGGTGGAACATCCATATGTTCCCATTTTGTTAAATGAAACTTTTACGTAAGCTTTTTGGGACACAGGTGAGGAGAAATCATTTATATCCGAGGATATATATAGGAAATATTTCTTTTATAAGCAAGTGAAAAAATTGCTTGCTCAAGTGATCACAGCACATGTTAGAACGTTGGTATAATTGAATTGAATGTGCGGATCAGAGAATTTGTAAAACCTTGGATATTTCACACTTTAGCAGATTTAGAATACCTATATATTATCGGTGTTGACTTCATTAGTGAATCGAAGATTGTTTTAGATTTTGATCGGAAAGCGTTGGCAATCCCGGATTCACACACACAGATTGAAAAAGTTGTTACAACAATTGAGGAAGGAAATGTGGAAATAGATTTTACTAAAATTGGGTTGGAAAAAAGTCAGAAAAAGGAGTTGCAGGATTTATTTTATAGTTTTAAAGGAATGTTCTCAGACAAACCGGGGCTCACACATGTTTTGTATCATGAGATTTGATACGGGGGATAATCCACCAGTTGTTTCTAGGCCATATCGTTATGACAGAGTTACGTAAAGCAATTTAGACTACCATATAGAAAAAATGTTGAGAGAGGGGGGCCATGATACCGATTCAATATCAGTACGCGTCACCGGTTGTGTTGAGTAGAAAAAAAAATGAGTTTACACCGGATAATCCGAAAGCGTATCGATTTCCCGTGGACTACAAACAGCTGAATGCTATTACAAATTATCCACGATATCCCTTATTTTTAATTGATGATTTGATAACAAATATCCCCCCATACGACAATTATGTCGACACTAGGTCGGGGTAATTTCATCTCGTGGTAAACCCCATTGATATAGTTAAGACAGCCCTCGTAACGAAGAATGGTACGTACGCATTCCGGCGTATGCCCTTCGGGCTGTCAGGGGCGGCTCCCAACTTTCAGAAGGAAATAGACATTATAATGAAACCGGTGATAGAAAGGTTTATGAATGTTTATATGGATGACGTAATCATATCGTTTCCATCCTTCACTCATCATGTCGAGCATTTAAGGTTTCCGTCTACGTTCGGAACCGTTATTTTTCAAAAGCATGTAAATGGATAATATTTATGATATTTAGTGTCACTTAGATTAGAAAATGTGTATAAATTTGTTTTAAGAACAGTATTAAAATAAAAAAAATTATTTAAGTACAATATTTTCACAAAAATTGAACATAGAATGACCCCTTTTCAAAATATTCTCCTTTTATGAAAGATGCTTCTATTATAAAAATATTTTGCCTGTATTTAGCTTAGACCTTTGTACAGAGGCTCAACTAGAATTTTTGAAATATATAAATTAAAAGTGGGTTTATCCATGTTTTTCGACAACAGAGGAGAGGAGTTTTAAGAAAAACGCCAATAATTATTTCAACTGGTTGTAACTCTGAAAATAATGTGAATTTTTCAAAAATCATAGTTAAGCTTCTGTACAGAAGTCTGAGCTATATGCGGGCAAAATATTAATGCAATAGAAGCATTTTTCACAAAAGGAGAACATTTTGAAAAAAAGTTATTCTAAGCTAATTTTTTGCCAAAATATTGCATTTAAATCATTTTTTCGTCACAATGTCCTTAAGCAATTTGATACATGTATTCTAATCTAAGTGACACTAAATATCATAAAAATTATCCATTTATGCGCTTTGTTTAAAATCACGGTTCGAAACGTAGTCGGATACCTTAAGTATGCATATGATGATAAAGTTGAAACACTAGATTTCAACATCGATAAAATTATTCCATTAGATTATTTTTTAATATATTTATCAATACGAAAAATATAAATACACAAAAAATTCTACGTACATATTTTGTAAGAAATATATAAATTTTCTTAGAGTTAAATTCTAAAAAAATTTTGATGAGAAAATTTTCAAAATACAATTCAGACAAAAAATTAAGTCCCGGGATTAGTTATTTTAGTAATGGGATTTCGGATTTTTAAGAAACACTTTGATCCCAGTACTGCAAACCCTAATTAACACTTAATTTATTTTACATTGCATATTTATACTTCGAATTTCTTAAAATAGTTAAAATCTTCGAAACAAAAAATTATATTTATTAAACTTATCTAAGCCGATTTTTCTCAGAACTATCCAAAACCTTACTTTGAAAGTGTTTTCGAAATATGTATTCTTATTTTTTTTTTGTAAATATCTATGAATGTATAATTATCGAAGTTTAAAATCTGTTTTATAAGTAAATCTGAGATTTAAACTGATTATACCAAGTCACAGAATTCTAAGAAAAAACAAATGGGAATTCTGTAAATTACTTGCACCATTCTCCAACTTTAAACTTCGGTAATGATTGTCAATATGCATTTAAAAAGAACGCCATGAGAATTCATATTTACTTGATGAAAAAACTTATCCTTCCTTTGGAATATTTGAAAATGAAACTTATTTAAAAAAAATAGCGATAAATGAGTTTTTTTCTTTTTTTTATACACTTTAGAAAAAGGATTCTACAAAAAAGACCGTAATCTTGTAAGGAGAAAAATTAGAATAAAAATAAGTTTAATTTCCGTTGATAATCGATGCCGATTTAAAACAGGTAGCAATGTGTGAGGCGAATTTAACTGACAACGCAATGAGATAAAAGTAAAAATACATGTATTCCCTTTTTTCTGTTTCCAATTAAAGAAATCGTATGACTGTAAAAAAACCTCCATTACGTAAAAGAATAATTATGTGTAAAATGAAGTTTCATTACATTGATAAGTTAAATCGCTAAGACTTAATTTGAAATGTTTTGCAATTTCAGCTTTCCAATTACAACTGTGTTATAATTGTTGGACAGCATGCTGATATATTTTTATGATTTTTTTTAAAGGTTTTTATTTTCTGCCTTTTTTCTTCAGGAGTTGTAAGAAATTTAAATATATAAATGATGTTCTAAAGAAGCGCGAATATTCATTCGGCTATTCGGAATTAGGCCTCATTTAAGAAAGTAATTAACTTCATACAGTCAATGAGTTATTTGTTTTAACCACAAAAGAACATTGAAATACCGAATATTAGTTAATTAATCCTGCACTGTTCTCTTAGAGTGTACTTTACTCTAAATATTTTTTAATGTATTATACTTACGTATAATACTGTCGAAAAATTTCGTCAAAACTGAAATACATCATCCATACAAAAAATGACACCAAATATTATAATCTCTATTATTAAAGTGTTTGAAAGCGTGCGGAGTGGTTTCCACTATTGATTACAAACAACGGCATTTGGCGACATATTTTGATTTGACGAAATTGGTCAAAGGTATGACACGAAAATACCTACAGTGGTTCAAAAAGTCCTCAATTTCTTGCTTAATTGTTGCGTTTGATTTATTTTGTCATTGTGATATTATCGTATCATCTTAACTATTTCTATTGTTTCTGACAATGTTTTCCATAATAATTTCTCAATTATCTTATTAAATTTTTAATTCTACAATACTGTTTGTAGTACAACTGCCTAAAAGCAAGATGTGTAATATGTACAGAACAACGCAATATAGATTACAATTATAGATAATTGTATAACATAATATAGTAAACTTAGTAAACAAGGACACTGAAATAATATGGGCACATTTAAACAAACACATAACGGTTTTAACTTGGTTCATTCATACTGCGTCGTTGACAATGCATAAGCGTCATGGAGACTGTGTGTTTTGTTTGTTTTGTTGAACGGTTCAAAGTGCAAACAGACTTCTAATATAAATTCAGCTACCTGATACTTCAAATTGGGGTATTATTGTTATATTTTAGTTATCTTACTTAAGATTTAACACGCAAAACTAATTAATTTTATATGAAGCTTAAAAATGGCTGCAACCTTATGTGAGTGTAGTATGCATAGACGAGAGCCAGTGGCTACGTTCTTTCTCTCTCTTCGACAGAAGTGATACCAACTATTGGTAACGTCAGTTGAGCAAATATGGACAGTAAGATTAAAGTTGGTGGTAGAGAAGGTGTTGGTGAAAAACGCAGAGCAACAGCAAGTGCCAGCAAACACTATGACCATGCATTTGTCCTGTCTGTAGTGCTGCCAATTATATTGAAAGTAAAGAATAAGAAGGGTTGCAATGCTGTGGCTATTGTATATCCTGGTTCCCTAAGGAATATGTCGAGTCAGATGGAAACTCCTTCTATTCTAATGAATGTAGGGCGTATCTACAAGATACAAGTATGCACTCATTAAATATTTTTTGGCCTTAATTTTGCAATAATTTGTGCTAGTTTAATTATTTTTCTACTTTTCACCATTACTTATTTTTAATTTGTAGATAAAATTTGGACAATTTTTGTGACACAACTTGTTCAATAACAAAGGTTTATTTTACTTCTTATCAATTTTCAAACATGTCATTTGTGCAAAAAATGTATTTCTATTTGGAAAAGGTAAATATAGAACAATTTCTATTATTTATTTTATAATACAACCTGCCCATATTTCCGGCAATTTTGCCCATAATATAAGGCCAATATGGGCGATTTTAGAATTTGTTTTGGAGCTTCTTTATACCCAGAGCAACAACTTAGAGGTTAATTCATACACCATTAGAAAGGCCATACTCTAAAGTTTGAAACATCTTGATTTCGGAAAAATGGAATATGTCCTAAAAGTCTTAATTTTCATTTAAGTGTTTTGATACCCATATTTTCCAAGTTTCTCCTATACATAGTACAATATCAAAGAAATTTAGAAATAGTATATATTTAAACTGCATTTTGAAGAATAGCATGGTTGTAACGTGTTTGAAAATTAATATTTTATGAGCCATTCATTTGCTTCAATTATAGCTCTACACATTTTTGGCATTGATTGCACCACTTTCGTTAGGCGTTCCTTCGTGACAACATGGTTGAAAAAAAATATGAAATCTTCAATTACCTCCCGTTTGTTTGAAGATTGATTTTAGGAAATATCATATCCAATCTTATGTCATAGGTTCTCTATCAGATTAAGATCTGGAGACTGCCCTGACCAGTCTATCCTATTCACATAGTTGTCTTCAAACCATTTCTGGACTACCTTTGTATGGTGACATGGAGTATTATCGATCTGAAGAATCCATGGCTGGTCGCTAAAAAGATCTCCCGCTGCTGATGGAAATTTGTTTTGTAATATTTCTATGTAATCCTAAGCCTTCATTGTTTCGCTCTCGATGTGGTTTTTCAACAATAAGAGGATAAATGCCATATCATTCCTTTCATTGGCTGCTTTACTGGAGGTTTTATGCACTGAGGACTGAATTCCTCATTTCTTCGTCTTACGGGGGTCCGGCACATGAATTTTTGAAAAATTATTGATTTTGACTATTTTACATTTTTTTAAAAGTTCAAATATTACTGCTTAAAATGATACATGATGTATAGAAATGCAATAATTAAAAGTGTTTTTATTTATTTATTTTAAAGGAAACCACTCTCATTGACAAATTACAAGTTTTTACTTTAAAGCCTGTTTCCTCAAAATGTAATATTTTTCTTTTTATGGACCTTTTTCTCAAAAACTAATTAATGTAGGCTCCTCAAAATTTCAGATAGCATACTTTCAACACGTTTACATATTTTAATGGAGGGAATAAGATATAGCTAGCGAACTGTTTTAGATAATGTATTTTTAAACTAAATTTTAAGTAAAAAAATTTGGCATTTTTTAAAAAATTCATAATTATTTTAATTTTTAACAAGAAGACAAAAGCCTCCATTAAAGTCTTATTGATAGTACATATAACCTACTGTGAAAATATCATTTATTAGTAGCAAGAAGTTTCAGAGAAAAAGGTATATAAACTTACGTAATTTAACATGGGCTCCTATATGGAAGTGCCGGACCCCTTAAATAGGCACTACATTGGTTACCAGAAACACAAAACTGACTTTCATCACTAACTATTATCTTTTCCAATCTTGAATAGTCCATAAGGAATGATCCCTTGCCCATGTTAACCACATCTTATTTTTAAAATCGATCAGAAATGGTTTTGAGTTAGCTTTGCAGCTTCGTAATCCAACTTCCGGCAGTTTTCTTCTCACAGCTCGCGGGCAGACATTCATATGTAAAGTCAAAGTACGTTGTTTCAAAATTTGTGGTGAACTAAGCTTTTTGTTTGAAAGTGAAACTCTGTGCAATATCCTGTTTTCAAGTAGAGTTGTTTTTCTCTGTCGTAAGAATCGCTTCCTATCTTGTCCGCAATATAATTTGTTTTAGAATATCTTTTCAAGAGGTTCTAATGACAGTAAAAAGTCCACATTGTACTTCTAAAGTAATTTGGTGCATTCCTTCAAAATAATTATTTTGTACTATTTATTATCAGACAAAAAGGAAAATTTATTTATTCCAATATTGTCCACACACTCACTTCAAATTTAAATTTACACCTGTTTTTAAATGCACTAAAACATTTGATTTTAATTATTATTTACTGCTGCTCTCTGATTGGTTGGAATAATGCAGCATTTCATTAGAGGATAAAACACACACACGCAATCACTCATTGTTGCAGTGACGTTGTGCTTGGTTTTATCATTTTTTTCCCCTAAAGATCTATAAAACTACTTCCTTTAAGTTAGTTATGAATATTTAAAATAAACTTGTAAAATTAAATAATTGATCAAAAAATATTTAAAATAATAGGATACATTCGTAAAGAAAAATTAAATCAAACCCAAAATTTAGGCAAAAAATTTGACGGTGTTAACATTTTTTGCAATCACTGTAATTCTTTTTCCTGCGCGTATTTTGGTCTTTTGCTATTTGCACGCCCCATGAGTGTATCACGCCCCAAATTTCTGCTTTGTATCTAGTCTTATCTCTGTACAATGTCTTCGTTTCTTCAAAATGAACTTTCTAAGGGCGATTTTGAAGTTTTTGGACCCCTTTCAGTTCAAAAAAATTAAGAAACTCTTTTAGACTGACATCACTATGTTTCTTCCTTTCAGCTTTATGTATCAACTCTCATTACTTTTTTTTTCGTGTCATCAGTTACTAAATTGCTTCTTCACCCTCATTTGCTTCCTTCGGCTTTTCAACCTTACTTGTTTCTTTGACGACAACTTCATCATTTTCTTTCTCTTCCTGAATCGATCCCTTATCATTTTTCTTTTATAAATCTCTCTCTCTCTCCCCGTATCATTCCTTACTTGAGTTTCACTACAACAAAAATTTCTGTTTTACTTTTCCTGGAAATTTCTAAAAATTTTCAGAACTATAAACAAAGATAACATCCAACTTTTCTGCAACGTGTCAACCTCTTTACAATTTGAAAAAGTTCTTCGGCATTATTTTTTTTTTATTATTCCAACTATTCTAATCTCAATAGTAAAATATTTCTCTTTCAGGACATTTCTTAACGCTAATTTTTTTCTCATTTAATTTTTTCTTAATTCTTCACCTACTTTCTTTACTTGAATTTTTGTAACTGTCTGACCCCTTATTATCCATTTTCTTTTATAATCTATCTCTTTTTTTTTCTTTTTTTCCATAGCAGTTGCATTTTTTTAAATTGGGATTCCATTTGCTTAATTATAACCCCTGACTCTTCTTCAGACATTAATGTGTTGCTAGTTTCTAGATTAATTTACAGTGGATAAAGTTAACCGTCGTGTTTCTAAAAAACCTAACAAACGTTTACTTATAAAGTAACGAGTGTTTTTGGAATGTAGATAGATATTCATAGTAAAACTCACAATTTGTTTAAAGTAAAACTTTATATCATGTTCTTTAAGTTTAAATGTTCAGAACTAAAATTTAACTGACTTTTTTTTAATTCTGCCCTAAGAAAGTACATTACGTTTTTTTTTCATGAAGGGTGATTGTTTTCTGTAGATATTAACTTTAAATTATTAACTTACATCATCAGTTTTAAATTATTATTCAGCGATGGATTGTGGCGTTGTTGCCAAACCTTGGAAAGAGAAGTTGCAAAAGTCTTTTTTTTTTACCCTTTCTTACATTCGACATAAGCTCAATTATTTGAAATATTAAAAGAATACTTTCAGAAGCCCCATTATCTCATGTTCATCTGCGCATATGATTTTGTATTATAAGACTACCTCAAAAGCACAATAAATATTCCTGAAACTTAGAGAACTATATTGCCTTATTCAACCTCATAGTGCATGAAGCCGTATAATAATATTTTTTCGTCTGGGTATAGAAAACAAGGAATTGGTAAAAAACGTCCTTCTTACAAAATATTTATACATTTAATTATCTTTCATTGCAACACATAATTAGATAAATAGACTAACCATTAGATGAACTAAGCTAACCAGACGAACTAGACAGTTAACTATTAGAAAAAGTTTCGATATTCTAATCACTTATAAAATCCTATGATGAATCAAATCACGTAAAAAAAATGCTTCAACAGGTATTTTATTAAACAAGGTAGTATTACTTCTTAGAACAATATTTCTTAACATGTAATTGCATAAAATTTTACACAATGCATTTCTATGATTTTTAACGTTTGTCGTTACGGTTAGTTTCACTAATTTCAAATAGCATTGTTTCTGATTTCAATTGGGAAACCTTTGGATTACTTGCGAATATGCTATTTCATCATATATATGTAAACTACATGGTTTTAGATTTTTCTCACACAGAAATGAAATCAATTTGAAGATATGGTACATAAAAATACTCCCAAATTACTCAGTTCAGTAATTTTCGATCATGATTTGTGTTGGTAATGTCATTTGTGAATCATTATTCAATTCGAGTTTCCCAACTGAATTTGATCATTTCGTAATCAAATGCCCAGACTCCTAAATTATGCAATATATTAGGAATAATAATACTCCATGTCTCGATCACGAAATTCTCATCACAATAAAGCCCTCACAATAATACTCCTTTCATAATAATATATTTGTTGTTTTGGTTATTTAAAGCTGTTTGTTCAGGTTTAATATACATTCGTCTAAGAAAATTAAAAAAAATAAGTATAAGGATTTAAAACTTTATTGCGTTTTATAAAGCAGATATTTATTGCAATAATACATGAAAGTAAATATTTTTTTTAATTCTTATTATAATAGAGTTTCGAAAACTCGGCCTAATGTTAACCGAAGGGTGGACGATGTGGAAATTCCGGATCATTCAGAATGGATATAAAAAAAAAAGAAAAGTGCCAGTGTTTCTTAATAATTTATTGTATTGCACTTGTGTGTATTGTTTTCTTGAGAATACAACAGAAAATAAACTGCCAAAATACCCTTTAACAAATGAAAAATACGTACTTGACGAAAACATAGGATATTTACTACATAAAGTTTAAAATTAATGAATACATAGTATACAGAAATTTACCTGATCAGACAAACCACAGAAAATTACTTTATAAAAACATAAAGCTGCCGATAATGAAAATTAAGTGTAGTCGACTTTGCAAACACTCGCTGCTTTTTAAAAAAATGTGCAATGTCTTGCTGTCTTCCATACTGCACTTTGCGTTTTGCTGTTCCATCACGAAAACTACGAATAGTAAGTCCAATACCGACGCACCTTGGAGCTGCGGATTGCCCAGTGGTCAAGGTATCGAATCATGACATGCATGTTATGAGATCGAGTCCAGTACCACTAAAGACCCGCCGTGTAGGACAGCAATGCATGTTAAGGTATCCAACCACGTTCGGAACCGTGATTTTAAAAAAGAGCATTAATGGATAATTCTCATGAAATTTAGTGTCACTTAGATTAGACTACATGTATAAAATTGTTTTAAGGACATTTTGACAAAAAAAAATTATTTAAATACAATATTTTGGCAAAAAATTAACTTAGAATAATCTTTTTTCAAAATATTCTCCTTTTTGGGAAAAATGCTTCTATTATAATAGTATTTTTCCTGTATATAGCTCAGACCTCTCTACAGAGGCTCAAATAGAATCTTTGAAAAATTCACATTATTTTCAGAGTTACCACTAATTGAAATAATTATTGGCATTTTTTCTTAAAATTTCTCCCCTCTGTTGTCGTAAAACATGGATAAACCCACTTCTAAGTTATATATTTCAAAAATTCTAGTTGACTCTATAGAGAGGTCTGAGCTATATACAGGCAAAATATTATTATAATAGATGCATTTTTCACAAAAGGAGAACATTTTGAAAAAAAATCATTCTAAGTTAATTTTTTGCCAAAATATTCTATTAAAATAATGTTTTGTCAAAATGTCCTTAAAACAATTGTATACATGTATTCTAATCTATGTGACACTAAATAACATGAAAATTATCCATTTATTCGCTTTTGCAAAATCATGGTTCCGAACGTAGTCGGATACCTTAAATCTGTCGAGAGCTGAAGCTTCCTCCCATTGGTGTAGGTGGTAATAAGAAGAGGCTACCTGAGGCCAGCTCAGGTAACAACCACGTCACTTGACCATGGTTCAAAATTACGTGGTCCGTCGCCAAAAGCCCTCATGTAGCTGAACAGTAGCTGAACACTCACTCACCGATGCACCTTGGTTTTTAAAATAATAAAGGGTGGCTTCCACAGACTTTTGTTCTTCACTATGTGATATTTAAAGAATTTGTACGGTTTCCCCAACGTTAACGTCTTCATCAATTTTCGGCAATTTTCATTAACTTTGACAGTAGCAGTAATTTCTACATCGCAACTTGAACAGGTCTGCACATGGAGTTTTTCGACATACAAAGATTGTGTGTCCGAGTTATCCTGACTCCGGTTATTGAGTGCCGAGTTTTCGGGACTCTACTGTAGTTCTATCTTGTTATTCATATTTGCGACTGCAATATAATGTGTTTAAAATAATTCCAAACTTAGGCCAATTTTTACTAAATATCTTAACTACTTTACGTGATATAGAATATAATTTTGCATACAGATCTCCCATTTCTGTTGTCAAATTATTTCAATTGTTACATTATATACATTATTTTTGTTATAAATAATTAAAAGTTCAATCTTGCAAGGCAGCATATCAAATAAATTGTTTTTAGTCAAACAGTTCCACTGTTTTAACAGTAAGTTAAAAAACAGTTTTATACTTATTTATGATATTGTTAGTTCTTAATTTGTTCCTGAGTATATTTAAAAATAAAATAATTACTCACAATTAGTTATCATGACAAGGTAATTGCTTTTTTCCAACATTCTGTACATAAAATGAAACTTGTATAAACTTTTGAAAATATTCCAAAAACCTTTTACAAAAATCTTGCGTCTGAGTAGAGAAAAGTTGCAGTAAGATTTTCTTGAAAATACGGAGAAATCTTTTTCCTCTATTTCCAATCAGCGTAGCTTAATAGCTCCTCTTGGGTGTCAGATAACTTCCATAACCTTTCTCCAGTTCTCATACTGTAAGAAGTCATTATAGGGAGCTAGAGAGTGCGAAATTTTAAGTTCTCGTAGTGGAAGACCTAGGAATCAGTTTCATGGTCGCTTTTCTCCCTCATCTTTCGACGGCCAAGTTCTCAATTTTCTGTCGGATTGATAGTTAATGAAAAAGATTCCTTTTATTTTCAACTTTGAGCACTTTCTCAGTCTTTTTTCAGAAAGACTTAAAGCTATATGAAGTTAAGAGATCGTAACAAATTTTGCAACATTCATTGAAAATTTACAATTTATTTTAAATTTTTTAAAAGAAAAAAAACCAATGAATAAACATAAAATTTTAAAATTTAGTTGCTTTATATTTTCAAGAATTTTTTTCAAAATACACAATGTCAATAACAACATTTATTTAACGAATTTTATAATATATGCATATATATATATATATTTATAGAGAGAGAGAGGAGGCACCTGAGCTCGGACGAAGTGAAACGGTGCTAGGAATTGAACTTGCTAAACAAGCTAAACAAGCACACGCTAGGGATTTTTTAACATGCCGCATATTCATATGACATGGGCGATTTTCTGCATCATGAAAGTTCGCCGGCTTGAACACAGGTGGAATCCTGGGCATACAAAGCTAGCGACAAACCAACTATGCCACACATCCGGCATATAGATATATATAATATGTATAGTAAGTAGTATTAATTTATTATAAGACTTATTTCTATTTTATTTACTATTAAGTTTTAACAATTTACTATTAATTTTTTATTTCGTGTGCATCCTTTATTGTATTTACGCTTCCTATATGGCACAACAGATTATTTTGTTTGGCAATTTTTAGCTTCAATAGACCTCTTACTATATAAATGTACGAACCGCTCTTTCCAATAAAGTATTTTTTTAATTCTTATTTATTTATTGTTTTCATGTCTCCTTAGTTAAAGTAATGATATATATTTTAAATAAAATTGAACAGTTTTTCCTTCCGTGTTTGCCTGTTATAATGATTCAGGGGGCTCTGTTTGAAGAATTTGCCTTATATTATGCAGTTCAAATTTTATCTTTTTTATTTTTTACATTTTCCAAGAAACTTTTGAATCTTTTTTTTTTTTTTTTTTTACCATTTTTTCTTTTGCTAAAAATGCATTTCAATTTGAACAATAAACTCAATTTTTATCTACCTATAACTTTTATTTAAAGATAATAATACATTCATTGTTAACGAGAGCTAATCATCATATTTTTCCTATTGCAAAATGAACCAACCTGGACTATGAATTCGCAATGCAATATACAGTGATAGCTAACCTTGGGGACACTTTTTTAACTTGTTATGATTTTTTAATTTCTCAATCGTATAAAAAATTTTATGTTCTACAAAATGCAAAGTATTTTATATCTTTTTAAAGAGATTTTATACTGACTTCAATACAAAAAAAAATTTTAATATTTGCGAGGCAAAAAAGTTATGCTGTAATAACTGTCGATATAAATTGGATACTGATGATAGCAGTGAGTTAGTGAGTGCTTAGTGAGGTTGCGTTTATTCTTTATTACAGCTTTACATTGATGTTTCATTAAGCTGACAATAGTTTTATGCTCTTCCTTCGTTATTACATGATGCCAGGAAGCAAATATATCCTCAATTAGTTCCTTTTTATTTCATAGGTACCTCGCTCAGACAAGAGTTTTCAAACGGTGCCACAAGTTTTCGATAGGATTGAGGTCAGGACAGTTTCTTGGCCAGGATTATAATGATATTTAGTCAAAAAGCAATGACATAATCTAAAACAGTATATTGGACACATGCGTGACGAGAAAGTGGCATTTCCTTTGTTAAAATTACATAACAGGTGGGTAGTGCAGTGACTACATCTAGAAACTGAACGTTTTGCTTAAGATTTCAAGAAGCGAATTTAATAAGAGAAAAGCAGAAAAAGGCAGAATCAAATGTTCCACTTTTGTTAAAGACAGAAAAACAAAAATTCTATGTCACAGAGATAAAAGAATTCCATAGATATGCATCAGAAGTGATCTGAGTGATGATGGTGTTTCTGTCAGTTCAAAAACAATCAGAAGTAGATTAGCTGATGTAAGATTAAAATGAAGAATTCAACGAAGAAAGCAGGATCTCAATTTACAGCAGCACTAAAAAAGACTATAGTGGGCAGTGGAACACATTAATTGAACAAATGATTATTGGTTACAAGTTATATAGAGGGATGAAACTAAAATATCGTTATTCGGTACTGATAGCGTAAAATATGTAAGACGTAGAATATCAGAAATTCTACATCCTGACTGCATCCAGGTAAACTGTGAAGTACCCACATAGTTTTATCATTTAGTCATACATATCAACAGATGGAATTGGTCGCATTTATATCATCGAAGAGACACTGAATGTCATAAAATACATTGACACCCTTCTAGAACCCAAACCTTCCTTCCATTAGAGATCCATTTACCAACAATGCTTCATTTATTTTTGAGCAAGATTCTACTTCTGGCCACTCAAAAAAATAATTGAAATTCTTGTATCGTTCTAAGATCATTAAGTTGTTGTTCTGGTCAGGAAACAGTCCTGAACTCGATCCTACCGATACACTAATATCACCGTTTGAAAACTATTGTCCGAGTGAGGTACCCATGAATAAAGGGAATAAAGGAGTTGTGTTCGGTTTTAGGGAAACCGGTTTTTAAGTCACTTTAATTTCTCAAGGTGGGTAATTACTAATCCTTGATAAGCAGTAGCATTGATCAAAATAAGCATAGAAACATAGAAGAAAATTCATCTTATGTGCTTATTTTTTCTCAACAGGAACAAGCATTTTATTAATCCAGTCAGTGAAATGGTACACCCCAAGGCTTTTCACTAAGCTTTCTTGATGGACCTCTACATCACATTTGTACTGTTCTTTAAAAATTTCTTGAAGGCTTAAAGATTTTCTGAATGGCAGACCGTGTGTGACAGTCTTTCATTGGCTTGTGGTCAAACAAAGGACTCTATCTCTGTCGTTATATAGATTCCCTGTTATGTGTCTGTTCTTTTTCCAGAACAGACACATTTTATCACAATTAAAAAGATATTTTGGTAACCAAGCCTCAGAATCTGTAAGCGTTTTGAAGGTTCATATAAATTTTCTTGTTAATGCACTGTGTACTGCAGGATAGGGATACTATTTCTTCGAAAATTGAGCCACTCCCAGATTTTCTAGAAATCTACCTTTCGCTTTGGCGAAAATCTCTATCGTATTCTTACAAGTAATGTTTGTTTATAGTGTATCCTTACTAATTCTTTTCGTTTATCAATGTAAAAAGTATCCTTTCAACATTGTCAAAAATATGTAGACTTAAGGTAGATATTCTTGCTAACTATTTTAAAGCCTCTTTCCTTAATGATGCTCTTGTTCTTGCAAATATTACTAATGGCTGATATAGACCCATTGCATGTATATTTTAGATCAGCCATGTTCACTTCTCTCATTTTCGTTTCTAAAATATTTTGCGTTTACTTTCTTTACTTATGGTTGTTTTCTTGCTCCTTTTATTCAGTGACATTTTTGCAATAATTATTGAGCTTTACACAAGACAAATCATAAAATATCTTGGAACATAATTTTTGAAAAATCAGGGTTTTTAGGCACAAATGAAACTAAACTGCTCGCTGAACGAATGCTAAACATAGTTATTGCAAGCTTACTATCCCGAAACTCCCATTCTCCTTATCATGTGTTAAGAAACCTGATATAGTTCTTTCATATTATATTAACATCTCTCTCGTCTACTCTCGTTACATACTTCGTATCTAAATGTCGCACTCCATAACAACACGAGGTATATTGGTGACGGATCTCGTAAATGGGAACTTCGGTCAAGTGATAAGAACAGCACCTGAGCTGACATTCCTCTCCCAAATTTTTGCTATTCCACCGCTTTCACATTTTTTCTTGAGTTTTAACAGATTAAGCATCCATTAGCAGTTTTAACTACGGGGCCTTCTGCTGCATAAAGACTCAAAATCATGACATAACAACATCGGCCATGATTTTGTAACCATAGCCAATCGATTACTGGGAACCACTTATGTTATGCGAAGTACGCAAATTCTTAAACAAGTCAGTTTTTTACAATTCGGTTTACTTATGCAAATTACTGGTACCAGAGGTGCTCGTTAAGCAAGATTCCATTATATATCGAAACTCGCAACATATGTTATTTTCCAAACTGCAAAACTCTCCTTGTGGTAAAATTGAGCTTTAGTATCGAAGTGCACTTTTCAATCAGCCATTACATCCCTGAAGATGTGATTAGAACTACCAAATTGGGAGCTTTATCACCCTTGGCGACAAATACGATATCGCCAAGGAATCACCAAGAAGCCTCTTGGATTGATCCTTTTAAGAGTTTCCATGAGGCTATATGAAGGACTTTGAAACAAAGGATAGTCTGAGCTGAATAAAGTGCAGTCGAGTTAAGAATCTGTGGGCTGACTGCGATAAGAGACACACTATCTGTCTGCTAGTGTAATTGATCCAGAGAGCAGTTTCTGGAAAGTATAAAGCTTGTTTACAACTAATGCGCTTATCAATATTGCAAATAAACTGTTAAATATTTGTTTATGTACATAAATCTATTTCATCCTTGCGCATTAATAAATACCCATACCCATATTAAAATAATTCGAGTTGCTGGCTCCATTTCTCCCACGCAATTTTTCAACAACACACACACATATATATATATATATGTACAGAGAGAGAGAGAAAATGCTTTATATTAATTTATAAAGTTTTCTTATTCCGAAGTAAGAAAAAAAACTTACCACTTTAAATGGAATACTTCTGAATGCTTAAAATGAAATAGTGAAATGTGAAGGGAGAGAGTTTTGATAATTTAAAATATACAAATTTAATGTTACTATTTGGAGAACTTTTATTGCAGTTTCCAAATTCTAAATTACCTAAATGTGCAGACACATTAAATGTATTAAATAGTTTTAATAATGGAAACGAAACTCGATTCTTCAGTTACGAATACTTTGTAAGGCGGATGCTTGCAGCTGCATAAAAAAAAGCGTAAGAAACGGCTTATTAAAATTTGTTTCAAAAGAATGCTTATTTATTTGTTCTAGATACATTCATATAATATGCAATTTACATTTTTATATGTAAATGTATATAAATAGCACTTCAAAACTATATAATACAAGTAATGGATAATTGTAAAATACGCTATGCAAATTATGTTGATGACGAAACTCTCCACAAGGTAATTTTTTTTAAATTAAATATTTTTTTTTTATTTATGGGAATATTTGTTGAATACTAAATGGAAATAACTTCCTTAAAATGAATTTCAGATATAACTTCATAAATAGGTTGTTATACCGAACAATAAATGGACATTTATTTATAGAGTATATTAAAAGAAACATAATCTTACCTACCAAGTAAAAAAGTTTTTGAATATGAGTGGAATTCTTTTTGCATTCCTGTTCAAGTCTACATTAAAGGACTAATTTTCAAAAATATATAACAATTTCTTTTAAGTAAGTTATTTAAAAAATATTCAAATACGTATGTGAAAAATTGTTTAAAGGGGTTTCTCTTGGGCTGAACTAAAACTTACGTAAATAGTTATGTATATTTTTAAAATTGTCGTTTAAAGAACTACCTTAATTTATAGATAATCAATAATTTTAAATAGTATTTATATAAAATAGAGGACGTTTTAATTTTTCTCAAAATTTAAAGACATTTGAAAGTTTGCTACATTTGTCTTCATTCCATAAACTTATCTTGAACTGGGCCTCTTTCTTGACATATTTCGGAGTGAAATGACTGTGAAGATATTTGTGAACTGTCAGGATTTTGTGTTGTTTTTATTTCCTCAAAAAATTATGTTTCATTGTCCGTTAAAAATATTTTCCTAACCGTTAAATTTTCGAAAGCGCCAAACATATTTCGTGTTCATTAATTCATGGCGCCATATATGAACCTATTATTATTAAATACTATAACCATTTATTTACAACTGAAAAAAGTAATGTTCCCTTTTAGCAAAAAAAATTGTAATATTTAGGTTTATTAGGTTTTTGTTATTAAATAATAAAGTAAAATAATAATGTCTTAATATAGTTTTTAAATTTTTTGTTAATATTCCGATTTTGTTTCTCAAAGTTATCTTTCTAAATACTTAAAAATAAAGCATTTAAATTTTGTTTCGCACCTAGCAAATTATTTATTTCATTTTAATGCTATGTTAATAAAATCGTATTATCAGGATTTATACATCATGCCAACAACACAGCTTTAGAGAATGAGAAACTTCACCAATTCGAAAACTTACGTGTCGAGATGAGGGATCCAGGATTCATGGAGTTTTCTACATACCCGTAACATCAATCTGATAAAATTGTTAATGCTTCTCCTTACACAAGGCAACAGTTTATCAGTATTCAACATCAATGAAGGGATGCTGATGATGTGTTTATTTTTGTGTCCCGAATTCATCAAAAGAACGAGTATAAATATGCGGCTTCAAAAACTCATTTCAAGGCAACATTTCTTTATAGTTCACTCACTGACATTTGTTGAGATGGAGTAATGAATTCTTTAAAACAATTTTAGACAGGTTTGTATACGTAGGATCAGTGATGCCTGATAAGCATCCATTCCTGTCTAAAATTGTTAAAGATTTCAATACTCCATCTCAACAAATGTCAGTGAGTGAACTATACAGAAATGTTACCTTGAAAGGAGTTTTTGAAGCCGTAGATTTATACTCGTTCTTTAGATTAATTAGGGACACAAAAATAAACACATCAGCTGAACTCACCATCACTGATCCTATTTATTTAAGTTCTAGGCCGTGGGTAGCCTAGTGGTTAGAGCACCGGTTTCCGGACCGGAAGGCCTGGGTTCGATGTCCGTACCGCCAAGTACCCTCCGAGTACACGCGGAGTACGTGCTCGTTAAATCAATGGGTCCGAAATTCTTCTGGGCTTAATCACGAGTGCAGAGAACTGGTGAAAATTTTCCTCCAATTCAGTTCCATGCCTAAATTGTGGAGGTGGAGATAGGTGGTGTCGCCATCTATCGTCCCTTCGGGAATTTCACCGAGCTAAATCGTACTGTCACCTGTATGGTGTTTAGGTGAACATCTAGCCCCTTGCCACGATGAATTTCATGGGCCTCGATCTGACTATGTCAGACAGGTGGCATAAGCAACAACACATATTTAAGGTCTTTTTCTACCCCTACACACTGTTCGAAAATGTTTGTGGATTTCTTACATGCACCACACATACATATTTGTAATAATAGTACTCTAAAATCTAAATTGCATCTCTGGATTGAAAATGTTCCATCCCATTTTAATCGTGTTGAATACTAATTCTCGTTCAAAGCCATATAAGATGTAGTCACCTGCTTTCAAATGCAGAAATGTGCCTAACTGGCTTGTAAAAGCTATTAACTGATGGAATTTAATATTGATTAGTTACATGTCTGCATTATTTAAATACATGTATGTGTGCCAATTTCCTGACATTTTTAAATTTAAAATGAGACTTCTCTGCGAAAATAACTTAAATCTACTGTAGATTGGTCTAAATAGTATTATCGGTTCCCTATCATAATATAAGTACTTCTGTGATACCAAGTAAAAGGTCAAAATCAAGCATGGAGACAAGCATTGTGAATACGTAAGTAGTAATATCTTCCTTCTCTTTTTTAAAAAGATTTTTCTATATGTCCCCTTTATCGTAATTATCGTAAATGTTGTTGAAAGGCTACATATCAACTACGATAGAGAAAATTTTTGTGGCATTTTAATACAATCTGAAATATAACTTCTAAATAGTTTTTCCCTATAGAATAATTATCTCCCCAAAAAAGGAAATGCTAAGCCACTCAGCTCTTTTCGTTGAAGAAGAAAAATCAATTCAGCCATTCGTTATACTTTGGTCAATAAAATATAAAAATAATTTTCAATAAATGTCTTAAAGTAAATATAAGATTTTAATTAAATAAGTTAAATTAAAATTTTACAATTTTAGAATTTTTGTTTCTTTCTGGAAAATATTTAACTATCTGTTAACTTGAACGACTGCATATCATAAACTTCAGTGCATCAATAAACCAATGAATGACCATTGAATAACAAATTAAAAATTGTCTTATTTTTTCAATACATTTATTTATGAACTAAATCTATTCTCATCATTAGTAAGTCTTTATATTAATTTATTTTGATTATATTTTGTTGCTTATATATTCATTAATAATAGCTTTTATTATTTTATTGGAAATCGCTTATCGACTTTTAATTCAAGTTTTTCAAGCAAAATTTCATGCTTTTGTGTTTTGCTAGTGCATGAAATTTCTGTCAGTTTGAATATTGATTAAGGAGAAAATATATATAGTAACTAATATAAAATAACAAATTTAGCATTATATAAATGTTTCTGAATGTTTTATAATACGGTGAAATAAATATGTATGAATGACAAAAAGCTTGAGATTCTTTTTTGTTAATTTTCTTTATAGCTTAGAAAAAGGAACAGGAGTTATTAGAAAAATTTTCAAGAACAACATAATATATCTCTTTGTCATACATTTTAGCGTCAAGCTGCAATGAGTAAAATAAGTAGCTTATTTGATTATATGCTCATATTTCCGTAAAGGGTTTTTTTAAGTTGTATCAGTTTCTCTCTCTTAAATCCAAGATTGTTTCCGCGTTATAAGCTGACATCTTAAAATTCAGTAGACCGAAGTGATTACGTTTTATAATAACTAATTTCTTTGAATATATTTCAGTTACGAATGATAGTCATTAAAACTATTGTAAAAGTTTCGTGAGTTTTTGTTGTTGTTGAACTTAGTTTTGATAAATTTATTTACAATACTTAATAAAATTCCATGATGCATCAATCCAAGTATTTGTTTTGTTTTTGAATAAGGAAACTTCTATCAATTATCTATAATTTTGCGTTGTAACGAAAAACTAGCAACGAATATTTTGAAAGGAAATAAAAAGTAAATTTAAAAATGCTTAGTAATATAGCGATGGGATTTCAATGCAAAATCTAAAGCATGATTTTTGGATTACTTAAAAGAATCCAGAAATATACAATAAAATGTTATAAATGAGTGCATAAGTTTTACTGAAAATATTTTAGTGGTAACTATTAGATAAAATAAATACCGTAAAATCCGGCGTATATCTCGCACCGGTGTATAACGCGCACCAATACTTTCAAGCTGCATTTTTTAATTTTTAGGTATATTCGCCGTATAACGCGCACCCCTTTTTTACGAAAGGGACCTGCAATGCATGTTAGCAATGATATTACGTTTTAAAACCATTTATTCGAGGTATTAACCCAGGATTTTGAAAAAATCGAAAATTTCTTGAAAAACAATTCATAAAGTATGACATTTATTTTAAATTAACAATATTCCAATATTTGTATAAGTCTTAATTTTTTTACGCACATCTCTTTTTTTATTTTTGAAGTTATCATTTTTATACTCGGCGTATAACGCGCACCTGTAAATTGCTTATTTTTTGTGTTAAAAGTGCGCGTTATACGCCGGATTTTACGGTATATAAAAACGTGTAATGGGACAGGACCAATTTGAAAAATTAAAAACCTCTCCATATGTTTTTCTTTGGTGAGTTTTTATATATGAATAGAAACCCACACGTTTTTAATAAAAGTTTCCTTCTTCAAAAAACCATTCGATTTTACTTCTGATATGCTACTTTTGTCAATTATACTCCAATTTTTTTTTTTTTTTTGGGGGGGTTTTATTTTTTATTTATTTATTTATTTATTTATTTTTGATGAAATTGTTTTGTATTTTATTTTTAAATCACCAACCAGATTTTAAAAGGGATTTAACTACCCTGGCACTTATACTATCTTCAAAGCAAATTAATTACGATTAATGTAGGGCTTGATGCTTTCATGTCTTTTGATTGTTATTTTGTGGAACTATAGTTTTTTTTTATTGTACAGCCACAGTGTACTACAACATTTTAATAGCTGGACCTCCACAAGTACCGAAACCATTGAATCCATTCTACTTAAACTGAGGAAGATCTCTCAAACCCATGACGTGACCCATGCCTATCCCATGTTAACATAAGAGGTAATGAGATCAGTGATAGACTGTCCAAAGAGGGCAGTGAGAATAAAATGCCTACTGGTGCTTTGCTTAATTTTCAAGAATTATACTCAAATGAAATATCTAAACTTAATTTCATATGGCGTATTCCACCTATGCACTAATGGTACACAAGAATATACCTCGGCTCTCACTGAAAATCAAATAAAACCATGTGGCTCCAAGACTGCTCTTGCTAGACAAGCAAGTTAAATGTCTTTCCTATGACCGTGGCCGAAAAATCCTACTCACTTGTAAAAAATGCCTTGGCTTCATCGGATTACATTCTGGGATGCATTGGACCTCCTAAGGGGGACTTAATATCCAATCCCCTTATTATTATATATTCTTTGGCGATCAACAACCTTCTGGAGGTGATCTGAGAATGACACATATCAGAACTTTCGAGAATAAGAAACAACAAAAATACTCATATAATACAGACAGATAATGATAAACACAAAAAATGCACTTGGGTTACTGAATTCAGTATCAACGTTGTTATAAAGGAATGAATATTTAGTGTAGTAAACACGTCTAAATATAGAAAAGGCCTCTAAAATACTAATTTGAAAAGTATAAGCCCTTAACTTAAGTAAACAAAAATATAAGAACAGTTATAGTAGCTAATTAAAAATTAAAAAAATAATTTATTTATTTATTTTATTTTTATTTTTTTATTTATTTATTTATTTATTTTGCTTTTTTTCACATTTTTAAGTTCTGATTTAGTTGTAGCTTAAGCTGATTAACTCGTATCTGTGCAAGTTTCTTTTGAACAAGAAGATGAAAGCATCATAGTCTGGCGTGTCAATTTTTAAACAAACATATTACCTCAGATTTCAAATTAATATTTAGTTGCATTCAATGCAATTTGGACAGCATAATTTATTTAATTTTGCAAGAAATACTTATGTACATGCACGTTTGCGTGTTTCTCTAACTACATGGGTGTGTAGATATGCGTGAGCTTATTTTGATATTTGTTCTTTTCAAATGAAAATATTACACACGCAAACCCAAGCTTTGATTGCAAACAAATTTTAAAAAGAGCTCAAGCTTGAATAAGATTAATGATTTAATTTAAGAATAATATTTTCTCGGAACACATTTACTGTATATTTATCTGTTCATAGATGAATAATACAAAAATATCTCAACAGAGTTTAAGTAAATTAAAATTAGCTTTTGATTATGTTTAATATGGCAATTCGTATGTTAATTGTTAATCGATATATATATAAAAGAAAACAAATTGTTAATGAAATTAAGCAAAAATACAGAATTAATTGTTGAAGAGCATATGCATAAAAGAAATGGACAAAGAAAAAATTTCGCGAACTACATCTTTATTAATTATAGTTTTACAGAAAGATATAAAAATGGACAAATAATATTTGTTAATATTAGCTTGAACAAATAACATCTGCTAAAAGCTCTTCAAAAATTAACAGTTATTTCTAAATGCGTAAAATAAGCAAATATTATTACATTCGGATTAGAATATTTTGTATATGTACCAAAGGAATGAAACGACTAATTCGTGTATTATATATTGTTTTTTTTTTAATATTACACACATATATTTCCTATCATTTTTAATGCAGACTACATAAATTTCTGCAGCATAATTTTATAATTTAGCTTTATATTTTTTTTTTATTTTATAACGGAAAATGTAACAATGCTGACTTACTGTTCTTTACACTTAATATTAAAAAAATCAAATATATTGCAAAAAAATAAATATTTGAAATCTTTTATGTAAAAATAATTGCAGTTGAACTGGCTTTTATAGTTTTCATATTGAACTAAATTGTAACTTTTTAAAAGGTGTTTAATATGACACAGACTAATTTTTTAAGAGATTTTACGATAAAAAAAATTTAAAAAATAGTTTAAAACGTCTTAGCCAAACATCATCTCTTAAGCTCCAAATGAACAGTAAAAATATAACCTGAAAGAAAAAATAATAATCTTTAAAAAGAAAGCTACATCAATGAAGAATATTTACGACACTTATATAATTCTTGGAGGTAATTTTTAAGAAATACATTCGTCGACTACCTCTTTGTAAACTTCTTGAAGCCAAATACTTATGAGTTAAACTCCATTTTTCCAAAAATTACATTTACTTAAATATTTTTAGAAGTTCTTGAATTATTTGATGCAGACGATTTCAGTATTTTAACCAAGGCTCATTTGAAACTAAGAAATTACTATTTTTAAAAAGCGAAAAGGTGCATTTTTCTAATACAAGCATGGTGTAAGCTTTCCGAGAGCGATGAAACATGATTTTTAAAGATTGTTCTTAAAACAAAAAAGAGAGCAGAAAAAATTAAATATATAAAGCTATTGAAGAAAGTAGGACATATTCATTCCCATGAGTAGCTTCCTAAAGGTTTTTCTAAAAACTGTTGTTTATCACACGTTGAAAAATGCTGACAACTTAATCAATAGTCTAAAACCTTGAAACCTCGAGTTTTATTTACCTATGCTCCTTTCAAATGGCTGTTTATACCAAATAATATAGATAACCGCTAACTTCAATTCATTTTGCATTAAATATTTAATAATATTCTTTATTTCTTATAGCTTCAAATTCTTTTTCCATGATTTATTTTTAACAAGGAAGAAATAAATGATTTAGGTATTGAATTCAAGCTATTTTAAGGTTTTTAACGTAATTTTTATCCTACCTTGCAATGTCAAATAACCCGAAATAACTCGGGTGGGTGCACATCCCCTTATAGTTAAAATAGGGCTCAAACATAAATGAACATACACTATCCACCAATTAAAACATATACTTATTGGTGAATAATTAATTTACGTTAGAACCATATTTTAAAGGCAATGGACACTCATTCAAATAAAGATATCTGCAGTATTTATCTACATCATACTTTCTGTACTTAAATATCTTGTAAGAAAGAGCAGTGGTATTAGACGTACGCAAAATGCAACGAAATTCAAAGATATCTGACTTCTAGAAGGCATTTATTGTGAGATATCATAGAAATAGCCAGATCCTTAAGGGACATATCTAGTAAGTTAAACATTCAAAATTTGATAATTTTAAAAACTAATTCTAGAATCAAAAATAAGATAAATCCTATTCGAACGATTTTACGAGGTATGTCAGGTTATTTAACAATTAGTTTGTCGGCTTTTAGATTCAACATGCTTCTGTAAATAATATTTACAATATCATTAATAATTAACTATCCACATCTCAATGAACTTTCAAGTTTGGGGTGTGTAAATCTGTTTACGAAACAAAAATAATTTTCGATTTTAACTTTTGTTAGCTTTTTCGAATCGTATTAGTTTATGTCTTAATACAGGCTTAAGTTAAGGCAATAATACGTCAATCTTTAAATTTTCACATTTTTCTTAAAATATTCATAACAATAAAAATTTATTTATATTGTAAGCAAAACTGTTTAAATATATATAAAGTAAAACATATTTATTTCTACCTTAGTTCAGTTCATAATAATTAAATTTTGTTTTTCTGCTAAAATACTTCATTTTTTTTATTGTACTTCCAGCCTACAAGACAAACATAACTTTGTCAGTTACGGAATTTGATTAACAACTAATTATTTTTTAATATGCGCTTCAAACTTTTTTAAAAGTTTACTTAAGAAAATCATTAGTAATTTTCAAAAAAATTCCAGATATGTTTTAAAAAGTTTCAAAAACTAGGCTAAATTTTAAAAAGTACTGAAAAAATAGCAAGTAATAATAAATTTTTATGTACGAAAAGGTTATTAGCTATAAAATAGAAATTGTAAACCAACTCATCAGAAAATTTTAAATGCTTCTCTTAAAAACTTTTAAAATACATTTTTAAATATAGGTAATCTATATTAAGATAGAATGAAAATATTTTATTAGCTATCTCCAGATGGTGATAGAAGATCTATTGTAGAGAAGTTAATTCTCATTCGTAAATAATAATAGAAATCAAGAAAAACAGACATAAAATATGATTTAATATTTTATTCGAGGATCTTACATTTGGTGACAACAAATTACAATGCCGGATAAAATAAACAAAACGTTTTAAATTTTTTGTTGTGATTCCGTGGATTTATGTTCAAGATGTAATTTTATAACAAAATATAATTTAAGTAAATTTCATTTTTAATATCAAGGTTCTATACTGGAATAACTTATTCTGCAATTAGTACTTTTTTTAAAAATTGGAATAAGTGCATTTATGTTATAGATAAAACTGATTTTTTAATAAGAAAATATTTCATTTTGATTTGCAATTTTTAACATTAAAAAGTTAAAAGTTTTTGAAAAATATATTTACTTTATCTAGTGATTTATCTCCTTACATGAAAAAAAGTCTTTAAATATAGTTTTCAAATCACTTTTATTTCCTATTTAATGACATTAAATTCATGAAAACTAAATTTAAATCTCAATCGATTATAAGTTTCATCTACAAGAAATAAATTTTCTGAATATGTTGGGTCAGCAACACAATGTATGTTTGGTTGGCATTCTTTCTTTTTAGTGTAAATTTTTTCTGTACGAAAAATAAGCTTTAATTATTCAAATATCTTCCATTCTATTGAGTTTAAGGACAAATTCAGTCGTTTTGTTCTACAGAAAGAACAAAATTATGTTTTAAGTTTTTATTTAAAATTAACCTAAAATATAATGTCCTTTGTTAGTTACAACTGTCTTGAAGACAAAGTATTATTCCACTGCCATTGAGACACTCTCAGAATTTATATATTTATTTTCCATCAAGGAAGTATTGCAGCGACATGAACATATGATAGTAAGATGGTACAATATCAGGAGTACATGTTGGCTGAGGTAAAGTATCCCAACACAACTCTGCTTTTTTTTATGCCGTGCTTCTTGCTACGTGTAGTCAAGCGTTCTCGTGATGAAGAACCATGCCTTTTCTGTTGACCAAATATAGACCGTTATGTTCAATTTCCTTATTTAAAACATCAAGTGGCTAACAGTAACGACCTTTTCATTTTCTTTCAGCAACCCATATTGCACTATACCCTTCCTTGTTCACCAACAACTCATCTTAACTTTCATCTGATGCACGCCAATTTTGGATGTGGAGGGTGGTATCTCCTACTTGTAATCGTATGCTTTTTTTTCTAATCACGTGTTTATACACAATCCATTTTTCATCTCCAGTCACTAAATGGTCTACAAAAAAACTCTAATTTGTGACGAGCAAGATTTCCAAAACATAGCGAAATTCTGACCACCAAAAATTTCTTTCCCTTATTTCGTGTGACTTCCAAACAGAGACAGACTGTGGACTCGAAATCAAGCTTTTTTTAATGTAATCCAAAGCAGTAGTTGGATGAATTCCAATCTTAAAGCTCTCTTCCGTGGAAATTAACACGATATTTGCTTTGATAACAGTGTGTAGCACTTCCTCATTGACATTTTATATCCTTCCTGATTTGGGTTCATCTTTTAAAGAAAAATCACCCAAGAGAAGTTTCACAAGTCATCTTTGGCATGTTCGAACTGTTACTGATTCCTCTCCAAACACATCATACAAGTTTCTTTTTGCCTCCATCTTATTATTACCCTTTTGGGACCCAAACAACATTCAATGTCTTGTGCACTCTTTCTTCACTTATGTTGACAGTCTTACTAGTTTAAAAACACTGACTAAAATGTGAAAAAACGTTTATAAATCGTCAATAGTATACTAATCTAACTGTATGAAAAGGTTTCAGTCGGATTCGAATTCTTACTGAGGATTGAAAACGCATAAAAGTGTACGTGCTCAAAAATGACAGAACTTTTCTTATACCCAATATTTGATTACCTGATGCATTTTTTTAACACTTCATGACTCTGAGCCCTTAAGGTTTCTGGTCCTTATCAGCAAAAAAAAACTATCAAGGGTGATTTGAGGTCACCCTTATTACTGGGAATTTACCATTTAAAAAGTATGGTGCGTAGTCCAGAATAAAAAAAACAAGTAATATATTAAAAAAAATCAATTCCTACTTAGATCAACAAAGACAAATTTTATTTTAGCTACTTTTTATTAACTACTTACAATCAATATAAATATGTATATATATATAACAGAATCACAACATTATATAAGTGGTAATTTATTTTTATTAATTATCATTAAAGTATCGTATTGTCATCCAAAACAATCGTGTATATAAAATTTCAGTACAATTGAATGCTTTAAAACGTGAGAAAAAAAAACCTTTTCAAGTTTTGACACGTCGCCAAAAGGGTCGTTAAGTTGCCAAAAATGATTAAAACGTAGCTATGTTTGTAATTCTTTAAATAATTAGTTTTAATCAATTAATATTTATTAATTATAATTAAATTATTGTATTGTCATTCTAAAACAAATCATGTATATAAAATTTCAGCTCAGTTGAGCGCTTTAAAATGTATTTTATCAACGATTGAACATTCCACTAAAATAAATAAATAAGTAAATATATAGAGAGTGTGAGCTAATAGTAGGGATTGAAAAATGAATCGTCTACAACAACATTAATTTAAGAAGACCATGATCTGAACTTGATGCCTCTATAACATAATTTTTAGCAAGATGTAGGAAATTTTATGGAACTTTGTTGTGAAGTAATGTCGCATCTTCCATATAGCCCTGACCTTGCACCATCAAATTATTATTTATTTTGAACTGTCCAATATTTTTTCAGTGGTAAAAAAAATAATAAATAACGATTATCTCAAATCACACTCGTTCGAATTTCTTGTTGATAAACACCAGAAACTCAATTCATGAAGATATTAAAAATATGGTAACATGTAATTGAACAGAATGGAAGAAGCTTGACAGCTAATTTTCTATAAGTTAAATTTTTGTGCAAAACAAATTCCTACAAAAAAATCGAAATTAATTTCTTACCAACACATTAATTGATATTTATTTAACATATAAAATTTTATTCCTTAAAGAAATCCCACATTAGGGAATTTAAGATATTAAAATTTATTAATGTGAAGGGTTTGTCGGACTCTATTGACACACAACTAGAAATAATTCAATATTTCTTTCAACCAATTAGCTGTCTTAGGATTTAACTCTATTTTAAAAGAGCTTAGTCATGGAAAGGGAAGTAATTAACCACAAGCAAAAGACTTCCTGTCTTCTGTTCCAATGGATGCATGAAAAGTGGATGGTGAATACCTTATCCAATTAAGTTCTGTAGACTGAAATACATATTTCCATTTTTTTTTATTTTTGGTTTGCCAATTAATAAATATTTTTCCACGGTTCACTGAGCGTTTTAATTAAGATAGCTTATGGATGAATTAAAAGTATTCGACTGAAAAAAAAGCGAGAAAAAAATGATTTTAATATTGAGGATGAAGAAAAAAGATGAAAAGATATTAATCAGAGTAAAAATAATTTATGTCAATTGCAGCTTGACTTGTTTAAAATACTGAAATTGAATTATTTGTCTTACGATGCTTTTGTAAATTTCGCAAGAATTAAGATACGCTTGTATTTTTGTAAAACATGTGCTATTTTTTTTAAAGATGAGTTAGAAATTCAAGATAAAAGAGCTATCTTAAAATATTCATTTTAAGATAGCTCTCGATCATTATGATTATTTTGTTAATATGAGAGCTATTAGTAATAATTTTGTTTTTCTTAAGAGGAAAAATTAATTCATTAGATCCTCCAAAAAATATCTATAAAATTTATCTAAGGAAAAAGTAACTTAAATATGTTGAAAATGCTGGTCGTTGCATTATTGTTTTGCATATTTTGAAAAACTTGCTCTAATCACTGGTAAAAAAGATTTCTGCCTTCAGAAAATTTTATCGTACATTTTAGAGTTTTCCTTTTTTAGGTTATAGTTAGAAAATATTTAGATATTACTTTATCTCCTATATGTAAGATGTTTTCCTCCTATGTATATATACTATGTATTTATATATACTATGTATATATACTACTTTCCTCCTATAAGAAGTGACTGATAAAGTATATTGTTCAAATTAGGACATAAAACTGGTTTTCAAAATAGTATTTTTAAACACAATCACCTACTAAATTAGCTTTTAAAAAATCGCTTTCGAGGAGACATACATTTTTTTAAGCTTGAATTAATCTTTGTATGGAGGATTGAATTTTTGGAGGTAAGGTGGATTTTTTTTTACATTGAACAATATAAATGTGTAATTTAAAAAAATTGTGTTTTCTTACTCAGAATAATTTTCTGATAATTATAAAGCATTCTTTAACTATCTTAAATACTTTGGGAATTGTTCAGTTTTTTTAAAAAGATTTTGAAATATAATTATTTTATTTATCTTAATTTTATAAGAAAAACAAATCCATTATGATGGAATTACGAAAAAAACACACAAAGTTTTCTGTACTTTCATCGGTGTACCATACATATAACACACTTTTTTTCTGATGAATTGTTTAAAGGGTATTTTTTGAATACTTTAAGGGAAATAATTTTAAAAGAAGAATAAATATGAAAATATTTGTTTTGTTTTTTTACTGTGTTAACCCAATATTCTAACATGAAGATTGTATTGATTCATTTTGCTTTACTTAGGCAGCTAATTTTTTAAAATTTTTTTAGCTAAATCAAGCTTCAGGAACATGAAGTTGTAACAAGAAATTGCCCATAAATTTCATTTCAGCTACTTTAAAAATAATCGTGTTTGGAATCTATATCTTTCATCACACAATTTGTGACAAAAATATAAAAAAGAACAAATAATATTATTCCTAATAATAGAAAAAAAAAACTATCAATTATAATAAAATTTAGCACAAATAAATTTGAATTCTCTGAATTGTAAGCCAATTTACAAGCTTTTACTAAAGAAATACAACACACAGAAACCATAGGATAGAAAACATATTTATTTTCAAATTCTATAATAAAGTATTAAGCATTTGCTCACACAGCTAATAAGTTTTGCAAAAATTAAAGCGCATGATCTTAAAAATATTCTTAATGTAATAATTTATAGTATAGCTTATGTGAAAAGCTAAAAATGGAGAATAAACACTATTGGACACTGGAGACATTGGACTATTGGACACACTACACTGGAGATCAAACACTATTATTTAGCAATAATTATTACTTTTTTCAATGAACTAATAAACAATGTTGTAGATGCACTGCATTTAAAATAGTGGTCTGTATGGAATTTTATTAAACCTAAAAGTTTCCATGTCGAGTTTCAGTCTCAAGAAAGAAAATTGACACAATAAGTCAAACTGCAATTTGATATCATTGCATAAATTTCACAGATGAAGACTAATTCACAGCACATAGAATATTTAACTGGGAATAGAACAGTTCACAAGTAATTGAATGTTTCCTACAGTCTACTACGAGAACATTTCACACGAGCACGTAGAGTGAAAATCGTTTAAAACGAAAGTTTAGTGATCGAAATGCTTTTTCATGTTAAAAGAATTTTGCGTTAAACTATACTGCAATAAAACATATATTTACCGTAAAATCCGATGTGTAACACGCACCTTTACATTCAAGCTGCAGTTTTTGATTTTTAGGTATATTTGCCGTATAACGCGCACCCCCTTTTTGGCGAAGGAACCTGAAATGTAGATGTGTAATTCTATTATGTTTTGAAGTAATTCATTGGAGGTATTATACCAAGAGATTTTTAAAAAAATAGTATACTTATACAATCACAACCCTTTAAATTTATTACGCATGTCATTCCTTTTAAATAAACAGTGTTTCGATCTATTTAGAAGTATAGTTTTTTTCTATGCTCATCTTTTTTTTTTTCATTTTTGAAGCTATCATTTGTATACCCGGAGCATAGCAAACACCCGTAAATTTAGATCTTATTTTTTGTGTTAAAAGTGCACGCTACACACCGGATTTTACGGTAATTACAGTAATTTTATTAAAATACATTTTAATTACATAGTAATGTTTATATGTATGTATTCAATAAAAATCAATGAAAGAAAAACATTCCCAAGAACTTAATAAAATGTTATTCAAAATTTAGCAACACTAAAATCTTTACAGATTTCCATTTTCGACTGGAATTTTTTATCAACAGCTTTAAGAAGTTCCATGTTCATTTTTAGAAAAATAGCAATTTGATTTCCCCCTGAGCCTTCTCATAAAAAATTTATTCTAAAGCAGAAAAAAAACTCGGACCAAACTCACTGATTTTTACTCACATTGCGACGTACTCGTCGCCGAATTTCATAGCAAATTGATGAGATGTTTTTGTGTGGCGTTTGTAGGATTGGTGAAAGTAGCTAAGATAATCAAAATCGGCTCGTATCACAGGCTATTCCGAGGGTATTTCAAAGTCAAAATAGCCTCCTTTCTGCGAAACACGTGAAACCACCTCTCTTTCACTTCACGCCCCCTCTTAAATCTCGCCTGCATGGTTGGTATTTTCCGTATTTTGTCCATTCTCAGGAGGGAATTCTTTTCAGGTTAAGCAATTTTCAATTCGTGTTAAGAGAAAATAAATACAATAAAATACATTGGGATTTGCCGGGACAACCGATATTTTGTCTTAAACGTATTTCAAAACTTCCAACATATTTAACTTTCGCGTTAAACGTATTTCACTGTATTCAGATTCTGAAAAAGAAACACGCTGACTGTTGCCACAAGATCTTCAAAATAGAAGTGGTTTGCAGCATCAGTGCTACCTCTAACTGCTTGTAAAATTCAACAAATATAATAAATCATAAGGTAAATAAATGATAACAACTATTGGATAATATAAATTAATGGCTTAAATAAATTTACACGAAAACACGATTAATTAGATTCTTTTATTTTAAAATTCATGAAATTTATGAATTTCTTTATTTAATAAATCTAAATAAAGTTGGATTAATTAGTTCTATTGAGCTTTACATGCTGATAATTTTTGTATTAGAATGTTTATATTGTCATTTTTAAGAATAATATCATTCCTGAAAAAAGAAAGACTTCTCACCCAATAAGCGATCTAAATTTTCAATGGATCCATGTTTTATTTATGTGTATGTGTGCATGCAATTTCTACTTTTAAAAAAATACCTTTCATATTTTTGAGTTTGAATACATAAATCGTTGATTCTGATTTCCTTAAGAAAGAATTTGCTTAGCTTAATTACAGAGTAAAAAATATTTTTAGTGACGATGCGACTCATAACTTACGTACAATAGTAACATTCCAGCTTAAATTTTCGATTATTTTTAACAAAAAACTGTTTACATTCATACGGATTTAGCAAAAATAATCATCAGAAAGAATATTCAAAGTTTTGTTTAAAAATGTTTCATAATCCTTTTTTATGACTTTGTTCCATTTTTCGTAGTTTTAATCGAAAAACATTTTCTTTTATTCTAGGAAATTCAATCACTTATCGTATTTTGAATTAGAAAAATGTATTGAATTTTTTTTTCAAAATAATGTAATCATTCGCTTGAATATTTTCTTATTTATACTTTTGAAGCTGAAAAGGAATTGTTATTTTGAAAAAAAAAAAGTATGTCTCAATGAAAGTAATTAAATTTTTAAATAAACAGAGAGAAAATCTGCAAGACTTTCGCATCTATTTGGGAATATTGAAATGAAGAATCATTTTAATCATTGGATAAAAAAAAGCATTGTAACAAGAAGAAAGAAGCATGTTTTAAGCGTCCCTTATTTGCAATTTCATTTTATTCAAAAATCAATTTTAATTTCTCAAAACATTTTCATGATTAATTTTTCGCAAATACTAATTTGCTAATGATAACGATTTTCCCAAAATACCTCACATTAACAAATAACAATAAGCAAATTAAAAGATTTTTTTTTTAAAATTATGTTTGTTTTTCATTGTGTTAAACGGCTATTCAGTCATAAATGAAATGAAGATTTACTACAAATAGAATTATATTTTGTTTTAAAACTTCTTTTAAGACAAAAGAAGGAAAAAAAGTTTGATTATATTTCTGTGTGCTTGTAATAAGTTAATAAATTTGTAAAATTTCTCAAATTTTACAGTAAAAGGTTTTTCTAAAGCTGTAAAATCTTACCTTAAATTGAAAGTGATTTACATTATATAATAATATATTAGTATGCGATATTTGAATAAATCAGATAAAATTGTGTTATGTAGCTTGTCACACGATTTACAGCTTGCAGAATTTCAGAAAAATTGTAATTAATATAATTAAAGCATCAATTATTGGAAAGTATGCCTTAAACCTAAAAAATAATTTTAAACTGTAAAAATGTTTTTTTAAAAAAGTATGCTTGAAAATATTAACTTACAAACTTTAAATTCCACCAATTAAATTATTAGACTGTTTTCGTAGAAATACAACCTCTGACCGCCGGATTTTGCTGTATAATCTGTTTTGAAACTATGTTTTTTGTCTAAATATATACATTCAACACTTAATTCCATGAATAAAGGTGATACATATTTTGCATCTCATTTTCATTTAAAATTCTTTATTCCAAGCGTTTATCTAATCAGAATTACAGAAAACGGAATATAGATAACGGAATATAGAGTCTTGTTTTTTTTTTTTTTTTTTTTTTTTTTTTTTTAAAATTGTTCATAGCTTTAAAAATCTCACCTTTTTTATACTTTTTTCAGTTATATGTTTCTTATATAGAAAACAATAACTGAATATCTACTTGGAGGGGTATAAAAGAAAAAAATAAACAAAAAAGAATTCTTAAATCTAAATAAATTAATAGCTTTTCGGATACACACTCGTTGAGGTAAATTAAGTGCTAACACAACAAAAAATACTAAGACATGAGAGAAGTGCTTTAGATTCAATATTTTTTCTCAACTATACTTACCGTAAAATCCGGCATATAACGCGCAACGACGTATAACGCGCACCCATACTTTTAAACTGAAATTTTTAATTTTTAGGTATATTTGCCGTATAACGCGCACCCCCTTTCATACGAAGAAACCTGTAATGTACACGCGCAATGTTCTTACGTTTTAAAGTCATTTATTCTGCGTATTATTACAAGCATTAGAAAAAATAGTATTCTTCTAGAGCCACAACACTTTAAGTTCATAAGGAGTGTATATATATATATATAATTTCTGTCAAATAAACAATATTTCGATACATATACAAGTCTAATTTTTTCGATGTTCAACTTTTTTTTTTATTTTTAAAGATCACATTTTTAAAACCGGCGTATAACACGCACCCCTAAATTTCTATCTTAATTCTTGAGTTAAAAGTGCGCGTTATACGCCGGATTTTACGGTATTTCAAAATCCCATTACTAATAGATCATTACAATTTACCTACAAAAGAAATTATACTGTTCTTATCATTTCTATAAGCTCAAGCATATTATTTTCTTACGATATCACGTGATTAAATGAAAATTTCTAACAAACATGTGTTAGATTAATTACTTAAACATTAAAAACGTTACTTAACATAGCTCCCATTACTGAAATGGGTCCATGATTAAAGCAAGCATAAATTTAAAAAATGCGTGTAAAGAATGTACTTAAATCTCTTGTAAACCAGCCATTTTGAAATTGAGCAAATAACATCTATATAGTTTAAGTTTTATCTTCACAAAACTAAGATAATTGTTTTTTGACACATTAAAGGTAGGTGGGTAAGTTTTAAAGATGTAGAATAATATTTTCCTCCAATTTTTGAAAATAGTTTTGTATTAATTTTAATGATTCAGTTGTGAGACTTCATTTTTCTCAAAAAAAATTTCGAGCTGTTTTCAAAATTGGAGGAAACATGCACTTCCTCGTAAATCTTAAGTAGTTTCCTACCTTCCAGTTGTAGTAACATATGTCATCAAAGAAAGAGTTGTAAGGAAGATATAATTTTCCATTTTCTATACATTTTATTTAAGTATTTGCAGATAGATTTCAAATTATAAAATATCTTAAGTACTTTTTCCTTTTAGACTCTATTAACTATATTTTCAAATGCTTTAAAACCTTCTTTCAGTTAATAAACTTAAAGGAATATTCTTAATACAGATGAACTTTCAGATGAACATACAGATGAACTGTCGACGACTTCCTTGAACTTAAAAAATGTTATATTCAAGGCATGCAGTGCTTCGCTCATTCTATTGACATTAATTCTGTTAGTATGAGTGGGATATACACCGGAGACAATTTCAGCCCTTTCGGACCCACCAAACTCCGTTTAAGAACTGAAAAAAAAACTATGTGCAGTGCATGGGATTTTTGAGGACATAACTCATCCACACTCTGATATCATATGTGGGCTATCATTGTTCAAGAATGCGTGACAACCAGATGCAACCTTACAACTTATTAAATTGACAAAAAACCTTTCATTATAATTTTTTCCTCTGAAACAAAAGCCCTTAATTTTCCCTGTTTTCTTTCAAATTCTTTCTTGGAATGCTAAAAGTGTTTAATATCCTTTTTTTTCTACATTGTTCTCTTATAGTATGACTTTATTACACTCGCATATCACGTTTTCCCGCCCTTTTGGCTTCAGTTTCTATAATTATTCCCGTAAACATCAATATGTTTATCTTTTTGGACACCGTGTATAATTTATAGTTTATTGCTCAATTCAAATATTATTTACTTTTAAACCTAAAATAAAAGTTACATTTTATATTTTTCTTTGAATATTCAATTCAAAACAAAGTTATGCTTTATAAATTAAATACCTCAAGTGTACATTTTTCACGGAAAGAATAATACTTATTTTGACCATCATCGAAAGATTAATCATAAGATATAATTTTTATAACCATTACTTCTTTTCAAAATTCAAGAAGTTCATTGCAATTATTATCACAGCATATTAAAATGTTTTTTTAAATAAATTTCACTTAAAATCTCAGAGATTTTTGTTTTCAATTAATTTATCTCAAACTTTGACACTGTTTTACATTTTGCTTATTTTACGAGAGATTAATCGAATTTAATGGCTTAATTCCATTTTATCCTTTCCATTTCTTCGAAATTAATTAAAATATGGTTGTGAATATTTTTCAAACGATTTTGATCAGTATAATTCTATTTTTATCCAATTTCTAAATTAAAAGAAGTATATATATATATAGTTAAAACTATTCTCCAATACTTATTGAAAAAATAACTAGAATAATTATTTTCTTATTTGTTCTTAGTTCATATTACAACGTGGGGTATAAATAAAATTTTAAATTCAATGATATTTATCATGTTAAATGCTTTAAAGGTTATGCATATACTGTGTACATATAATTTATAAACTAGTAAAATTCTTTCCTTTTTAAAATAGGATTATTTTTTATTTTAAAATTATTTTACGTAGGGAATCAGAAAATTTTAATTAGAAAACACACAGAATTAAGAGAGTAAGAGATTAATGAAATAAAAAGATTATTTTTCATAAAACTGATTTGGTGTCAAAATACCACCCACTCAATTTTCTAGTTAATGTTTTTCTGTTACTGACTAAAAATTATAAATTTGATACTAACTGAAAACTGACTCCAGTAAAACCATAAATTACTGTAGAAAAAAAATTTCGAATGTTAAAACTTGAGTTAAATGAGATTTTTGTTTTATTCATTTTCATAACATTAATTATCTTAAATCCTTAATTGTATATCTGTCATCTTAAAATCGTTACAAGATTGGCAAATATTCATTTTTATTAAAAATACTGAGTCTTACATTTCAAAATATTAACTCCCTTAATAATAAGCTAAATTTTATCTGAATTTCAAAAAATACACAATTTGCAAGGTGCAATTCTATATTTTTCTTGTAATTTAAAATCTGAAGGTGCAAATATTAAACTCTAAAATATTTATGCTCAAGAGGTGGTGGAAACCTAAAATGTTCTTATTATCACAATTTTGAGAATTTTACATTTTCAAATTGTACAGAGTTTAACCTTTCTAAAAATACCTCACTTTAACCTCTAGGGTAAATAGAAGCCCTGAAAACCTATTTTTAAATAATCATTGAAACTGGGCGACGCACATTTAAGGTATCCGACTACGTTCGGAACCGTGATTATGCAAAAGCGTGTAACTGGATAATATTTATGATATTTAGTGTCACTTAGATTAGAATACATGTATAAAATTGTTTTTAAGGACATTATGACAAAAAAAAAATATTTAAATACAATATTTTAGCAAAAAATTAACTTAGAATAACATTTTTTCCAAATGTTCTCCTTTTGCAAAAAATGCTTCTATTGTATTAATATTTTGCCTGTATTCAGCTCAGACCTCTGTACAGAAGCTCAACTAGAATGTTTGAAATGCATAACTTGGAAGTCGGTTTATCCATGTTTTACGAAAACAGAAGGGAGAAATTTTAAGAAAATACGCCGATAGTTATTTCAATTGGTTGTAACTCTGAAAATAATTTGAATGTTTCAAAAATCATAGTTGAGCCTCTGTAAAGAGTTCTGAGCTATAGACAGGCAAAATATTAATACAATAGAAGCATTTTTTGCAAAAGGAGAACATTTGGAAAAAAGGCTATTCTAACGTAATTTTTTGACAAAATATAGTATTTAAATATTTTTTTTATCATAATGTCCTTAAAACAATTGTATACATGTATTCTAATCTAATTGCCACTAAATATCATGAAAATTATCCATTTACACGCTTTTTTAAAATCATGGTTTCGAACGTAGTCGGATACCTTAAATTGAGAAAAATGTTAACAAAGTATTTTTTTTTTTGCTTTAAAGTTGAATGAATGAAGGAAATCAAAACATTTAATCCAGAATTTCTAAAAAAAAGTGTTTACATGGAGGTACACAAAATCCCAATTAAAGTGTAAACAACGAAATATGGTCTCGTGTACCGAAGAAAATATTTGTACAACTAGAATTATTATTATTGGGTACATATGATTCATTTTCATCATTTAATATGGGAACTGTATCAAAACCAGAAATTTTCACAAAACTTAATATTGAGCCTGGTGATTACACGGTAAAGGCAATGGAGCAACTCAACAAATAGAGGCTGTTAAAGGCTAAATACTCGTGTTTACAAAAGATAAAGAAAGTTAGGAAAGAAAAATTACTTAAAAAGAAGAGAGGGAATTATTCGGAAAATAATGTTCACTGGTATTTATGTTTCTTATGAAATATTTATAATGATAGCTAATATATACTTAAATGAGCTTTTTGTAAGAAACTCAAAAATTTATTTTATATGAATTTGCTTACGTGAAAAATGGGTCAAATTTCCTTATGTTTGATAAAATATTTTATACATTATTATAAAAAATTCAAAATTGGCTGAAAGATCATTTCAATATAATAAGAAAGGCGTAATTTAATTGTATGAAAAATTTTAAGTATATACATATAACAGATTTCGAGAAAAGGTGTATTGAAAACAGCCAATTTAACATTGTCGGTATAGAGGTTTCCGACTCCCCTTAAAAATATTTATATGAATATTATATATATATATATAAATTACAACATAAATAAGATCGCCAAGAATATTTGTAGAACTTGTGTACTTATACGAAGGCTCATATTAAAGTTTTCTAAAATTGAAAATCATTTAAATTCACATTTTTTTTCTGTAGTCATTTTAAAAAATGCATACTTAGAGGTTACATATATCCTATTCAAGGTGTAAATTTTATAAACAGGAAATATGGAATATTGATAAAATCCAAGCATGAAGAGGATAGAAAACTGAAAGCAGATCATTTTCGCTTGTTTAATATTTAAATTGTTTCATAAATATTTATTTTTTAGATGTTTTTTTTAAATTAATTCCACACACACACATTATAAGACATTATATAATTACTTTGCAAATAATTCATACACTATACGAAAACCTAAAGTTGTGTAGTTTTTTTTTAATTATGTTGATTTTGTATGGTAATATTTATCGGATTAATTAACGATTTTCTAATTCAATAATTACTAGTATGCATTACTTTAACTTTTTAGGTGACTTCATATTATTTTTCTTTATCAGAAGAATATTTTATTTGTCAGCAATGTTTTGTGTGTGTAGGCAGAGGAGTTACAAGATAATTGAATTCCCTTAGCTTATATCCAAATAAATCAGAGCTGAAATTAGTAAAAGTGTTAATAAAGTTTCGATGGATGTGTCTTTAGCTATTGTTTTTGTACATATTTTGCTATTTTCTATAAACTATTGCTATTCCATTTCATATTTTTACTCAGGTAAACCAAAATTTAGTTTTTATTTTCTTATTGTATTGAAAGCTAATATTTCAATAGGAAACTCTTTTGTGTAGATAAAAAAAATTGAAATTTATGTATGTCTCTTATTTTTGCTAAACGAAGGGTAAGTGTTTGCAGATTATCGCAACATCAATTTAGAACATAGTACAATAAAATATTAAACTTACCTTCAATACACTTAGACATATATACAAGGTAAACAAAAAAGTTCTTGCGTTTTTAATGACCCAAAAGAACATGATATACAAACAGTGTAGTCTATTGTTACTCCTCGAAGTAATCATCATCGGCATCCAGCATCTTTTGCCAACGTGTCTCCAGTTGTTTAATCCCCTTGCGGTAAAACTCAGGGGTGTGGGACGCAAAGAAATCCGTGAGAGCTTGGCGCACGTCTGCTTCATTGGTGAAGGATTCACCATGAAGGTGATTGTCCAGGGAACGGAAGAGGTGGTAACCTGATGATACAAGGTCAGGTGAGTAAGGAGGATGACACAAAGTCTCCCAACCATCGTATTCCTGTATCGTATTCCTGGCCACCCGCGTGACATACCGCTTTACGTTATCATATAATAACAGTGCACCCTTTCGATTAACCAGTGCTGGCTCCTTCTGATGCAGTGCCTGTTATACACGTTCCAATTGATGTGAATACAGGTCCGCAGTGGCCTTTTGGCCCGTTGTTAGCAACTCATAGTGAACCACTTGACGACAAGTCCACCAGACACAAAGCATAATCTTGCGTGGGTGCATAGATGGTCTTTCGCTGTGCAGGACAGCATCCTGGGGTGGCAACCAATGTCTGGAACGCCTGGGTGTTTCATACAGGACCCACTTCTTGTCACTGGTAAGCACCCGATTGAATATGGATGCGCTATGGTGGCAAGAAAGCAACGATAAGCAGGCTGCCACACGTTGTTGCTTATGGACTTCCAACAGCGTGTGAGGAACCCGCTTGCTCAGCCTGTACGTCTTACCTAAGTGGTGCAAATGAAGTCTAACCATTTCAATGAAAGTGTTGAATTGTCTGGCAAATTCACCACACGTTTGACTACTCTCCTCCTCAATGGCCGCTTGCAGGGCTTCATCATCCAAGGTCTGTGGTCGTCCTTTTTAAGCTTTATAACAGAAGGACAAATCTTCCAACCTGAATTTTTGAAACCAATTCCTTGCCGTACGTTCAGTGACAGCAGTATCCCCAAACGCTTGACATATTCGGTGACTTGATACAGCGGCTGATAAGTCCACTTTGAAGTCGTAAAGTAAGCAACCCCGAACGAGCTCCTTTCATATGTCCATTTCGCTTCGCTACTGTACGGGTTCCGATTGATGAATGTGAGCAATGAATCTGCGTTTATAATAACTGATACTTCTTCTACTCTCGACTGACGGTTTCTCAATCACATCATATACAAATTTGCATACTTATTCTCACTTCTTTCAATGGAAACGCGCAAACGGCAAGAGCTTTTTTATTACCTTGTATATTTTAGAAAATACTCTAAGCGAATGATTTTCATTAGGTACAATAGTAAATTTAAAGATATGTACTTATAATACATATATTGATCCTCAAGTAAGAATAGAGTAAAAAGAACTTTCTATTTAGTCGACAAAATGAAAAGAATTTTGGAAGGCTACAGACATAAGAATCTTATAGTATTTTGCAAATAGTATTTGGATCTTCAAATGGTCTAAAAATAGCTGTCAAGGTAATATAGCATCAGTTAACCGGTGGTCAAAGAAATGCTAGGAAGCTTAATTGTGAATCAGATGCAAACAATTATTATTTCCTCATTGAAGGGCACACTATTTCTGAGTAGATTGTTGACAGAAGCAAAGTGTTTTGACTGTTCACCGGATTGATATTGAAACATTTGTCGCAGCTGCTTTGTCAGAGTAATTGCCAATAGATTTCAAATCATTACAGAGCTAAATTGAAGAATTCCTTCAGCAATATAATCTGTAATTAAGTTTGTCACGTTATTTTGGTAGGAAACCTACTTCTATTTGAATAAATGTAAATATATGTGCATTAATAAATAAGTGCGATTCTTGAACATGAAAAAAAAATGCTAATTTTTTTTAATGTAAAACACTATATACTTCTTAATAAGGCCAAATGGAACCTTTTTAGTAAAATTTTATGTAATACTGGGCCTTATTTTCTGAGGGGGGAGGCAGTTATTATTATTATTACAGCTATCCGCGTAATACTAATGTAAAATTATGACTTCTATCTCTTCACTGTTACTTGTTTGATTCGGAATTTAATATATATAGGATGTCCCAAGACTTAACATTAATAATACACGAGGTGAAAGGTAGAGTCATACCTGTTCTAAAAAAATATTTTCAAAAAATTACCATGCACTTGGTTAAGTGATGACGACCACATTTTCGAAAATGTGAAAAATTGACAACCTCCATCACATCATTGGCTACAGTAACCACAATTTTCCGATTATTTTTTCACTAACATCATCTTACATAGCCGTACTTTTAATAAAAGTCAATAATGTGCTCATCCACACTTAACCAAGTGCAGGGTAATTTTTTTTTTACATTTTTTTCCAGAGAAGATAGGACCCCATCTTTCACCTCGTGTCCGGTTATCGTTAAGTTTTCGAATATCACGTATAAGAGCAAAAGGAAACATTTTAGAAGTAACTTGTTCTAAGAAAGCTTTTTTAACAGGTCTACAATTTCGTTTTTTACCATTGCACTCGTTGTAGTTCTTTTGAGAAATTTGAATTTTACAATAATCTGAAAACAGTGGAAAAAAATTGGAATGTATACAGACTTTTAGTTAGTGATTTTATATTTTCACGGAAATATCTTGAAGATAGTCCTCTTAAGTTAACTACAATATTTTGAAAATTAGAACGAAGTTAATTATTTAACAGTGTGCATATTGGCTCTTCACTTATTTTTGCAGCTTTCAATTTTAAGAAATATTAAAATATTTCTTAAGTATAATCAAATTTGTTGTTTTCTGCTCTAAAAAATTATAATTTAAAAAAAATTGTATAAATAATTTTATAGGCATTTAAGACCTCGTAAGAATATTAAATAAGTGAAATATTAAAATTACTTAATTGTAGACTATATTTTACGCAATCTAACTCTCAAAACTCTGAGTGAATTCCAAGTTGAATGATTTCCATTATATTCATGATTGGAAGAGCTCGAGCTCACAATTATTGTCTCCGCTAGACAATTCTAAATTGAAGTGGAATATTTCTTCCACAAAAAAAAAAGGTTTTTTTATTAGTTGGCAGGCAAAATGTCTCATACGTACTGCTCGCCTATTCACCATTAATTGCTACATTCCCCTTGATCTTTCCGATTGAAAGTTCATTCTGTTTCCTTTCATAAAATATCGTAAAAGGCATAATTTAAGAAACGCAGGAGGAACTTCAAAATCCTGCATAGTGACGGTTAATTCAAATATGAGAGATAAATTCTAGATATTTTGTGAACAGTTTTGTAAACCGTAAATGATATTTACAAGGAAGGAAAAATTAATTTTTTGGTACCTCTTCTGGTTTAGGATTTTACTATCATAAAATAAAAAAGGTTGCATTTTATGCAATAAAATTGCGTAAAATATAATAAAACCACGTGAGTAAAATATAATAAAACCATAATTTACTTACTTAAATTATAATTTACATCCTTGATTTTTTTAAAACATACATTAATTGGATAGTTAAAAAATTTATATTTGATCTGAAAAATTCATATAAACAATCTATAACAGTATTATCTTTGTAAGAACCTTAAATTACACCAAACCTTTCATAAAATATTAAAGTAACTGTATATCTGTGCAACTTTTCCTCGGCAATTAAGAAGTTAAAAAATAAGATGGAAATATATTTCGAAGATAATGAATGCTAAGCCATATTATTGAACAGCGCATGCCGATTTTCTTACTAAAGTACTAAAGTATCACCCCCAAATTTTTTTAAATTACTTATTCAATAACAGTAGTTTTTCTTCGAAATTCTTCATTTTTTTGTAACATATGCTGTATTGAAATTAATAAAATATGTTAATAAGATAGCTGTAATTGTAACTGTTGTGACGGGCTCACGCATCTTTTCTTTAACATAACCTCTGGGTTCTTTGATGGCCAAGATTAATGGCAACTCTTTTCCAACCAAAATCCAAGAAGCGAAATGCGAATAAGAAATGCATATAAGATAGCTTTTAAAAGAATAGAAGTTTCAGTAAGCAAAATGGCAATTTGATGAATGTTATGTTTGGAGGAGATACAAGCGTGAATTGACAGCCTATCGTAAAGTTACCTAGAAATCCTGCCATTAATACAAGGTGCACACCATTACACACGTTCCTAGACATTTCCATTTAAAGATTTAAGTTAATTTTGGATTAAGGTAGGACTGACTATTTGATATTAGAACTTGTAATATTATTAGAAGTGAGAGTAAGCGGATAATATAATTATTTAAAGAAAATGGTCTAAGTTACGCGATTCGGTTTAACTGTCTTTTTGTATGTTGGTTCATTCTAGATTCTCAATAGTTAAATTTATCTAAATTGTTAGACGTTTAAGTTCTATTCTTAGTAAATGCATATTAAGAATTTAAAATGTCTGATTATTATGAAAACCCCACACCTCTAGCTCACGCTGACAATCAAAGATATGGTCACCAAAGGGGGGTCATATCACAATGTAACACATATTTACACGGTGTACTTTAAAAATAATCAATTACAAAGAAGGGGAAAGTAAGTGATTCAAGGAATAAGCATAGAAAAGTAAAATATTAAACGTATTTTGCTCAGTTAAATCGTATATAAAAGGGTAAAAACAAAGTGTACTATATTTGTAGATATGCATTTGTATATTAAATATTAAATTTTACTAGTGCTAGAAAGATCTTAATACTGAATTAATGTAAAGAGTAATCTATCTAGCTTCGAACTTTTTACTTTTACCAAAAAGTCATTATTTGTGTATTGGATTTTATTATTTAATTTTTTACATCAGACTTTGTGTTATAAAGAAAGGGAAAAGGTAACGTAATCACAAAGGGAAACACTGAAGGAAATTTATCTTTCGTGAGTAATATTGAGATAATGCCTCATAAATCAGATTGTAAATAAAACGTAAACCTAATTTGATTCATCGCAATGATATATTTGTCTTTTCATTCCGATTATCAGATAATGAAATTCCCCTTTTATTGATCTTGGTTAAGATGTTGACAGTTCACCATAAAAAATTATTTTTATGGTTTCAGTTATGGTCTAAGATGAGATCAAAAGCAGATTTCTCCAACAAAAAGTTGAAATCGAAAATAAAAGTTGCACTGATTAACTTTTTTTATTTTTTCATTTTAGAAATCTATTTCGCTTGAGGCTACATAAATTTAGACTTAGAGATAGTTTTAACGGCAATTTGGATTTGAAAGAAGGAAAAAGCCACAACAGAGAAAAGACACAAAAATTTAATGTAAAATTGTATTTCTCATAAAAATTTTCTGATTCCTTATAATTAACGTTTCCTTCTAAAAAATGCTTGCTTAGACGTTAAACTTTTCTGGCAATAGAAGAGAGAGAGAAGAGAGATTCCAAGTTTCATTTTAATCCTATATATAATTTACACACAACATTTATAATAATATACTACATGCTAATTATATATTTCTTACCAATTTTAATTGTTTTATTTTAAAACATTAATTTGCATGATTTTGGAATAAATCTTTTATTAAACTCAGAAAAATACATTTAATTACATAAAATATTTCAATAACATTCAAATTACAAAGTTTCTCACATACAATTTCATTCCAATGACAATAAACTCAGATACCATTTATATTAAAGAATTATATCGTGTTATTTTTTTTCTTGCTTTGACTACATTTATAATATCTTTTTAAACAAAAGCGATTTTAATAAACATAAAATCAACATTTGTTTGAGATATTCTAAGCAGATTAAAATAAGTTTTAGATTTCTCAAACATTTTTTTTTTCAAAAAATGTGCACTCAGCTTTTAGAATCAAATTTTTGTCATGACATACTTAAACTGTGGAGGATTTGAATTTTCTAATTTATTTTAGATTTATCTTTCTTCTTTGTAGATCTTATTTATAGATATCAGCTCCCCAACAGGAAATATAAAAGAAATATCTTAATGGTTCATATTTACAAGACTATTAAATAGTAGTAATATAATTTTATTGAAATGTTTGCAGTATATGTAAATTCTAAGAGAATCTTACTCTTTGGTATTAATACTTCCTGCCTGTTACAAAGAAGAAACATGCAGGCATAGAAAGCATTCAAAAGGAAATAAACATTTTAGGGATCACGTACTTTCTTACAAAAATCTTCCTAAAGACCTCTTTGAACCTCATATTTTTCAGCAATCAAAACGTATTGATTCCTACAAAATATGCCAGACAAAATGTTTCCTTTTTGACATACATTAAAATATTCTTTTCATATCGACCACCAAATTTATTCTAAAATTTCTATTTATGGAATAATAGCGACTCTTGAGCGTTTGGGGATCTATAGGATACATTTCAAGTAGGGGCTTTTTAGTGAATGAAGTCCAACAATAAAAACGTATTATGATAAAAGCTATATTGTAGATACTTGTAGAAATTTTTGAATCACTGAAGAGTATCCTATTGACTGATACGTGTATAGTAAATGTGTTTAGGATTTCTTATATGTAACTTAAATAGTGTATTATTGCTTCTTCTCCTATACCGTATAACTATTAACTGAAAATATCAATACATTTCACTCTTTTAAATTATTTTTATTAAGGTGACCATTTTTTTACAATGAAAAGGAGGACGAATAATTTTAAAAAGATTACAACTTTAATATATGAAGCGTTTTTTTAATTCAAACAAAAATACGCTAATTACGCTTACGCTTCGTACACTAATCTTAATTAACTTAGCTTTTAATACGCTTTTTAATTACAGTGGGTGATCGGTTAACGAATATAATCCGTTCCAAGACTATGTTCGCTATCCGAATTGTTCGTTAACCGATCATCGATTCACCATAGACTTCTATGTGAAATCGATTAATTCGTTCTGGAGACCCTAAAAAAATGAAATCAAAACCGAAACTGATGATCTAATTTGTATGAATATTCTATTGAGATTTTTTTAATAGAACTTTGAAGTTTAATAGGTAAGCAACATTATTCAGGAGAGATGAAAACGATTTTTAGTCCGTTTCTCATATTCACGTATTTTTACGGCGGTAGCGTGTCATCGGCACCTTTATATTTCATAGTCTGCACTGTTTGAAAAAATTAAGAATTCGTTTAATTTATTTGCCATGTCAACAAATCCACTCAACCGTAACTTATCAGCTGTCAGAAAATATTGATATTCATATTGAAATTCAAGTGTGTATTGATTTTAGTCATAATAATTATTGAATGACCTTTAAATTCATTGTTAATTCAAGTTTCATTTAGTAATTATCAATACTAAGCATACTTTAAACATTTCTCCTTTCAGCGATCTTATTTTGTATGTAAAATGATAACAAATGTTTAATATTAATTTTTTTTCAGAGCCGAGAAGTGTTCGTTAGAATTCGTTTTGTTCATTATCCGAGTATGTGTTCGTTGTCCAAACACAAAAAATCTTTCTTGAAAGTGTTCGTTATCCGAACACAAAACTCTTTGGTGAAAGTGTTCGTTAACCGATCTGTTTGTTAACCGATCACCCACTGTATTATCTTAAACGAGTATTTTTCCATTAAACGATTTTTTTTGTCAACATATCATTTTCTAATACATCGAAAAATTTGGGCTCCTCAAATATCCTTCATATCGAATTTTACGGTAAGCACTGTAGCTAAAATATTAACATTCAATTTTAATTTCTCACTAGTCACTTCAAAAATATCATTACCAACTGAAAAAAAAAAACTTTTTCATCTGCTGCATTTTAGTTCCAGGGCTACACAACGTAAATTTAACAAGAATAATTACATTTTCATATGGAATGTGTTCACATTTTTTAAATGGTTTTAGTAATTTCACCCATATTTTACCAATTTCTCAGCATGTTGATTTTCCAATTGTTTTAATTTATTAGAATTTAAATATACATTCAGTCTTCTTCCTACTTTAAACAGACAATTGTCATCAATTTTAATATCAGGCATTTCTTTCGATAAAAACTCAATGTAATTTTCTATATCTACCCACTAAGACCAAGTCAAAAAATAGCATTGAAAACTGTTATTTCCTGTGATATTTGTTTCAGACCATTCTTCGACATTTAGGAGATATGTTTGGTTCTTCTCTGAATACAGAGATTAACAGATCAGTTTTAAAATATTGAAAAGGAGGACAAAAAGGAGGACACTTTTCGGGGAAGGACAGAACCTATAAAAGGAGGACGTTTGGTCACCTTATTTTTACCTATGTTGCGCAATCATATAACCATTTCTTCAAAACATTAGTCAAGTATCACAATGTTTGCTGCTACTAATTATTCCCTCAGACAGTGTTTCCCAATCTTCTCACATGCATGTACCCCTTATATATTTTTTTTAGTTATAAATAACATTTATTTGCATTAATGAGAAGGATGAAACTATTTGTGCTGAGTTGAAAGATCGTCATAATTTGTTTCCCTGGTTGTTAATTTTAATCTGAGATACGATTCCACGTCCAATAGTATGTTCTCTTTTTTTTTACTTAATGCTGAAAAATCAACTTCAAATAAATATGAAGGTGGAGAATGCAAGATGTATTTCAGAACTGTTTCTGTTAAAACCGGACACACATATTGCATTTGTAACCAGAATGATGTAAAAGTACACTTCTTATGTTTATTTTTCAAGAACCCGTTTGTAACGAAGTGTAATGTATTCCCCTCGTGTCACACTGGATCATCTCACGCCTCACAAGACTGCGATTAAAATGAAGACAAATAGTCCTTATTTAACGAATAATAGACCCCGAATTAACAAATTTTATTTTTCAGGGATTAAAATTAAGGCAAACAACCCCTATTTAACGAATAACAAACCCCGAATAAACGAATTATTTCAACCACCAAAAAATTTTTTTTCGTCGTTTGGATTAGAAAAAATTAGATTTCTTTTCAAATGGCACATGCTTTTTGTTCGAAACATAAAAGACTTTTTTTCCAAGCAGCAAATTTCGACGGTAAAGGGTGCAGCAAATTACTAAACTTTACAGGAGCAAAGATGAGTCATGTGTGTAACCTATCACGTGAGTTTTAAATAGAACAGTATATTCTTTCCTTATTTCATTCAATAATTCCAGTTTTCTTAGCAGCTGAGTAAAAAGTGTGTGATTTCTAACTATGGGCAATTTTGTGCAGTTGCTTATTATAGAATTTCCAAAAGCTAAATGTAAATCTTTTGTAATTTTTATTAATTTTTTTTTACTCCACTATTACAAATAATCTCGAATTTACTAAAACAAATTCGTTCCCGATGAATTTATTTAATCAGAGTGAGACTCTATATAGAAAGAAGAAAATTTCGACTACTCTTCCTGATCACGAATCATATAAATTTGTAAATGAGTATTATCTTTAATCCCTGTATGTGTGAAATAACTCAATTCATAAGTTCAACTTTTCGAGTCTTAAATACATATGCCAATTTTAAATAATTCCCTAATGTTTCCTTTATGATTTCTTTTAAAGCAGAATTATGTTGAAGAAATTTTAAGTCCTTAAATTTTGCAGCGTCTTTAGTTAAATAAGCTGGTTTATTATTTTTTATGTAAATAAAACAAACGTCTATCTTGTGCATTTATAATTTTTAAATATATTTATAATACACTTCACCCAGATATCACATTTCTCAGATATCCAGTATGTATTATCGATTAATGCCTTGCAAAATATTATTTTGAGTATTCTAGAAAGGCATATAAGAGGAAGAAAATTATTACTGTAACAGAACCAACAGCACCTTCAAGCGGATTGGAAGAGTATCTCTCAGTGTAACTCCAACCCTGAAGCTAGCCACAGCTTTGCTACAATTTTTTCCCCTCTCTTCAGAGTAAACGCGTAATCCGGTATCCTATCCTTCTGCATATATTTTGTATGCATGTTACTCCTCTGTGCTGTTATGTATGTGAATAAATATAAATATATAGTTAACTTTAACAACATACTTAATAGGTTGGATCGAAATATTTTTCAGAATTTCAAAATCTACTTATACGGAAAAGATGTCTTATAATATATAGATAAAAGGAAAAATAAAAAGTATAGCTTAGCTAAAAAAAAGTGTGTGTGCTTATGACCACTCGATAGAAGTTATAACTTCAAATTTTGTAATGTTATTTCAGGGATTAGTTTTGTGAATAAAAAACAAGGGGATATTAGTATTGTCCTATAAAATTATTTATTCATATGTCTGTACTCATGAAGTAATATTTTTACGCGAAATATAGAATCATATTTGGGAATTAATTGTATTCTAAGAAGGAAATAATAGGTTTATGGTAGCTGAAATAGGTTATAAATCCATTAAATTCAAAATTTTATTTATATATTTATAAAAAAAAACTCCATCAAGCTTTGTTCCATACTTCCTCGTGCTTCATTTGGATCATTTGACATAATTAAATTGAATTTTGATTTTAAAAAATAAACTAAAGGTTTGGATTTATCTTTAAAACATCTACTTTAAAATTCTCACTTAAAATCATTGGCAATTTGTTCAGAAGACCCGATACGGCTTTGTGAATTTTGGATGTAATTTAACAATATTAAATTCTATCCATGAATTAATTTAAGAAAGGGATAGTAAGACAAGTAGTTGATTGGAACGAAAGGAATCTAGGTCAAAACATTTAAAAAAGGATTTAATCAGAAGATTTATATCACATAATCTCTGGCTTATACTAACTCTTTGGTCATTGTATGGCAGTTTTGTACAAATATATCCGATGCTGCTGGAAGGAAAGTCTTCTTAATTATATTTTGTTTTCTTGTATTTAAATTATTTAATGTAACTTTTTCTTAATACCTGTACACTTAATTTTGTGATTTTAAATTTTTAATTGTTTTAATTCTCTTTTTAGACTTAAAATATATTTCAGTAATGTAATTAATAGAGCTATATGTGTTCATTGCTATTCCGATTCGTTTACAAAAATAGATTTTTATTCTTAAGATCACTGCAATTTTGCTAATGATAATTATACTATTATCGATTATAACTATTATTCGATTGTTTTGGATAACAGTACGATACTTTAGAGATAGTTAATAAAAATTAATTACAACTTAATGTTGTGATTCAGTCATGTGTATATAATATTTATATTAATGTAGCTATTTAATAAAAAGTAGCTAAAATAGAATTTTTCTTTGTTGATCTAAGTAGAAATTGACTTATTTTTTTTATATATATATTACTTGTTTAAAAATATGACGTTTCATTTTGATGCTTCAACTAAGATTAAAATAATTTCGCATTCATTTCAGCAGAAAGAGTTGGAGGGGGGAGGGAACCCCACTTAGATCGAAACTAGGAACTTTACTTTTACGGCGTATTGGTGTGTGTGGGGGGGGGGGCAACCTACACGGGGCCGGATGGGATGGGGAAATGTCCTTCCTTTCCTTTTTAAGGATGTGCATGTCCGAAAGAAGGCGAAAAGAGTCAAATGAGCATTACATTCCCGAGCGTGACGTTCATTCAAGTTCACTCTCCTGCAAATTGCTCCAATAGAAGTTATCACTTCATAAACATAAGCTATGAAAAGCATAGTCATGCCAAGAAAGCATAACTCTATTACACTTTACTAATGACACTAACACAACAATACTCAACCTGTGGCCCTCGGGCAGCATGCGGCCCACTGAGCCTTTTTAAGTGACCCGGTCATGGTCCATTGCTGTGAGAAATTTTCTTATTTAAGAACATTGTACTAAAAATTTGTTGGGAAATTACTTGTCAAGAAATCAAACATATCAACTTTGCTTTTTGCTGTCGGTGTCGTACGGGGTACTAATAGATATTCTTTTTCTATTTGGAATAGTTACGGTTAGTGATAGCAAACAACTGTGGAGTAGCGACACTTTTATGGGTGGAACTAATTTTTAACTATCTTTCATGCCTTACAAGCGAAAAGTATTGGAAAAAAATATATTGTTTCAAGACGATTAGGAAGTTGACTATTTTCTAGTGAAAAGAAACATGGATCAATAGTTGTTTGATTTGTCACTAAAGTTCTAACTTAGTGTTAGTGACAAAAATAAAATTATATAAAAAATAAAAAACTTTTTAAAAAAAGGAAAACAGGAACTATAATTGTTTGATCAATTTTTCACATTTTAAATTCCCTTATCTTGGAAAAATTTATCTTGGTCTTTAAGCATTTCTCCCCCTCTTCTCCCATTTATTTTAGCATGAAATAACTAGCATATGTATGCGACTGAGCAGAAAAAAAGGTTGAGTACCCCTGCACTAACACATCAAAAAACAATAATAAAGTACCCGGACGAAAAGTGAACTACGAAATGATTTCTCTAACATCCAGTGTATTGACGGTACTAAAAAGTACCACAAAGTTATTCAACTATAAAATCAATTATATACACTGTTCATTTAAAATAGAGTCAAATCTCATCTAAGGTCTTAACTAATATATGAAAAAATAAAACATATTTAGAATTTAACTACTTTTGAGTGAAAAAAATTGACAATTTTGACAATCCGATCTAAATGACAACTGAAAACACTTCAGTTTTAAACTATTCACCTTTCTCAGTAAAATACTCATCATAGGACTCGTGCCCCCATATTTCCTGTAAGACTGGATTTAAAAGAATATTCCTGATAAGTACCGTCAGAATATTCATAAAAATAATTATTCCATATATTTTTAAAGTGTGTACTTATGGAGTACCTTCAGTAGACAAAAGGTTAATGTCCTAAATAAATAATGTAATTTTATTGTCCTATTTCTCACAAATATTTCAAAACCATGATGATGTTGTTCGTAAGTTATTCGAAAAAATATTTAAAATAATATCCAAATTTAAAAACAGTGGAATACAAGTGAACGATTTTACAAATGAATTTTAAGTTAATTGCTATAAAATAAAAATAAAATTATCTTTTAAAGGATTTAATAATGGAAGAAATCAATGTTCTTTCTGAATGAATGAAATTGGTTTTTTAAAACCATTTTGAAACTAGTTATATGGCCATCCGCATAAAAATTGCACAAAATGGAAACTCAAGTTTAAAAAGGAAAAATGCTTTTTATTCTCCATAAAAAACATTCAAATGTATGAAATGAAAAAAACAAAAGAACCCTTAATGCTTTCGGAGGGGAGGGAAGTTTCAGGGAAATGCAATTTTTTCCAAAAATAAAAATTAGAATAAATATAACTTTATTTCTTTTGTTAATAAGCACAGGTAGCAATGATGTGCTTAAATTAACTTATATCGCGATACATAAGATAAAAATGAAAGTAATAGAGGCCTTTTGTTTTCAAACAAAGACTCCAACTTAATTGGAAAGTGCCCATTATGTAAAATCTTAAGAGTGTTTGAGATGGAATTCAGATATTATTATATTACAAAGACTTAATTTGAAATGCATTGCAATTTCTTGTTAAAATAGTAGTGGCTTAACAGCATACTAATATTTTTTGTCATTTTATTTCCTTCTTCATTTTTATAACTCTTATCTCATTACTGTTGCAATTTTAATTGCATCATAACTGTTCTGAAATGAGATCGAATATGTTTGGTTTTTTTTGTGTGTGTTTTAAGAATTTTCTTTTTCTTTTTAATGGGAGATTTGGCTGATATAAATTTTAAAGAATGAAGAAAGTAATTTTTACTATTAAATGTGCCTCATTTTAATAGTTTTTTTCTTCCTTTTTCTTCTTTCATTTAACATAAAAATAGAACTCTGGAGAAAAAAATGACGAATTATAAAACGAAAACAACTTTTAAATTGTACCTAAATTTATTTTATTTTCCAGATTACATTTTTTAATTTAATATGTAACAAAATTTAGGATACAGTGTATTTCTTTTTAATAGATCGTAGCAGTTTTTTTAAAAAAAAAAACATATGATAAACCCAATGGTAAACTTTATTAAGGTATCCGACTAGTTTGAAAAGGTGTTTTTAGGGGTTAGGTGTAAGGACCTTTTGGAAAAAAAATATGAGCTACGAAAGAAGAAGAAATAACCTATAAAACTATAGAATCTTAAATTGTTTTTCTAATATTTACTTCATATAGCCCATAAAAATATTTTTAAATATGTTTTTAGAATAGAAATTTTAACAATAATTTGTGCAAAAATGGGATATTTCCAAAACAGTCCAATAAGACAATTGAAATTTGCACCAATTATGCAATGTCGCTTAGAATTTAACAAGTCACTGGTGTTAAGGTAGTTACATCTAACCATATTTTACAGACATTTTTAGCTTTCAACATAAAGTAATTTTTATGAAAAATCAATAACACCAAATTTTAATGCTTATAAAATATTTATTTGTTTAATATTTTTAAAATTACATAATTTCCAACGTATTTTTATGCTGTTTTCCTAAAACTTGAAAATCCTGCTGAAATTTTTTTAAATAATATTTTTTTTCGAAAACACAAGGGGTGTGATACATGTTATTTATTTAATAATGATGACTCTTTAAACCCATTTATGATCTTTAAAACAATACAATTCTTCTCAAAATCAATTTTTGTAAAACTGGTCTTTGAACCTAGTCGGATGCCTAGAAAACTTTTTAATTAAAAGAACCAAAGACACTAAAATTAAACTAAATCGAAAATACTTTTACATAAATGTAATTCAGTGATAAAGCATTTTGATAACTCTTATTAAAATTATCAGAAATAAATATTAATGTACTTAAATTATTTGTTGAGATATAAATATCATTAATATAAATGAATTGGTTTTATTCAATAGAGAAATTCTATATTTAATATTGTACAAAGACATTATTTTTCCATTTTATTGACTTTGAAAAATAGATAAGTCCAATTGAGGGCATCAAAAATAAGGATTTCTAATAATAATAATATAAGATTTCGTAATTTTGAAATCAGGAGTAGAAAAATGTGGCAAACGTAAAATGAAAGAAATATCTTTCTTCTTTTAAATTTTACATGAAATCATCTGTCAAAAAAGAAAAATGCCATGGACTTGAAATGAGTAGAAGCTTATGAATGATGTACTAGAAAATATACTGCAGTTTCCCAACGTCACATAATTTAAAGCATGACTGATATTAAATTTAGAACGTGCGTGAGTCGAGATGGAACAAAAAGCATTTTCATCAACTATCAGTCATCTTTAAAAAGGATGACCTGATTCTAAGGGAACAAATACATGAAACAAAAGCTATTTCTAGCTCTTAAAATACAAAAGAAAATCTTTTTCCCATAGAATCGGAATCATTTCTTAGAATATAAGAAATGTAAAAAAGAATTACTTAAGTATATAATTAATTATTTGAGAAGTTTCAAAATGTATCGATTTAAAATATTTGTTTTTTGCAGCATGTTGGAATTTGCATATTGTTATTTATCTTGTTATCTTGAATGTATAATTTGTATGGAAACGGTAAAACCCGATTGATTTCGCTATTTATACTGGTGCATCTGGCACCATAGTTTGTAGTAGTGAATGAATTGCGTCATTAAAGATATGAACTGCAGAATGGTTGTTGGTATTTTATTCCTGGTACATTATTAAGTCCGTACAAGAAGTAACACAGCATTTTCTATGTTCTAAATCTTTTGACTGACTTAGTAACTTGCCGTTATTTTAGAATGTACGAGTTACTTAACTATATTTTTTGCATCGTAATGGTAGAGCCTAAATATTAATTCTTTCTCTTATCAACCCTTTTATATCTAATAATATTTTCCAAACAATTTCCTAAGTTGAAACTCCTAATCTTTTTCTAATATTAAATATGTTTTCTTCTAATATCCTTTTGTTCCAAATACCAAGACCATGTCCAAGATACCATGTCGCTCTAATAGTTTCACCAGTCCATTCATCCCCTCATTCCTCAGCTGCCTTACAGAAGGTTCGATACAGTCGATGAAATGAGTAGGAGAAGCAGAATAGGAAGAAGGGCAAGATGAAAAAGTCCTTTCTCTGTTGACGAACTTCAAGCTTCTGATGTGAGCACTACCTAGCCAATGCATTCTTTGCATATCTTAAACCTACCGGTTGTAGGGACCGACCAGGAGTACTTCCAGTGTACCATGCATTAGGGACTCTCCAAACAGAATTTGCTTTAACCCTGTAAACAAAAAATATTTCAGACGCAAAAAGTTCACTAGAGGGGCAAAAAGAAAAGTACTTCCCTCTTTCGAAATCAAGCCCGCCATCTCATTTTCGAAGACTCTAACATGAGAGGAGATTCCTTGAATATAAACTCTATTTACCTGTGAAAGTGTAACAATTTTGAAAATAAATTCTTGAACAGCATTTTCTAGAATCTTCGGCCAATTTTTTTAACAACTAACACTAACAGGCGTAGACGCTAAGTCAGACTTCTTCCTGTGTAGTATATTGGTTGAAATAGAAGCTGCCTCTCACATGTAGTCATGAATCAGTCGCATTCTGATACCCATGCATTATCATCCGTCGCACGGGATAACAAGGAACTCATTTAGGATGTAGAAGATGTAGGTAGAAGAGGGGAGGTAGGATGTAGGTCCTGTTCGATTAGTAAGCAACAATCTCCAACTTCTAAAGATAATAGTAAATATCCTGACAATAATATATAAAAATGAATCTGAGTATCATCAAAATTACATTTCCAAGTCTTAAACCTTTTTTACCTTTCCACAATCCAGTTCCGTAAACCCGTTCTTAGAGGGGAGGAATCTCCTTTTACATCAAAACATGCTTTCCAAATTTCAAGTATGTAGGTCATGGAGGTCTAATGGTTCAAAATCGGAAGCCTTCAATGTATACTGTTCCCTTAACCTCTCGCAATATGCTTTGGAAGCCTATTTTCACAGGACCTGTTTCAAGGGATCGACTTTTACCCTTTATCGACTGACGGTACTTATAAGTACCACTCACTTTAAAATTACTTAGAATAACCGTTTTTACGAATACTCTGAAGATACTTGGCAGGAATATTCTTTGAAATCTACTCTTCCAAGATATATGGCAGCACCTGTTCTATGATAAGTATTTTAACGGGGAAGGCGATTAGTTTTAAGCATAAATTGCGTTTTCAGCTGATGGCGTTTTCAGCGAATAGAGAAGATTGTCATTTTTGTTCAGAAAAAATAGTTAATGTCAAAAGGTAGGACTCTTATTTTTTCGTATGTTAATGAAGACCTTAGAAAACAATTTGTCTATTTATTTTAAGTGGACAAAGTGTGTAATTAATTTTACAGTTGAATATCTTTACTTAATTAAATAGCTCTAACTAATAAAATTTCCCAAGGCTTAGTATTTTGTTTATGTATATCCCTTAGTTTTCAATGTATTGATTAAAAAAAATTTGCATTAAAAAAAGCTGCAGTAAATCATAATGCGGTCGATAAAGGGTTGACAAAACAAAAAGGCTTTCCAGAATTCAAGTTTGAACGTATAATAATTTAAAAGCGGGTTTTTCTTACCTATAACACCCATGTAACCTCCTGCAACCCCACTTGTTAATCAATTCCATAAAACTGGTTTTTAGATCTTTACTCAACAAAAACATCATACTAGCCATATTCTGATTATGTAGGTCTAACAATTCAAGCACGAGAGTTGGTATCTGTAACGCTTCCTAAGCCCTTGCATTCACGTTGAGATCGAGTTCTTCAAAACTCCACTCTTATTGCGTCTCTACTTAACAGGAGTAACATGTATACCAAACTTAAAGTCTTTTGGTCTAATAATTCCTAAGACTCGTGATGAGTAGGTAAGTCAGTCAGTTCTTCATATCTATTCATGTATCAATATGTATTGCATTAAATTATATAATTTCCTTATAAAAGAATAATTTATATTCATTTATCATTTATTATGATATAATTAAAATATACTAAAAACCAATTTGCACTTTTTGAATGATACCTGAATTAAAAAGGTATATCAATTATTTGAAACAATCAATACAAATATTTTGTTGTGAATGTGCCTTCAAACTGAAGTTGCAGAGTGAAGAATTAGTTTTTCAGATTTCAGTAAAACGATTGTATGTACGTTGCTTTTCAATCGGCTTCGTTTAAATTTAAATCAGTGTTTTTCAAACTGTGGGGCGAGCACCCCTAGGGGGCATGATAACTCTACGAGGGTGGCGCGAGCATATTAAAAAATCGAAAACAAAAGATTTTTAAAAGATTAATTTACTAAATGTAAATAAACAAAATAAATTCCAACATATAAAAAATAAAGTACACATTTACACTGATATATAATACACTTATTTAACAATACTAAGTTAAAAACAAGTTCAACAATTACCAGTGACCCCATGGGTTTGCCATATACAAAATTATATACAAAAATTAAAAATTATCTTGATAATTTTTGCACGGTTAATAATTAATCCCTTAATTGCATATAAAATTTGCACGATTCACTCCTCCCCCTCCCCAATACCTGTGTTTTCCACGTAGGCACGCGTATTTAAAGAATACTAGGGGGGAGAAAAGGAACAAATAAGCAAATCCTATAAAATAATTAATCCTTCGCAAACACTGTCAAGGTCTTTTTATTGCATTCCAAATCCTTCGGAAAATTTTTATGGATAGCACTGCACATCGTACTTCGGAAAGACATATATATACGTCCTCGGCAATTAAAGCTTTGACTGAGCGAGACGTTTATATACACCATTGCCAGTTAAGAGGTTAAAGTCGTATTGTAGCTTTAACGTCAACGTAATATTGTACTAACTGAATTCAATACATTGTTATTGCATGGAGGGGGGCGATCAAAATTAGGATTGAATATTGGGTCTCAAATAGAGAAAGTTTGAGAAGCACGGATTTATAAATTCTTCCTAGTTCTTAATCTCAATACAGGGTCAAACATACTTGTATATTTTCCCCTTTAAAGAAATAAAATTTTCATTTTCCGTATTTTAAGATATCCGACTACAGTCAAAAAGTGTATAAATGTGTTTGTAAAAAGTGTATAAATGATTTTTTTTTTTTTTTTTGATATTTTGTTTCAACTGATTTAAAATATACATATAAAAATTATTTGTAATAATATTATTTAAAAAATATTTTTGGTGAACATTGAAGAAAGAATGACATATTTTTAATACATTCCGCTTTTATGAAAAATGCTTCTATAATAATATTTTGCTTATATATAGCTAAATTTTAACAAAAAAAATATTGGTTATCACTTCAATTGATCGTAACTCTGAAAGGAATGTGAATTTTTCAAATTTAATAGTTTTAGCTCTGTAGAGAAGTCCTATCTATATATAAGGAATATATTATTACTATAGAAGCATTTTCCATAAAAGGAGAATGTTTTGAATATATCCTATTCTTCCTTCATTTTTCGCCAAAAATCCCATTTAAGTATTTTTTTATCATAGTAATATTCTTAAAACTATATTATATGTTTATTCTAATTCAGATGACACTGAATATATTACAAAAAATTTATTCATTTATACGCATTTTCAAAATCATGCTTCCAAACGCAGTTGTAAACCCTAATTAGAAAATATTAAAATCCATTCTCAGTTATTTATTTTTATTTGTATTGTATAAAACCCAATAAGATCCCACAAATCTCAAATTTCTTGCGTTGGTGAGTTGTTTACGCAAAATCTTTTAGATGGTAAACACGAAATCACGTTTTCTTAAAAAATAAAGCCTGTTAGCTCCATTTTATTTCCAGAGTTGCTTTCAACAGCTCTAATGTTAACAATTTAATTGACTTAGAGACGTCTTTGCGCAAAATAAACAATTTGTCCGTATTTTTCCATATTGTGAAAATGCTTACGATCGAAAGTAGAGGTATGGTATTGTTAGAGATATTTATTGACTTAAAGGAAACTTATCAATTTTTTTTACAGAAAAGTTTAGAAAATACATATTTTAGGATACCGGCTTGCTCTGCTTTACATGATGTTTTTATTCAAGAAAGAGTTCCTCAGGGGGATGCTTTCAGAGTCACATTCTTCATTATAAAAATTAATAACATCTTTTTCAACCCCAGCCATCGGTAAAAAGATCTTATATATATCGACGACCTGAAACTCTTATGCACTGAGAAAGAAATGAATATTATTGAAAAACACATTCCCCGGGCAATGAATAAAATTACAAGTTGAGAAAATAAAAACGGCTTCTGCTTTTCTACGACAAGTATTACGTACGTGTATTTTTATAAACATGAAACATTTCATCCTAATTTAGACATTTATTTTGACAATATTTTCATTAACATAATTGGTGACATCAAAAATTTAGGCTTAATCTTTGACCAAGAAAATATAGACATTTATACACATATTTCACAGCTATGTTAACATTGCGAAAAGTCCCTGAACATTTAAACAGCTCTATCACATACGTCATCGGATTCTGAAAACATACTTATTTCATATGGAAGATTTTTTTCATCCTTTTCAAATTAGACTATGGAATTGTATTGTATGGATGAGGTAGAACATAAATTTTTCTTAAATTTTTTACCGTATAACATACGGCATTACGTTCTTTGCACCAATAGGAGGGCATTGTTGAAGAACTTCGTAATTATGAGCCATAGTCAAGTGAAGAGGATAACACCTGAGCTGGCATCCCCACAATAAACTACAACACCACCCCACAATGAACTTTGAAGAACGATAGGTTCAGCACGCATTAGTCCTTCTATGTGTCTGGTCTTCAGTGGCCCTTGCCCCTCAGGGGGCTCACCTTCTTTAGGTGGGTACGGGTGTCACAATCCCGAGGTACCCTCTAGTGATCTTTTCTTTTTCCCAAGGGGTTTACTATCTTTGGTAAACACGGGTGTCACGCCCCCGGGGTACCCCAGTGATCCTTCTCTATTTTCGACCCTCCATCTTGTCATCCAATTTCTCCTTTTCTTTTCCCGTCCAGACCACAGACCTATGAATGTTTGGAGCAGTATAGCCAAAGCTGGCTCTTGCGCCATAAGACACCAAACTCAACATCATCAGTGGCCCTTGGGCTCGAACTCAAAACACGTCAGTCACGAGCTCTTGGCCATAACCACTAGGATACCACAATCACGTACGTGCTTCTCTTAATTGTAGTTTGTATGTAAATTGTATCCAATCTGGTCCATTTTACAGAAATTCTTCATCAATTATTTTACCCTTCACCTTTATTAAAGGTTCTTTTTAGAACATGTGTCATACCAGAAAAGCAGAAAATATACCAAATGGTTGAGCAACTGGAGATGTGCTGACTTACATGATCTCAATTTTGATTTTAAAAATTATTTTAAATCTTTTACCAAGCCAAGTACAGTTGACAGTAATCAACAACCTTTTAGTTACATTGTTCATGATTTTATTCAGTTACCACAGTCGGTTCGAAGTCAACGAATCATGTTGTGGATTCTTATCGGATAGAAACTCATTTGACACTATTTAAATTCTACTTTCGTTATCCGTTTTACCACATAAATATTCGTCATCAAGAGAGCATTAGAATGTGTCCCACTTTGAAACAATTAAAACATTTTTTGCTACACATATTCTTTAATTGTTTTAGGACCGTTATGTCATTAGTCACTGAAATACTAAGAATAATTTACAGCTTAAAATCTAAAAGCTTTATGACTTTTGAAATTCTATACTTTCAAAGAACAAGTCAAAAGCCCATCGAAACTGTCAAAAGTACAGCTAAATCTGTGCTTCCAATTTTATTTCCCCAACAATTCCATGCTTCGATATTTTAAAATGTATTGAATCATCTGTTAATGAAAATTGGCAGGATCATTGATTCTTTGAGATTATAGTAATAAACTACATAACAAGTAAGCCCACTTTTTCTTACTGGAAATAATTGCCATCCAGATGACGAAATATTATTTTAACAAGCCTAAGAATTAGCCACACAAGATTTACAAATATACATATTTTTCTGAGAGAGAGCTCCTCTATGTGTAATCATTGTATTTCACTCAGTGCAAGACACACTGTATAACTCTTGCAAAACACTGCAAGACTGTTCCTAATTTTTTTTTCAATTCAAACATTTTGGGTGGCTGCGGTAGCTCAGAAATCATGTTCAAGAACTGGTGGCAGGAACTGTTGAATCATGGGTATAAGTCCTAATGCTTCTGGGCAGGTGCATATACTGAGATTGATACACATCAAATACGAAGGTAAGTCAAAAAGTAAAAGGACTTTTGCAATTTCTGTTTCCAAGATTTGGCAACAGCACTAGTATCCAGCTCTGAATGAAGGGTAGTCGGCGACCCTTCTAAACAACGTGTCACACGTCTTTCTTCGTAGTCGGTGAAGTAAGTGTAAGAGACTGATCAACTTAGCAGATCTATTGTCAATATGCACCGAAGAGGAAAGCAGGGCAGTGATTCACTTTTTGATTACTGAAGATGAGATACCTGATATGAATACTAGCCATCCTTCCCATCACTATAGCATCAACGACTTGCCCGTTGTCCTCAGTGGTTGACGTGGATGGACTTCCCGATCTTCCGTCATCACTTAAAGAAGTTTTTCCCTGTTTGAAGTGCGATATCCAATCGTAGATTTTGCTACACGATAAACAGCTGTCACCGCATTGCACTTGTATGAGAAGAATAATTTCCGCAGGTTTCATACCTTCCTCTAATAAAACGAGAAACACTGTCATTCTTCCTTAGTGCAGATTGACAATGGAGCTGCCATGTTGAACGGATTACTACACTCCAACGAATTCGAGGCAAGACGAGTGACACGCTGTATAGAAGTGCTGCCGACTTATCCTTGTTCAGCTCTGGATATTAGCTCTGTTGCCAAACTTTGAAAAGAAAAATTGCATAATTCCCTTTACTTTTTGGCTTTTCCTTGCATATACACTTTGCTCAAAATTCTTAGGTAGTTGTGGTATGATGTTTGAAGAGGGTCGTGTCTTCTCAGGTGTTGTCATCATCACGTGACTATGGTTCAAGATTACAGAGGTCACCCACTAATAGTCCTCACCTTGAATTTTAGTACGATGTTAATAAACACTTACTCGGACATTTAAGTTTTACGTTTTATCAATAGCAAATCGTTAAAAAAATCTTCAACTATACCTTCTTTACTTTGTGAATAATTTTCTATATTTTATTTTAAATAAGTAATCTGTTTTAAATGTTAGTCTATGTGAGGCTTTGTAATATATTCTAATTCATTAAATGATCTATAACCATGTATTTGACACAATATTCCCTAGGAGGTAGAGTGCCTGAAGTCAAAATCAACCAAACCAAAATCATTTTCATTTTATATGAAAGAAAACTGGTTACTAAGGATTTAAGGTATCCGACTAAGTTCGGAACCATGATTTTGCAAAAGCGTATAAATGGATAATATTTATGATATTTAGTGTCACTTAGATTAGAAAATGTATACAAAATCGTTTTAAGAATATTATATTACAATAAAAAATTAGTTAATTACAATATTTTGACAAAAAATGAATATAGAATGACCCATTTTCAAAATATTCTCCTTTTATGAAAAATGCTTCGATTATAATAATATTTTACCTGTATATAGCACAAACTTCTGTACAGAGGCTGAACTAGAATTTTTGAAATATATAACTTAGAAGTGGGTTTATCCATGTCTTACGACAACAGAGGGGAGAAATTTTAAGAAAAAAACGCCGATAATTATTTCAATTGGTTGTAACTCTGAAAATAATGTGAATTTTTCAACAAAAATAGTTCAGACTCTCAGTAGAAGTCTTTACTTTATATAAGCACACACACACACACAAAATATTATTATTTTAGAAGCATTTTTTATAAAAGGAGAACATTTTAAAAAAGGTTATTCTAAGTTAATTTTTTGCCAAAATATTGTATTTAAATAATTTTGTTTTGTCAAAATGACCTTAAAACATTTTTATACATCTATTCTAATCTAAGTGACCCTAAATATCATGAAAATTATCTATTAATGCGCATTTTAAAATTCACGTTTCCGAACACACAGTCGGATACCTTAAAATTATTTATTAATAAAATCTGAATAACAATTAATTACGTATTCAAACTTTAATTAATTAATTAAAATCCCAGATTCTTGAATGATTTCAAAAATACTATTGCGATGTTTTTGAAAGAAGAAAAATTACAAACTTTTACAGAAACATAATCTCTCAGGATTCATTACAATACATATATAGTACAATTAAAACAACATTAACAGGATTTTTAAGAGAAACATTTTAATTAAATCCATACTACTACTTTACATGATCATTAAAATGAGGGAGTAGATAAGCAAATGAATAATTTAGCAAGTTTCTGGATGTAAAGTAAAAACATTTTAATCTTCCTGATGCAAATTAAAATGTTATCCACCATTTTTATTATAAGTCAGTAAACTTTACAAGCGTTTCATAGAATGTATTATAATAATTAACAGAAGCATAATTTTAAAACTCTAAAAAACCATTTCGTAAAATCAATTATAATTTGTGTTGAATTAAGAGGATTGGGGGAAACCTGAAACCCTTTCTACCTTAATTTTTCTTGATGACAAATACTTTAATGAAACGGTTTAATGATTAGGAAGGGCATTATATTAGATTTGTTTTATTCTACGTATTCATTGATGTAAAAGAATTTAGTGAATCCCTAGCTTTAGGAGATTTACTAGTATTATGGGTCTCTTTTTATGTATTTTCCTCACTAATGAAAACTGATTATTTGAAATATGTGAGCAGCGAAAGATTGTTTATTGTAAATAATAATTGGGCTTATTTTTTTGTAGTTTTGTATATAAGTATTGCTTCCTACTTCACTAGCCTGTGGATGAGGCGTAGAAGCTAGTAGAGGGGGTGCCAGCTTAAGTGTTGCCCTTATGACTCGACCATGGTTCAAAATTACCAAGTCTATCACCAAAAGCCCTCTTGTAGCTGAATGGGCTTGATTCATGTAGTCATATGATAAAAACAAACACGTGTTTTCCATTTAATTCAATACAAACATTAAACTAATTGTACTTGTTCTATTTGTAAAACTCAGATAAAATTTCAAATTTCATATTTGGGAAAATATGTTTAAATGTTAAGGAAAAAAATTTCTTCAAAAAGATTTTTTTAAATTAAAAAAAAGTTAAATGAATCTCCAGATGCGGGATGGGACCCGAAAATGGGAAATGGTTAATCCTAATGACTCTGATCAGAACAATGGAACAAAATTATGAAAGTATTGTATTGTCATCAGTCCTGGACAAGTGAGCAGTATTTCGAATTAATCTGACATTTTAAAGTGGGTAAGTCGGTCATCCGGTATAGTGGTTAGCGACACTGACTGCTGCGCCGTAGGGTCTGGGTTCAAATCCCGGAGAAGACCTCGATGTTTGTAAATGTATAGTGCTTCATGGCATGGGGTACTTTAAATAACCGTCAAGTTTCAAGTCCTCTCGTGAGTTTGGTGGAAAGGGAAGAGAGGTGGGAGGACCCTGACCACCCTCTGGTGTCATGATGAATTTGGTTTGAATGTCCCTTTGTCATGATTAATTTCGTGGGCCTCGATCTGGCCTTTGCCGATCAGGTGGCATCAGTAACAATAAAGTGAGTAAAAGTTGAGTTCAAAGATTCCATTACATACAAGTGAAACTTATAAAATTGTATTAATAAAAGTCATGGTATACCTAATAATATGTTTTATTAACATACATATACGCAAACAAATAAATAACATCATTAAAATTATTTTTTAACTGATGATTTCCTTCATGTAGTTAAAATGATGCTCGTGCGTGCTTCACTCAAATAATTACTTTTCTATAAAAAAATAAAAAGAATAACATTTCTTCAATTATCTTTTTTGTTCATTCACGTAATTTCATTTTCACTCTAAAATCATGAGTTTAACTCATACGAGTATGTTATGAATCTTTCATCATAGTATTTCTACTAGTACCAGACATTTCACATACATAATGCTTAAATTCCTGAGTAAAATTTTATTTCTGGTTTTACATATTCGTGTTTCATTTGATTGCGTGCATTCAAGAATAATTAAATTACAAAAAAAAAACATGAAAAAATTAATAATCGACTTTATAAAACAGGAAAGAATATTATCAAAAGTCACTACATTTCCTAAATGTACCCGTTCAAAACACTTACCTTAAATATCCCACAGATATTTTCTTCCCATAAAAAGATTATGAAAAAAAAAATCAAATTTTTTCACACAGATGCAATATCACGCAACGTATTGAATATTCTCTCCTGCTTTTGGCACTCTAAAATAATATAAAGCAAAATTATTTTGCATTAGAATAATTCGAGGAGAAAAAATACTATTTTTTTTAATGTTTTCAAGCCCCAAATTGCTGCCTTACATAAAAAATGTTAATTATCCCTAACTTAAAATTCTAAAACTATGTTCAAGGGAGCAATTCTGCTCCTGTGGTGCACTTCACATTTACGACATGCTTAATTAACGATAATAAGAACATTCAGCCTAGATACGCTCCTCAAAAGTGAAATTACAAGAAATAATGCACGTAGCATCATACAAATTTCAGGAGCTATAGCGGTGAGATTAATGTATAAATGATTAAATTTGAGCACGCATCTGATTAGATAAAACTCATAATCGGGCTATAAAGGCCAGCAACTTTCTCTTCTCACAAACAACACCTAAGGTTTTGAGTAGCATTTCCGACTTTCGAAAAAGCGTAGAAACTGCCTCTGAGATGCCAAACGTCTAAGTGTATGCCAAAGAGAAAGTGGTGCGCACATGTGCACGTCAGAGAGCAAAGACCTGCATATTTAATTATTCGGGTCCCTTTCTCCACGGTATATCACTTCCAAAATCGGTTGCCTCAAGGGGTCTCAGGGGTGTTAAATTTTTCTAGAGGTCTGAAAATATAAACAATTTTCAAACAGGTATAATTCTTTTAAATTTAAATTAAATGATTCGAATCTTTTACACATTATTTATAAAAGAATGGGGCTTCAGAGAAGTATAAAATGTTTAAAATATAATCATAATTTTAAAAATCATAAGCATATGAAAATTCTATGATAAATATTAAGTATTTTTTGCGTTGCGCATGCTATTTTCTAAAATAGTAGCTTTAATTACTCTAGCTATAAGTTGAATAATAAAGTTAAATGTATTCTCATTACACTGTAGCTATTTTTATATAAATAGAACAATAACTTACATATTTTAATAAACAAAAAAATACCTTTTTAAAAAATATTTAAAAAATTGCAATGTTTTACAAATATTTTGAAATACAAAAGACATATAATACTAAAATTAGGTACGGCTTAAAGAGTATGATGCATTTTATAATTCTATAAATTTTTATACATCAGATACAACTATTTTAGAAAATAGCGTGCGCAACGCAAAAAATACTTAATATTTATCATAGAATTTTCATATACTTATGATTTTTAAAATTATGATTATATTTTAAACATTTTATACTTTTCTGAAGCCCCATTCTTTTATAAATAACGTGTAAAAGATTCGAATCATTAAATTTAATTTTAAATGAATTACACCTGTTTGAAAATTGTTTATATTTTCAGACCTCTAGAAAAATTTAACACCCCTGAGACCCCTCAAGAAATAGGTGGATCTAGGTCCACCCAGACGTACGCAACACATGAAATACAGTTACGTGCATAAGTATCAGCACTAGGGGTACCGTTGACCGGTCAACACAGGACAAGATGTCTGGCGGGGGAACCTGAACCATCGAATGCCCACAGGTATTGTTCAGGGATGAATCTCGTTCCTCTGTGTAGAAGAATCAAGGCCGTCAACGGTTATATCGGTGATCCAGAGAACGCTACGAACCAGCCCATTTTGCGAGAGTAGAACCAGTCCTACACCGGACACCATGGTTTGAGATGGCATAATTTTTAATCACTGGACGAGTCTGGTACACACTGAAAGCCTTTTGACATAGGAATGTTACGTCACACAAGTTGTAGAGCCTATTTTTCAGCCCTTGTCACGGGGCGTACCCAACAAAGTATTCCAGCAAGATAATTCTAGACCACATATAATAGACCACCACATTCTAGACACATCTACGACGAACTTTTAACAGCCTGACTGGATTTGACATAATTCATTCGCCGGCAATCTCTTCAAAATTCTCCCATCAAACACCTGTGATTCTCATTGGACGGGACATGAACCGAGAACCATTAGATCAAGAAATGGACGATCCGCACACACCAGTGGATGTATCTTTGCAACGATTACTTAAGGTATCCGACTACTTTCGGAACCGTGATTTTTCAAAAGCACATAAATGGATAATTTTCATGATATTTAGTGCCACTTACATTAGAATTCATGCATAAAATTATTTTAAGGACATTTTTTGACAAAAAAAATTATTTAAATACAATATTTTGGCAAAAATTTAACTTAGAATAATCTTTTTTCAAAATGTTCTCCTTTTGTGAAAAATGCTTCTATTATAATAATATTTTGCCTGTATATAGCTCAGACCTCTCTACAGAGGCTCAACTAGAAGTTTTGAAAAATTCACATTATTTTCAGAATTACAACCCATTGAAATAATTATCAGCGTTTTTTTCTTAAAATTGCTCCCCTCTGTTGTCGTAAAATATGGATAAACCAACCCACTTCTAAGTTATATATTTCAAAAATTCTAGTTGAGCCTCTGTAGAGAGGTCTGCGCTATATACGGGCAAAATATTCCTATAATAGAAGCATTTTTCACAAAAGGAGAACATTTTGAAAAAAGATTATTCTAATTTTTTGCCAAAATATTGCATTTAAATAATTTTTTGACAAAGTGTCCTTAAAACAATATTATACATGTATTGTAACCTAAATGATACTAAGTAACATGAAAATTATCACTTTATGCGCTTTTTAAAAAAAAAAATCACGGTTCCGAACGTAGTCAGATACCTTAAAGCAACCATCACTGAACTAACTGATAGAATGCCTTTCCGGATTGAGGGGAGGTGGTTACTTAAGAAACTAAATAAACTGCTTTATAACGATTTTGTCTGTATTTTTTAATCAGCATATCATCCTCACCTCAATTGCTCCTGAAATTTTCCTGATGCTACGTGCATTATTTCTTGGTACTGCAATTTCATTTTTGAGGAGTGTAGATGTAACACCCTGTGTGTGTGTTAAGCATCCATACATTTCATGTGATTTTATATACGTTTGATAAGTATTATTACATCTTAAGGGAAGAAAATAACTTTAAGTTATATAACAAACATGATAGGAACAAAAGAATTTGTTTTATCTAAATAATATGTCTGACGGTTTAAACCTAAAACCCGGAAAGGGAAACAAATAAAATTTACTCCCATACGGAAAAGTTCTGATATTTTTTCAGCGCCATTATGAATAATGGACAATAAAATTGAATGAAAAAAAGAGTTAAGTATCGGATGAACATTATAATAGCACGCAACAACATTAAACTAGATCCAATACTTTGTCAATCATACGGCTGTAATCAGTTGTTACAATCACAAATTACATCGATTTTATAATAAACAAATTAATATAAAACTGTCATTCAACAATTTGTCATGTTATGATTATAAATTCTGATCGTATTTGTGAGAAATTGATATCCCTGAATATGTTAAGCCGAAATCACTGCCATAAGTGAGCGCTGCTAGGGAAAAAAAGACTATCACGAATTCGTCGAACTCTACAGATATAAAGTTATTTATAAGCTTATATCGGCATTCTGATGCTCTTCATTATCTTTCATATTGATCGAGTCATTTTTTACACTGCCTACTGCAGGAAAAAAAGTTATGAATATAAAGGAGAAAAGACGATGATTGAAATACATGTGCAAAAAGATTGTTCAAAAATTCAACGCAAAATGTTTTAAACGCTGCACTAGAGTAAAATAAGTTATAAATATGGAAAAAATTATATGCATGTAGTATGTGTGTAATGATAATTGAAAGGATGATTAATATATTACGTTAAACATTTTTTTTTATTTTTTATATTTTATATAATTTATTTCTAAAACCCTATACAGTACTTACCATTCCAATATTTCAATAGGTAAACAATTAGTAGTTACAAATACTAAAAATAATATAAGGTTATTCGTTTAATGAATATAAATGTTCTATCTTGAGGAATAGTAGTTGTAATCACGATAATTGTTAGTTAATTAATAGCGAAATTATTTAGCAGGTAGTAATTACAATGCTCCCATGATCCCTTTGATGAATAGAAATTAATATATAAAGGGTAGTAAAGTATAATCAAGAGATCTATACTTACTGAATAATAATGCTCTGCCATCACCAAGAGTAATAACAATCAAGATAATAGGCAGCAACTGAGAAATAAATAATCGTGAATTTATTTAGTCGAAAGCAATGAGGATCCTTTTGATGAATTGGAAAGATTTATTGGTAAGGTATATTCAAGAGAAAGGTGCGAAATGAAAAGGGAAGAAAGTACTCTGTGATCTTGATATGGTAATTAATAAATTGCTTGTCGTTTTACCAATTATTATTACTAAAGAATAACACAAAAAGCTTTTGGAGATAATCATCACAACGAGATAACTAATTTAACACTTGAAACACCAAATTTTCTCACTCTGCCACTGGAGGACTTTGAAAATTAATTAAATCCCCCTGATGGAAATCTCCATAATTAGTCGAAAAGTCAAGAGAGTAATACTTTTCGCAGCCTTAAGACCAGACATCCAAATCCCTACATTGTATTGAATAAAGAAATCAAACTACCGTAAAATCCGGCGTATAACGCGCACCGGTGTATAACGCGCACCTATACTTTTAAGCTGCATTTTTTTATTTTAAGGTATATTCGCCGTATAACGCGCACCCCCTTGTTTACGAAAAAAATCTGAAATATTAGTGTACAATGTTCTTGTGTTTTGAAATCATTTATTCGCCGTTTTTTCCCAGACTTTTGAAAAAATAGTATACTTCTAAAACAACAACTCTTTTAATTCATAAGGCATTGAATTCTTTTAAATAAACAGTATTTCGATTATAGAAGTAATTTTCTTATGCTTATCCCTTTTGTTATTTTTAAAGCTATCGTTTTTATACCCGGCGTATAGAGCGTACCCTTAAATTTCGATCTTATTTCTTGTGTTAAAAGTGCGCGTAATACGCTGGATTTTACGGTAAATTATAATAAAGCACTTGTTTCTTCAACACACAAAATAAAAATTCAAAGGTTTTTAGAACACCCTTAATTACCTCGTAATTCCATTATTAGCCCATTTTATGAATAAAGTGATGTAATTTTCTTCTCATGCAGTTTTACACGTATCTACCTTTTAAATATTAATAATATAGTGTGATTTTATCTCAAATGATATGAGAAATTTTTTAAAAAAAAACACTAGCATTGAATTTTTAATACAGATTTTCATAATAGTTTTGAAATTAATTATCGTACGTGAAAAAAATTCATCTATATATCACCCCTTTATGACCATTCTTTTAAACAATTTGATTAACCCTTTGACTATTACGGACGCGCTACACGCATTCATCTGTATTTTACACGTGGCCGCGGTAGCCGAAAGGACAAGGTATCCAATCATGGCTGGCCTAGTCTCACGAGTTTGAGCCCAGTACCACTAAAGACCCGCCGTGTAGGGCAGCGACGCACGTTAAATCTGTCGAGAGCAGAAATGTCCTCCCATTGGTGTGGTGTGTTAGTTAGAAAAGGGGGGTGCCAGCTCAGGTGTCGTCCACGTCACTTGACCATGGTTCAAAATTACGTGGTCCATCGCCAAAAGCCCTCGTGTAGCTGAACAGTGAGACGTTAATATTCACTCGCTGTAATTTACACTGTTTCAAACGTTACAAACGCGTGTATCGCCTTCTACAGTAGTTGTTCCTCTTACAAACAGGTGGTAGCAATAGAATGCATGACAGAGATTCAAATATAATATTTCATGAGAATTAGTACTTCATTTTTAGGTGTGAAATGGCGTCAGTGTGATATGGGTTTATACATATCACCTTGTTTTAAAAAATATATCATACTCGAGGAAATTTCTAAGCATCATAATCTGTATATGTCGTTAATAATGTATATTTATTCACAAAAAAATATTTTATTTTCTTAGTACTAATTAATTTTATTAGCTAATTATTTATTATATATTATTGTTTAATATTTGTGTTTTACTATTTGACTGTTTCATTAGGGTAACAAATAGCAATAACTATACTAAAATCACGTTTTCGAAAGAAAACAAAGCGCTTTCTTCAATACATGCTTTTTCACAAAAAGCGCACCCGAAGAAAGTGGAAAAATCCCACAAAATGGGTTAAAAATCCAATCTACGAAAACTCAACAACGTCAGGGTTAAAATCTCTAAATCATTTACGTTTACGTACGAGAGATATTAGCGTCAATGTTAAGAACTACCCATAAAATTCATTTGAATTTTGTCACCATTTAAAAAATTTAGGATTTTAAGCTTCATTCTGAAAATGTATCCTAAATAAAAAATCTAAAACATGCTGAAAATTTTTGAATTTTCGTATAGTTTTATCTAATATTTATGACAAAAATCTAAAAGTAACTTTTGATTTAAAAAAAAATTGCAGCTTTTTTTCATGAACATTTAATTTCTTTTGTTACTTACCTAATGTCCGTACAGATATTTCAAACCTCATTGAAATATAAATATTTCATAATATATGAATGTATTTTGAATTAAATGATACCTCCTAAAGAAGAGGTTAGCAACTAAGCGCTCCGCTTGATTGATTGATTGATTGATTATAAACGTCGCACTGCCCAGCTACACGAGGGCTTTTGGCGACGGACCACGTAATTTTGAACCATGGTCAAGTGACGTGGATAACACCTGAGCTGGCACCCCCTCTCCTAACTACCACACCACACCAACGGGAGGACGTTTCAGCTCTCGACAGATTTAACGTGCATCGCTGCCCTACAAGGCGGGTCTTTAGTGATACTGGGCTCGAACTCGTGACAAGGCAAGCCACCTAAGCAAAGTAGTATTATGTAGCCTACCATCAGAAAACCCACTTTGAAGTGAGGTTTTTCCTCGAACGCTATCAAAGATTCGTCTTTTATGTTTCACTTTTAGAAAAACAAAGTACCTGAATGTGTTTCTTCTAAAAGATTCATTACAACGTTTGGAAGATAAAGAAAATGGTTAATGATATGACCTTGACTTTAACAAATCTTTGTCAGCTGAAAAATTTCCATTTATTAAGAAATTTGCTGCAGAAATGTTCTTTAAATTTTTGTCACATATGTTAGAGAGCAAAGTTTTTCTTCCACTAAGATCAACAAGAGTAAATATAGACGCAAGTTGACTTTCAAGTTATTATGGGAATTTAAACAAGCAATTTCAGATTATTCTCTAAGTAAGATAGGGTATGATAGATCCCAAAGTATGACAGGGATTATTCCTAAAGTATGATTCCAAAAGTATGATAGGGTACATTTTTCTCATTAAACTGATTCCAAAATTAAATTTGCTTGCTGCTAGTTTATATTATATATTTATTATTTTTTATAATGAATGGAAACATTTTTAAAAGGTGTAGCTCTCCGGTATCTTCTACTTCCACAATGTGGCCATGGAGCCAAAACATATTGTCCACTACTGTCCTAAAAGAATAAAACAGTAAATTCTTCATAACAAGTAATGTAGTTTTCTTTAAAGTCCATTCCTACTTCATTAGAAAAACGTACTAGCGTCATCTGTTGCAGCCAGTTGTAACTACGACAGAAATAACGTAGAACATATTAAAAATTAAAAAATAAAACTTATTTAATAAATTAAAATTTGAAAACACTGTACTAACATCAAGTGTCATCCACTCCAAGTTTTAAAAAAATGCATTTCAACTTCAGTGGATGAATAGTAAGAATTTTATTAACGATTGAAAATTTGAACAAGATACATATATATATATAGGGATAGAGTGAACTATTAATAGAGGAATTGAAAAAGTCGACTATATTATTTATTCATATGAAAACTTTTTATAAACTTTTCAAGCTTATTATCACTCAACGTATTTTTTAAAATTATTCTAATTCGCTCCTTTTTAAGCACAGTTTTTTTAATGTATGAGAATTATCGAGTTTCTCTGTATTTTTTCATTCTAGACGAAGAATTTTTTCACAATCCCATACTAATATCATCCTTCTTTGTTTGAGTGCTTAAAATAACTCCAGACCGTGTACAAGGAATTGGCTGACTTAGGATTAAGTTCAATCTTAAATTGGCTTAATCAAGGAAAGGAAAGTAATTAACCACAACCGAAGACTTTTTTAATCTTTTTTTCAATAACTAGGAAGAAAAGAATCGTGTATGTCTTATCAGATTAGGTTCTAAAATGTACCATGCATATTTCCGTTTTTATCGAACAGAATTAATAAATACTTTTTTTTCTCACTCACGGAGGTGCTTTAAACGGAATACTTTACAGTTGAATTAAAAGTATTCGGCTAAAAAAACTATAAAGAATTTTGTAATGGTGAAAATGAAAAGAATTTTTTTTAAAAAAACTCGAAATAAAAGATATTTATGCCAAATCTGTAAATAGTGGTGATGTATGAATCTAATTAAACTATTTTCATGCGCTGCTAAGATTATTTTATGTCAGTTCGGAGTAGAAGAATTTGAATAGCAGTTTTTTTAATTAGTCTACCCAAAACTTTGAAAAAAAAAAAACAATTTAAAATAAATTCAAGATATTTTTGAGTCTCTTATCAATTTTACTTTTCAACGCTGTATTTGTAAATAGTATGCATAATAATGTTTACATCTAACTGAAAGAATCTTACAAAAGTTATAAAAATATACATAATATAAGCAAACAATAATTTCTTGTCGAATATCACAATGCAATGTTATCATCTCCTATAATATATTTTTTTTTCAAATGGGGCTGTGCATTGGCATTTCAACCTTAGCATACCTAGTGCATTCCCCAAGAGCTAGTGTCACGTTTTAGCGCGGCATTTTATAGGCGATACCAATTACTGCAAGTAATTTTGACATTCAGTTTCCTACCCCTGAGCGAGACACCTGAGCTCTGACGATGCGAGCCAGTACTAGGATTTAATCTTGCCGAGAGCACTCATGCTAGTCAGACACTCCAGGCATCTTTTACATGCCGTATAATCATACAACATGGCTACTGTCTATTTTCTGCATCATGAAAATCCACCGACTTGGGTCGGGGTGGAACCCGCAACCTTAGGTGAAGAAAGCCAACGATAAACTAACCACGCCAACCAGTCGGCTCCTTCAATATATAGTGGAAGTGGAAGCCTAGATGTGTTTTGCTCACAAACACGTGGCCCACGTTGTCAAGTCACGGATTGGAGTCCTGATGCCGCTGAAGACTCAATGGGAAGAGGAACGGCTAATACACAAAAATAATCCTCTTTCCGGCGCTTTTTTTTTAAACTGAAGATCCAATTAAGGGGAAAAAATATCAACAGGAAGTGTTGACGCCAGCTGAAAATAGATTCAAAAAATTATTTTATTTTTTATTATTTTGTTTCCTGTCTTTCTTTCTCTTTTTTTTTTTTTTTTTGGACTGTTTGGTTGTTTTTTTTTTTCCTGAATTTGTAAGAAAGTTGGAACATGTATATTCTTTTTTCCGTTCTCTTATACTCTTTATGTTATTATTATTTTTATGATATTTGCTTTCGTATATTTGTATTACGTTCACGTACATGTATGTAAACAGTGTAGTTTCCTTTAAATTTGTCTATTGTTTATAAAATGTAAACTTTTATTTTTTTTTTCAATAAGGTCTGAACGTGGGAGTAGTTGATTCCCGAGGGATAAGTTTGTACCTCTAAGCCCTTCTCGGGTGAGCTCGGTTCCTTTGGACATTCCTCCTCCTCATTAGCGTGGTGTGGATGTTTGGGGAGGGGGTATCAGCTCAGGGGCCACCCTTGTCACTTGACCGATGCTTAAAATTACGAGGTCCGTTACCAATAGTCTCCATGTTTTTTGTTGCTTTATAGTGTTACTTTAATAGACAATAACTCACTCATTCATATATAAGACATATTCTACGTATAGCATGGCCAGGATCAATAATAATGTAACTAATATAAATTTATAAATCTATTAAATTCATGCAAAATAATAGTAAAAGAAGATATCTTAGCAAAATATATCAGCAAATATTGCTAACCTAAATAATCTCACAAACCCTTTTGTTCATTCTTTGAAAAGAGAAAGAATAGACAGAATTTCTTGTTTTCAATAAATAATATTTTTGATCTAAACATATGATTGCTATTTACTCAAGAAGTGAAACTGTTTATTATTTTCTAACGGGATAAGAAGTTTTCAAACTTGGATTTCTGTGTCAACATTACCTTAGCTAGCTTTTATTTTAGAAGAAAAACATTTTCAGCAACGAATTTTACAAACATATTAAAAAGCTTCTGTGACATTCCACAACTTCTATCATATGCTGCAAAAATAAATGTATTTTCCTTTGAGATTAGTTTGTGTAAAGTACCATAAGGAAATTTAAGAATTTTCAATAAATAATATATTGACTATCACCCTATCTCATTATTAATCTTTCACATTAGCCTTAGCACCTCATATAATATACCTTATAATTTAAAGGCAATTTATTGGAAACCTCAAAATATTATCATGTTTCTAAGGATAAAAATATTATTATTCCTAAAACACCGTCACTCTCTTAAATTTTCTCTTACTCTGAAGTAATTCTGACATAAATATCATTTCCTATGTAAAGAAGTATAAAATAATTAATATTATAACTAAACGAACTAATAAGGTTTAAAAAACACAGCCTGATATTTTTTAAGAATTTTCGAATGAATAAGTGAATTAGAAGTCTAAAAAGGGTAGCTAGTACACAAATAAAATGGTATAGTTTAAATATCCAATGTACACAACATGTTCTAATTATTCTAAAGATTAACTTTAATTATGTGAAATTTTTCCGTGATTGAGTTTTTATAGTGAACCCATAAAAATTCTTTTAGTTGCTTTTGTAAAATAACTAACAATGGAAAGGAAAAGCAAGTACATAATAAAAAAACTTCATTTTTGACTTACATTTATATTTATAAAAAGCTGCTTCAGCACAAGTAGCTATATATCAAATGCAATTTATAATTAACTAATATTGACAAATTTTGAAAAAGAGTTATTCAGTAAAAGTTTAAGCATTTTCTTAAACAAAAAGATAGTAAATTGCATACAGAACGTTTTTGATTCATTCCGACGGAATAAATTAATATCTTTTTCTAAGATTTTGTCATTATAGCATACAAATTGATTGACTGATTGTTTTTTTAATACCACACATTGAAGCAATGCTGTAAGAGACAGCTTCTCATTTCACACAAGAATGTTTTATGAATACTTTATTTAGTGTGCTAATCTATCTCTTTTTCTAATTCTTAATCATGTAACATCACAGTCAAAAGTGCGGATAAAGAAGTTGTGCTTGCCTAATAATGACAAAGCTGACACTGAACATTAATGGCCGATTTCAATTCATGAATTCAAAGCCCACTTTAGGCTTTCTCTTGAATTGACCCCATTCCGGCAAAAAAGTCCTTTTCATAAATGTTCCCCTACGTCACTCTTAAAAAAGCATTCATGTGCCCATATATTGTACACTAAAACTACAATTGACCAAATGATCCAAAATTTTACTTTATGTATCAAATAGTCTTTTTTGTAATAAATTTTTTTATAAGGACAATCTTTGGTTCACCTTTATCCCTCTGGCAAAAGAATTGCCCCGAAATAATTGGGATCGTAAAAAACGGCGAAGGTCATTGGGGGAAAATTTTAAAAAATGATTAGAAATCGGTAAATCCATTACGTATGCCGTAGGGGCTTAACTCTTTGTGGGTTTAAAAAAAAAGAAAAAAGTTGTTTGAGTGTGTGAATCGTTTACAAAGAAAGAGTTGAGGTGAATCCATTACCCCTTTCGAAGACAATAGAGCAGCTTCCAGTTTGAAGGGGGAAATAAAAGAGAGGGCAGCTGGGTGGTCAGCTACTAGTACCCGTAAATTAGCACTCTGATTGTGTTTGAGGAGGTGTTGGGCCCAGTATTAAAGATTTTTAACAAGCCCAGTCGGCCCCTCGACGCCAGTCGTTGAGAAGTCCCCATCGTAAGAAAAATGCGTACAGCCAACTGTTTCATGGGCCCCACCCAGGAAAAGTAGCACCTTACTGGGGCCTGTGTCTTCTCAACCATACAAGGACCTGGCTGAAGGACTTTTTTAAATCGCGGCGCCCATTAGGTTGCTGCCCTTACGCCCCCCCATACTTCCTTTGGGGAGTGGGAGCACGGGAAACTAATTGGAATGGACCAGCCCCTTTTTAGCTTCATTTATATACATGATCGTGAAAGAAATAAAATAGTTGTATTTTTGATAACATATACTAACAAACACACATATTAACTTCTTATTCAAAAAGCATATATTTTCTTAAGAATTTTTAATATTAGGCGGGGAAAAAAAAATCCATTTTTTTTCGGTAATGGCTGTAGTCTCATATCTCGTGAAGATCGATCAAACAATTTTTAAATTTTATGCTCTTTGTAAAGATATATTTTCAAAAAAAATTTTTTTTTGGCCATTTAGTTATGAGTTACAGGGTGTTAAAAATGGAAGTCAACAAAGAGAAATTTCAGTTCTTTTTACAGTTTTTATTTGATAAAAGCGAAAATGCAAGTCAGGTGGCTGAAATTGTGAATGTGTTTATGGTGCCAATACTGTAACGGCTAATTACGTGCAATTTTGGTTTCGTCGATTCCGTTCAGGCATTTTTGATGTTAAAGATGCATATCACATAGGCAGGCCCTTTGTCGATAATTTTGATAAAATCACAGAAATAAGCGAAATTGAACGGCATGTTAGTAGTCGCAGCATTACCCAAGAGCTAAAGATCGATCATAAAACAGTTTTAAGCCATTTGCGTAGTTAGATTGAAAAAGAAGCTCGATGTTTGAATGCCACACCAATTAACACCAAAAAATAGATGGATCGAATTTCCATCTGCGAAGTCTTGGCCAAACAGGGAATCACCCAATTTTTAAATGGATGGTGACTGGGATGAAAAGGGGTCACTTACTCAATATTGTGCGAAAACGTGTTCAAAGTGCGGTGAAGCGGGTCAAACGGTGGAAAAACCAAGACTATTGCCGGGAAAGGGTTCTATTGCGTATTTGGGGGGATTAAGGAATAACTTATTATGGGTTGTTCTGTATGGCCAAACACTAATTTCAGATCTCTATGTCAACAATTTCCCATTTGAACTAACGATTGAAAAAAAACGGCCTAAGGGCCAACAGAAGAGGTGTTGTATTCCTCTGACAAGCCAAGACACACGTCTGTAGTGCCCGCCAAAAACCGGGATTTGGGTTTAAAGGGTTTTTAATGCATCCACCATACAGCCCGGGCCCCGACCATATGATTAAAATTTTTCCTATTAAAAAACTTCTGAGGATAAAAATTGGGATCAAGAGAAAATGTGTGAAAATCGATTACTAGATTTTTTCGCCAAAAAGGGGGAAAGATTTTTGTGAGAGGGAAATATGAAGCTACCTTTAAAATGGCAACAAATTATACAACAAAACGGTGCATATTTTACCCAAATAGGGCAATCGGAAGCATGTTAAATAAAGTCTTGATTTTCATGCAAAAATAATGGATTTCTTTTTCCCCAACCTAATATAAGTGAACGTTGTATAGTGTGTGCAATGTTCGAAGAGATTAGTTTTATATATAATTTAATATATACTCTTTATATAAAAAGTGAAATAATGGTACGCTTCACTTTGACCCTAGACTAACATTTGGAATCCATTTTAATCCTGTCTATTTTCTTACCTGACCTCACATGTCAGAAAAACAAAATCATTGTACTTTTATGAAATGCTCAAAATAGATTGATGCATTTTTTTTTATTTCAAATTAAATTAAATAAATAAATGGTCAATTAAATAAACATCAACCAATCATCTCAAAAATTTCCACAAAGTATGTTATATTTACAATTCCAATACTTTTCAAAATAAAAGACATTAGAATTAAAAAATACCCCTTGTTCTTAAAAATGAAAGATTATTCAAATATTTACATAAACTATGAAATCAAATAACCAAAAGAGATAGAAAATATTTATACAAATTTTATACTTTTTTCTTACAAATATTCAATTCATTAGTTTCTTCTAAAAGAAGGTTATTATTTTTTTCATATAAGGTTTCTTTTCATATAAGTGAATAAAACTAAAAATTAATTTCATTACAGTATTACATTTCATTTTATTACTTTAATTTCAATTTTCAAAATAACTTTCAAAAGATTGAAAGTGGAGTAAAACAATTTTTTGTGTGCTTATAAGATGCAGCATTTCATAGAAGAGATTTTGCATATTGTTTAAAAATTTTCCGTAATTTTTCTTTTTCTTTGCAGTGAAACCTTTTTTTCCTAATAGAGTTTCAGAAAAGTGTCCCGGCATGTTTGCTGGAAACAATTTGTATCTCAGAGTTTAACAGGGTTTTTTTTTACCTTTTTTTCTTTAAAATGACTTCAAAAGCGTCTGTTTACTCTATAAAAATATTCTCCTTCACAGTAATTTTTTTTCCAGTATACATTTCCTTACATTCCAATAGTCGATTGCATCACAAACATTCTATATAATTTCTAAAAATGCTTTAGTACTCTGCAATCAAAAAATATCTTATTAATCTTTTTATACCGTACTTAGGCTATCGATTCCTATGACTTTCTTTCAAAATTTTTCTAAATAAAAATGGTTGCTAAATGGAATTCCTAAGATGTTATGATGAAACTCTGCGGCTCCAACCTGAAAGCTTAAAAATGTTATGACAAATTTTTCTTTCTGTTGAGGGATAATTGAAACTATTAATTATTTCAAACATCTCTGATAAAAACGAATAAGTTTTGCGACAAAACTTCTTTCTTTGAATAACTATTCTTCAAGCACCTGGTTTCTTTATATGTAAAAATATTTTGAATTAATCTTTAATTCTTCTTTTATATTGATTGAATTTATTTATTAAATGTCTGATTAAAGTTTTCTTTTATTCAGTAAAAGTGAAATGGTATCGATCCTTTTAAGTAACAATAGTAAAACAAAGATTATCTCTTGCAGCGTTAGTAACATCTTATCCCTTCAAAAAACATAACGGAATAATAAAGCACCTAATATATCAAACCAGCATGTCCTTTTTTTTCTTTTTTCATTTCTTTCTCAATTCCTACTATTATTTCATTATATATATATATAAATTTTTTATATTTTTTTGGTGAGTTTTAATGATTTTATTCATTTTGGGCTTTCTTGGTTTTTAAATTTTTAAATTTCGATTTTAGAATTTTTCTACCCATTTTCCCCATTTTAAAGATGAGTTATCTTGGTGTTCGAGGGTTCACATATTATGCAATTAATTGTTTTAAAATTTTAATATTTTAAATAAAATCTTTCAGAATGTATGGCGAATAGTTTAATTTTTTTAAGTTTAATGGTTTAATTTTAACTTTTTTTAAATTTTTTAAATTTTTTTAGAATTTGGGTATTTTCCGATTAACTTACCAAGTTACAAAACCCCCTAAACAGTTTAACCCCCCCTTATCGGTTCTAAGTCCGAGGTTGCACTTGGATATTTTATAAATTTTTTTTTTATAATTTTTTAAATTTTTTTTGAAAACTTGAATTTTATCTTTTATATCGCCATTGATTTTTGAAATGGGATTTAATGGGATAGGATTCATATGGTTTCGATTTTTTGATGATTATTGGGTTGTGATTGAATTATATATATTTAAATATATATATATAAGTTCAAGGACATTTTTTAAACTGGTAGTGGATAACACTTGATATTAACACAGTTTTTCCAAATATTAATTCATTAATTACATTTTAATTTTTAATTTTATACTTATTCTGTTTTATTTCTGACGAAGTTCGGACTAGCTCTAGCTGATGGCATTAGTAGGTTTTTCTAACAATTTTTTTCTTGGCTTCAAAAACTTTTTTTTTCATCCACAAAGTTCAAGTACATTTTTTAAACTTGTAGTGGATGACACTTGATGTAAAAACAGTTTTATCCTAATAGTAATTCATTAATTAAATTTTATTAACTAAAATAAAATTTTCCTTTGTTGACCTAAGTAGGAATTGGCTAATTTTTTTTATATTACTTGTTTAAGGTATCCGACTACCCTAATATCGTGATTTTTTTCAAAAATTTACAATTTTTTTATGATTTTATTTTTTGGGATCCCAAAAAAACCCGGTTTTTTTTTTCCCTTAAAAAAAGCTTTTTTTTGGGGAAATGCCATAACTTTACAAAGATGTCAAACTTTAAAAGGTTTTTTCTCGAAATGTGTTTTTTTTTTTAAAAACTCAAAAGCGACAAAGGGGCTCAAAAAAACTTTTAAAAAAAATTTATTAAATTTTTGTGTATGTTCTGTATAACAGTAGAATGTTTTACCATCAATTTATCAACCCCTGTTTTATTTCAAAATTTCAGACCTTTTGTGAATAAAATCCCTGTTTTTAAGAATTTTGTATAATCACCAAGATAAAAATGTCTAATTTTTTTAAAAAATTTAAAAAATCTCTTATCCTGAAGGGCATTTCAAACATGAATAACAGTAATCATCAAAAATTTAAAATTGAGAATTTGTTCAAAAAATTTTTTTAAAAACGGCCCCGTTTATGTAATTTTGTACATTTTCACCAGTTTTTTTCCCTTTTTAAAAAAAATAATTTTTTTTTTTTCAATTTTTTGATTTTTTTTTCCCAAAATATAAAAATAAATCTAAAAATCACAAAAACCCCATATTCCATTTTTTTAAAAAAAAAATTGTCGCAAGTATGGATACCTTAAAAGCATGACGATTTCGTTTAAACCGTTTCCGTCATTTTCTTGATTTTCCAATACAGAAAACAATTACAATGACAGAAAGTATTTGAAGGAAATTTCTTAACTTGGAATTAATCGCAATAATTAAATCAGACTCTAGTAATTTCTTTAGATATATTGTGTATGTTTCCTAATAATTATTTTTTCACGTAGCTATTTGCTTCTTAGGAAGAATATGCTGCATATTTCAAAAAATTAAATAGAGGACAGGGGTATTTGACAATAATTTAGGAACAAGACAATCCTATTAATTTTCTTTATCGAACCATTTGCTATAAGTTCAATGCTATTTGTTTTATATAAGCTTTTCTTCTTTACTTTGTACTTGTTTTTCTACAATTTCATCCTCTTCACGTTAAAACTTCAAAATTTTAGTTATGAAACACATTGCTTACGAATTATATTTTTTTACTCCATCAATTCTTTAAATATGAATATCTTACAGAAATACACGTTCTATCATTTCTCCAAAGATTTTAACCCAGTGTTAAAAATAAAATGTGTTTAAATGTGAGAAAAACTGAATTAATTTTCAAATTAAAAATTATTTTTAGTTCTGAGTCAATTTGCACTTAATGTATTTTTAAATGCAAATACTGAATAGCCATTTTTATAAGAAACGATTAAAACAAATTTTTCAGAAATAATTAACATTAAGCTCAAAAGAATTTTTTGAATATTTTGATAATATTGTTCTAAGTATATTATCTAATAAAAATATTTTCTTTATTTCACCATATGAAAGAAGATGTATCACTAATTAAAGCATTAATTCATATCAAAGAAGAATAAATGAATATCATTTGTTTTAATAATAAAATAAAAAGTTAATGCGTGTCTAATGAGATTACTAAAAACTGAGTTAAAAAATTATCAGATTTTTAGTGACTCAATTTGATTAACTATTAGAAGACTCATTAGCTCTCCATATTCCGGATATGTTAACCATTAAAACCAGAAATCTATAAAAATACTGATTATTTAAAAATTCACTGATTTTATGACGACCTGCTTAGCTTATTTTCAACCTAGTGCTTTTTTCCCTTTTTCAAGGACACAATAAAACACTCGACAAAGTAATGGATCAAATTGATTTATATCATCTTAATTGGTTAATTACAATGTCTATATAACAGTTAATTATAGAGAGAAAATTATCATTAAACAGTAAAGATACTTATTAAATTTAAAAATTATCATTAAATAGTGAAGATATTTATTAAATTTAAAACATAATCACTTAATTTCTAAACTTATTATGATACAAGTTGGTTTATGAACAAGCAATCGAAGGAAAACTTAACTTCTTTCAGTGAAATGGATTTGTAATATCCTGGAATAATAGGTTTAATAGAAAATGGTTTCTACAAATTTATCATAGGACCTGATCATCAGATATCTGGAATACAAATAAGTCTTGAGAGTTTTATGAAAAATGGCATGGCTAGAGAAGCGCTGCTTTTTTATTTTACTTTGAAAAAAGGGCAGCTGATGGACATTGATTACTGTGTGAGGCAGATAGGGAATATGCTCTATCAAAAAAAAGTTTGTGAGTACTGGTTCCGGCATTTTAAAAGCGGCGATTTTGACACCAATGACAAAGAACGCGAAGGGAGGCCAGTAACGTTTGAATACGCTGAATTCATGTCGTTATTGAGCCAAGATTCATGCCTAACACAAGACGAGCTCGCTGAAACGTTAGGAGTGACTTAACGAGCGATTTCAAACCATTTTAAAGCCATGAGTATGGTTCAAAAAAAGAAAAAAGAAAAATGGGTTGTGACGTCTCTCGCGTCTTTCTGTTAACATGACTCCTATGTTCTTTGACGGCCACGATTAATGGCAAAACTTTTCCAACCCAATACCAAGAAGATAAACGATCATAATATGTAAATGAGATATACTATAAAAGGATAGCGTGGCAAAACCTAGATATAACGCGGCAGGCTCAGAGATATTAGTGGAAATCATTCTGGATCGATAGCGTGACAAAGCTAGTGTGAAATCTTGCGGATCAAGAATTAGTATAGTCAAGAATTAGCAGCATTGTGATCAAGAATCTTCATATATAAAGTTTATAGATAATATTCTTCTAGGTCAAGGAACCAGAACTGAAAAAGGTAATATTGATATAAGTAATCAGATGAAAAGGATTATTCGCGATAATTGAGTATAGAGGATCTAGTTGCGTGATCTGACTTAAATACGTGATTTTAATTTGGGCTTGACTCTCACTGTAATTAAATTTGTCAAATTAGAATTTAAGTAATATAATTTATTCTAATAAAAAGTTGTATTAAGAATTATGTCTCATCATTTTGATAATCCCACACCTCTAGCTTTTACGTGCGGAACCGGTGCACGACATGGTCAATAATACAGGATGGCTATGTCACAATGGCGCCCGAACATCTATAATTCTGGGTTAGGGTAATGTAGGTGGAAATATACGGTTCTTACCTGAAATGTACTTTCAGGGTCGGAGAACGTTGCAGAGTTTTATCGAGTGTATCGATATTAATATACAGTTACTACTTGAAATCCCAAGTAATCTGTCATGTGCTTACTTAAAAAAGCTTCATCTCAGGGAAGGGGGTCAAGATTGGTACCTCTGATATTTGGTTCGTTGTTGTGCAAAATACAGCCACGGATTTTGCGCAGCTCAAAGCTGAATTAGCGAAGGCTTTTCCCCGCGATCAAAAAATAAGAAAGAACTACAGTCGGAGTTTTATGCCTCCCAGCAGGGAAGAAATCAGGATGCTACTGATTTTGTGTATAGATTACTAAAAATAGAGAGAAGTTTAGAATTAGGAATGTCCAAGCAGACTTAGTGGATCATATTTTAGTTCGACTCCGAACCACAGATACAGACTTCATGTGGAAGTCAGAAATCCACAAAACACGATACAACTTTAGAAGTCTTGGCTAAATTCGAAGAGAGATATTCTTGCAAATTACAAAAGCAAGTTATCAGAACCATAATATAGAAAAGACGAGGTCAAAATGCGCATAGATGCCTAATTTTGAAGCTAATGGTGTAGAAACTGAGGAATTCGAAATAAGGAGTAGACCAAATAACAGAAATGAGTTTTACGAGAATAGCCGTCAAAATAATAGAGGGTTCGAGAGGAATAGGTTTACACAATGATCAGAGATTCAGCAACAGGGGTTACCCATTTCGAAATGAGCGAAAATGATAATTTTAATAGAGGGGACCGTAGAAATAAGGGTTCGAGTGATAATTTCAATCGAGGCGATAGGACGCAAAGGGGACGATTAAATATTGTAAAGGTTAATGATCAACCCTCAAGAGGTGTCGACAGGAGAGACAATTAGACTTTATCCAATATGTATAGCACCTGTAGAACTTCCCCACGTGCCTATTTTATTAAATAACATTTTTGAAAGCGCTATGGGACACCGAGCAGATAAATCATTTATATCGGAAGAAGTATATAGAAAATATTTTTTCTATAAGCAAATTAAAAAATCGCGAGCCCAGGTAATAACAGCACAGGGTGCGAAATGCCAAAACATAGGGATTGTAGAATTAAAAATTCACATCAGACAATTCGAAAAAAATTGGTCATTTCATGTGCTGAAAGATTTAGAATACCCATATGTATGCTCTGGGTATCGATTTCATAAGTGGGTCAAAAATCGTATTAGATTTTGATCAGAAATCGTTGAAAATTCAAAATACACTGGTTGAAGATAATAAGGTAAATAAAGGGAATTTACACGTTAATGGGTCAGAAATGAAGTTAAACATGGTGGCTACAGTTTTACCAAAAAAGCATGGGAAAAATATAATTGGTGACAAAATTAATTGTGCCATAATCAAAGATTTGGTACTTACTTGCGGGGAAAAATTAATAAATGAACAGAAAATGACCCAGAATTAGGTCATATATATAGATATTTAGAAAACCCGGAAGATAACTCGGTTAATGCAACGATATGTGAGAATTGGTCCCACGATTTCCGTTTAATTGAAGGATTGTTATTTATGCGAAACACGCAACGTCATTAGGTGAATGCGTGTATACATTCCAAAAAACTTTAAGGAATGAAATAATGAGAGAATTTCATGACAAGCCAATAAGTGGGCACTTAGGCAGATTTAAAACGTATCATAATTCGGGACGTTTGTTATTTCCCGTACATGAGAAAATTTATTGATCAATATGTCTCTACATGCCATATGTGCCAAGTTAATAACTATAAAAAACGCGTTACCAGCTGGTCGGTTAAATCCAATTATATCAAATTATCCGAATGAGATAGTGACGTTAGATTTATTAGGCCCGTATCCTATATCGAGAATAAGACGTAACCGCTATTTTTAGTATAACCGATCATTTCAGCAAATGGGCTGAAATTATACCTCTTAAAAAGGCCTCATCTCGTATAATAGCGGATATTTTTTTTGATAACTTTATATCGCGTTATGGAGCTCCAATAAAATTAATAAGTGATAATGGTCCCCAATTTATATCCGAAGATTTTGAGCACTTAAGTGAAAGATTAGGCATAAGGCATGTGAAGACTGTTGCATATCGACCACAAAGCAAATCGGACTGAAAGAGTTAATCGAGATATAGTGCAAATGATTGCAAATTATGTTAATGATCAACACGATACTTGGGATCAATTCTTACGTGAGTTTGCTTACGCTATTCGTACAGCGGTGAATGAAACAACGGGAAACACACCGGCTGAATTATTTTTAGGTCGAAAATTGATTACAATTCATTTCAAAACTAGTTACGATATCGGAAAGTTCAAAATTCAAAATCCAAAATACAGAGAAGTTATTCAGGAAGCTAGACTAAGTACGAAAATTAAACAGGAAAGGTGGGAAAAATATTATAATAGACGTAGAAAAGACATAAAAAATAAAGGTAAATGATTGGGTTTTATTGGAAACACACCCTGTAAGTTCAGCAGCTAACAAAGTATGTGCTAAATTTAAACAAAAATTTGAGGGACCTTATAGAGTCTTAGAAGTTAAGAACTTTAATAATATTGTAATATGGAAATCAGGAAAAAGATTAACAGTTAACGTAGATCAAATAAGAATATATCGTCATAGAAATGTGACGAGGTCGAATTAGGAACAGGTATCCCAAATAGTATAAGATCAAGTCAGGAAACTCGTACTTCGGAAAAAGTACACCAAGGATTAAATGAGTCACAATATGGGAAAGAAAAATCTGCGGTGAAACGTAGGTTAGAGGCAAAAGGGATTGGTAACCAATCAAATCAATATAAAAAATACAGAGAGGACCCATAAAAACAAATCACTGGTCAGATCACTACCTAGTTCATTAGGGAATGAAAATAAAAACAAAAGGTTTAAATATAATAGAGGTATTAAAAGATCAGGTGTCGGGGACAAGTGGACCACAAAGAAAGTGGCAAAGAAAGGGTAATAATAATAATAATAATAAAAGACAAATGTCATCCAGTACTATTTCTAGAGATAGAAAAAGCAGAAGAGAATCAACGGAAGTTCCATATGAAAAGAACTACAACTTAAGGCCACGACGGAGAACAGAAGAACCCCGACCAGCCAAGAACACAGTTGGGAAGGCAAGGAAAGGACGACAAGGAGATTACAAGCCTTACAACAAGAAATTCCAGTACAACCAAGGAATGAAGAGTGATGACACCTCATCGTTGAACGTGAATGTGGACATATAAAAATCAGGTTGTATTGTTTCATTTTTTTATGATCTTCCAACAAGTGGTCGGAAGAATTATTGCAAAGAAGGAAGTCTCGGGCGGTGCTTAAAAGTTATAAGCCAAGTCAAACACTACAATGAGTGTTCATTTAATTTTGGAACTTTTGACTTGTTAAAAATTTTTTTCTGAAGAAAACATTTGAATCACACATTTGTTTGCTTTGGGTGTATGACTTCGT
>BMAV01009588.1:0-13963 GCA_019973955.1 Trichonephila inaurata madagascariensis | reverse complement strand
AACTTGGTGTGAGATTATGAATCATTTGGATTGACATGGATTAGGGTGTTGTGGAAAATATAGGAGTGGTAATTGTTGTATTAAATATGAGAAAAAAATCGTTCAAAATTTGTGAATTGAATTTTGATAGAATGTTTTTTGGTGATTTTTTAATGATTTACGCATTCATTTGTGAAAATAATTGGTTTTTAATTTGAACCGATTTTAATTTTTTCTACCTAAAGATGAGTGCGTCTTGGTGTTCGAGGGCATTATATTATATGCAATTAATTGTTTTAAAATTTTTAAAATATTTTTATAATCTTTCGGAATGATGGGAATATTTTAAATTTTTCAAGTTTAATGGTTTATTTAACTTTTTTTTTTTTAAATTTTTAAAATTTTTTAATTTTAAATTTTTTTGAGAATTGATATTTTACGATTAATTTACCAAGTTGCAATAGGGGAAGGTTGGGCAATCAAACTAGTTTAACCCCCCTTTTTTGGTCCTAAGTCCGAGGTTGCATTTGGATTTTTTATTTTTTATTTTTTTAAAAATTTTTTATTTTGTTTGAAAACTTAGAATTTTGTCTTTATATTCACCATTGATATTTTAAAATGGGATTTTTTTTTAAAGGATTCATTTAGTTTCGATTTTTTTTATATATATATATATATATTGTTTCCCTGTGTTGTGTTTTGAATTATTATATATATATATATTTTATTTTTGATTGTGTTGGGAACAAAGAACGGTAAGAAATAAATTACTGAATAAATAATTAGTTTTAACTAACAAAAAATTATTAACAACAAATAATTAATTAAATTTTACGTACCATATGCGAATAAAACTCAAACTCAGTGGCGCAACAGGCCATGAGGGCCAGGGCCTACTGTGATTATCTCAGTATACATGACCATTGAGTTCTGAGGTGTATGAGCAGATGTCCCAATCAGGTGGTCAGCCTGAAGCGAATATACGAATATAGATGATCGGGGAAAAAACAGGGGGGGAGAAGGGTCCGGGCCTGGGGGGAGATCCCCCCTTTTTGTGCCGCTGATACGGGGGACGCATCACCTTAAAAAAATTAGAATTAGCCCGTACCCTGAAAAATCAGCCTGCCACTGGCATAGGTTTTATCATGTAAAGGAAAATTAACTTATACACAGAATGCGATAATATACCGATCTTACACACCCAGGGAAAAAATTTTTGAAGGTATAAAAACTATCTATAAATTGAAAATTAAATACAGACTTTTCAAAAAATGGCTGTTTTTTTTTATTTATTTATTTATTATTTGAAATGGTGCTTTTATGACCCGCAAGGGAGTTACTGAGTTTTCCGAAGTCAGGTTAGAGTGCTGAGTTTCGGGGCTCTACTGCGTCACAATAAAAAAAGCAATCACATTGATTCCGTATCAGCTTTGAATCACAAAAAAAACTTAAAAAAGGGTTTAGAATACTTGAATACTTTTAGGCTAATTACAACATAAACCCCGAAGTTTTCTAGATGTTTTGTCTGAAAGATATTATTAAGCTAAAATTGTTAAACACTTTTTAAAATGGAACAAATTTAAAAAATAATATATATGGCTTTCACATTATCGTAAGTACATATACAAACACATTACATTTTAAAAACATGTTAACCCAAAAAAATTTTAAAACTGTAGAAATGATAATTTTCTTAGAAGATATGGAAATTTAATAGGCCTAATTAATAGGCTCGTAATATTCCGCTTTTTGCAAACGAAGGGATTAAAAATGAAAAATTTATTTGAAGGAAAAAGGGGATTATAATACAGTATAAAAAAGATCTGAAAAGTAGACTATATATAATACTGATACTTCTAAAAACCACCAAAAAAAGTACACAAAATTGCATTTAAAAATTTAAGACAAAACTGCTCAACACACTTTTACAGAGTTTATATATATAGAGAGATACAGAGGAAGAGTAGAACCCTTTTTTAATACATTTTTACCCGTCATTGAATTAGTTTGGTTTTCGATAATGTATTGCAATAATCTGTAAAAATAATAAAATGCGCTTTATAAATGACATAAGGAAACTTTTAAATGTCGTTTAAAATATTTTTTTATATTTGATAAAAGCTATAGAATCAATTTATTTTTTGTGTTTCTTTTCACACAATCAATTAAATACAAAGAATTTTTCATACAAATATATAATACATAAGATATTTGTATTTATATTCTTTAAAAATATATAAACATCTTATGATAAATACCTTATTGAATTTATATCATTTATATATAAGATATTTTTATGTTAATTTAATGAATCTTTCGAGTAATAAATTATTTTTTTACCGAAACTGAAGGCCCATTGGAGTTAATTAAGGAAAATATCATTTTTTTTTTTAAAAAAAAAATCCTTTGCATTGTAAACACGCAAGTTTTCTTTCCATTTTTTTATATAAAATATAAAACTATAATTTGGGAAAAAAATTGCTCGATGTTATATCTCAAACAAAAATAAAAAAAAAAAGGGAATATAGTTTGATGGATTTTGCTTTCATTTCTACCCGTATGAAATCACTAAATTTTATTTCAATTTTTTATTTTATGAAATTTATATTTGCATATCTCAAAAGTTTTAAAAATATATAAAAACCCCAAACAGGGTAGCTACCCCCTTATCAGCGGTTCAATGATCGGAGCCCCAAACTTTGGGGGCCCCAAAATGCTTAATCAAACGACCAAAATGTTGCCCCCCAAGGGAGAATTTAGTACGATCCACTCAATAGTTACGTCAGCAATGAGTCCAAAAATCTTCAAATGGAATGTAACGTTTATGTAGGTTAGCTTTAAATGAGCTAAATGGGGAATGTAACGTTAGTGTACTATGTTTTTGAGAACCCCAATCGAGTAAAATTCCATATAACTGAATGTTCATTCGAGAACCTTGATCAATGATTGTCAGTTTTTGGTTTTTTTCTTCAAAACGAATAACGTATAATCTCATTTTAACGCCCCCCCATTTTTCACCACATAGCAAACAATTTATTCATTAATTTTTTAGTAATTATTTAAAAATCTTATCTTTAATAGTTTTTCAAAATTTGGAGGAGAATGGTTGAAATTTGAAATAAAGGTGATTCTTTAAAAGACTGTAAGAAATGTATAGTCGAAAAACTCTAAAAAATAATTTTATATTAAATTAGAAAAAATTTTTTTATTCTACCGTTATATCTGAAATACTTAACGTTTTGACAGCCTTTTCCCAAATAATGATCAATTTGGTTTAACCACCAAATCTGGTTCTCATTAGGAATTATTTCCCAAATGTGTGGAAACACTTTAAAACCCCGAAACTCGGGGAAATCTTCCATATTTTTTATTTCATTCTTTCTTTAATCTGCAAATTGCCTGGCACGCATAGGGGAAGACCCAAACCGAGATTGAAACAATGCATTTCACGCCCTTTCATTTGATGAAGCCCCAGTGAATCATCTCTTCAGGCATTTCCCGAGCAAAACACATACTTCATTATCCTTTCTCGGGAGATTAAAGTCGCCAGAAGTTAATTTGGTTTACAGTCTAAGCAGAGAAAGGGGATGAACGGGTTCGATGTGGGGAAAAATTACGCTCAAGGCATCCCTTTTGTTGATTAAAAGGGGCCTTCCACGAGAAAGGCTCCCTTATTAATCTGCGCCTTGAGACTAAAATTTGGGAAGTGTCGCTCCGACAAAGTGAAAACCTTTTCACGGGGATCATCTTAGATAAGATGCAGTACAACCAGTCCAAAATCATGTTAGAGTAATTGCGTAAAATAATATTTTGAGAAAAAAAGCTGGTTCTAAAGGAGATTTTGGGAACATTTTGGGATAATGATTTAAAATTGCATAGTTGAATAAAGGTCTTTTTTAACCCATACCAGTATTAATAATCTTTTTCATTTACATTATTTGAAAGTAAAAAACTTGATATCGTTGCCTATAAGGATATTAAGGATGGAAAGATTGTGTAAATTTCAAAAAAAAAAATCATTTAAAATGAAAAAAAATAAATGAAGAAAAAATTAAATTATATATATGAAATATAGAAATTTCAAAAAATGATATACACAAACATATATAACACATGTACAGACATTATCACCCCCTTTTAAACGTTGTATGACTCATACAAAATATATATATATATATATTTTTGATACCTAATTCTCGCTCTAAGTTTTTAATTGTATCTAAAAAAAGTTACCCCTTTAAATTAAAAAATACAGAACCCAAATTTCTAAAACGGAAATGTAATTACCTTTTGCTTGGGAAACATACCCCGGTTATTTTCAAATCTATTTTTTCGAACCTCTGTGTTCAACAAAATAATTGTGTTAAACAAATTGCAAATTTTTTTGTTCTTGCTTTTTTTATTTGTTTTTCTACATTATGTCCAGATAATATGAAATATATCTCTATTTTTTTTCCCAAACATTTTTTTCGGATAATAGCGTAATTTTTTTTGAAATGGGGGACAAAAAATGTTTCGTACAATCTGAGGATTATTTGATGTTTTTTTCCCACTGAAATTGAAAGAAAAATGGAAAGTGAAAAAAAAACCCGAAAAAAAATTTAAAAAAAATATTTTATTGGGAAAAAAACCCGGGAACGCCGAGCCATGCAGGTATTATATTTATAAAAAAAATTGATCTATTTTGTGAAAATAAGTATTCACGGAATTAAATTAAAAAAAAAAATCCCTATAATGTATTTGGGGAAAAATATCTATTTTTAATTATATGTATTTTATGCATAAGGTCCACTTTTAAGAAAACAAACTCCTGTGTTCATGAAGAAATCCTATCTATTATCATGACCATAAACTATTTAAACTATAACTTTTTTTTCTATTCTCCTGAGAGAGACCAAAAAATATTAAAGAGAAAGAAAAAATATTCACAGTTATACAGATATCTTGAACTACAGAAAGCAACGTGGCTCTTATTTAAATGATGTACCTTAATAACAAAGTATAATAATGTATGCATAATTTAATAATAATAGTAAGAGCAGGAAAAATGTTCACAAATCATCATAATGACTATTCAAAAATAAAGATTTTGTTACGCATTCTATTTTAAAATTCATTTCATACGTAAATATAAGTTTTGTAAATAAAAGAAAAACATATGTTTACAAATACATTTTTTTGTTTTTAATAATTTTATTTTTAATGTTTAATATGTTATTTCGAGAAATTAATGAAAAGGAAGGAATGATAAATTATCTTAGAAATAATTTCGAGATACAAAGAGATTACTTTGATCATATTATATTAACTTAATTTAATTTTTAAATTGCTTCAGTTGTACATGTTGATTTTTATATTTGTTTTGTGTATTTCGTACTGAAAAAATATTCATGTTTTAAAAAACATTAATATCATAAACAAACTTCAAAAATAAATTTTGCATCTCTAAAAAATAACTCCTCAAAAAAAAAGGTTTTGAAAAAATTTTAAAAGCAATAAAAAAAAATATTTAATTCCCCATATTAGCAAATAAAGAAATAAAGGAATAGTAACTTTAAAAAAAAAGGAATTCATAAATGTAATTATACTTAAAATTTTTTAAAAAATTTTAAAAGATAAATTTAAAAAAATTCCCCCAGTTCTTTTTGAAAATTTTAAAAGATTATCAAAATTAAAAACAACGTACATTTTAAATAAAATTTCTGTGTGTTTATACAATATTAATCATAACATAAACAAATACTTGACTTAATAATTTTATATTAAAGTAATATAATTTTTTTAAACAATCAAATGAGAAAATAAAATCACAGTTCATTTCATCTTCTTATCCCCTTTCAACAGCATATGTGTTCTGTTTATCTAAACAAATATAAATTTTTTTGTGCTCTTTATGTGAAAATTATTTCAAAATAAGAACGACAAAAATGTTGGGAAAGAAATTTAAAAAAAAAGGTTACATTATATTTGCTTTAGTTTTTTGTCAAAAGTGTTGTAGAAGTTATTTAAAACCTTGACATTTTATTTTCAATTATAATTGTTGAATTAAATTTAAATATGAAGAAAAAAAAACATTTCCTTCTTTATTTACTTACATTCAAGGACATGCACTAAAGATAATATGAGCTTCAATGATATTTAGTGATTATTCATTGATAATGGTGCTTTAATACAAATTTATTATTTATAACATTATTTTATCTAAACTCAAATGTCCACATATCCTAAAAAAAAACTCGGTAATGTAACAGATTCATCACATTTTCTAAAAACATACTGCAATTTTGAAAAAATTTAATTTTTGAATTTTGGGAATTGTACTAAAACACCAGTATACATTTAAAGAACTCAAAACCATTAATGTGCTGATTAACTAACTGATTTTCTCCTTTTAAGTGCAGAATTAATTTCCGCATTTTAAGTTGGTAATCTTCACATTAGTGGTTTCCATATGTTAAAGTTCAAAAGTTTGTCTCTCACTTTCTATTAGGAATTTTGATTTGGCCGTGGTAGCCGAGTGGTATAGGTATCGGACCGTGGCTTGCCTTGTCACGAGTGACAGCCCAGTACCACTTAAGACCCGCCATGTAGGGCAGCGATGTACGTTAAATCTGTCGAGAGCTGAAACGTCCTCCCGTTGGTGTGGTGTGGTAGTTAGGAGAGGGGTGCCAGCTCAGGTGTCGTCCACGTCACTTGACCATGGTTCAAAATGACGTGGTCCGTCGCCAAAAGTCCTCATGTAGCTAAATAGTGCGACGTTAATATTCAATCAATCAATAGGAATTTTGATTGAATGTTATCTCATCCCAAGGACCAATCTTTAGATTATACTAATAAGTAAGCATAATTTTATCATATGTTTTGCAAATTCATTTCACTGATTATAATAATAATATATATTTAACCTTTTTGATTATTTTCATTATATTTTTCTCAATTGCTTGATTCCATCAACTAATGTTTGGATCGTTCAATTTTTTTTGTAGTAACTTTAATCTTAAGAAATCAAAATTAAGTAAACAACATTAAATTTAAATGTACAAAAAAGTTGCTGCTGTTCTACCGAAGATCTTATTTTCGCTTCAATGAGTGCCTGGTATATAATGTGCAGATTAACGAGTGTCTAATGGGTGATATGCAGATCAACGAGTGTCTAATGGGTGATGTACAAATTAATGAGTGCCCTAATAGGTAATGCTCAGATTAATGAGTGTCTAATAGGTAATGTACAGATTAACGAGTGTCTAATAGATAAAGTACAGATTATCTAGATAACTAACTAATTAACTAGGAAATTTGAGAAATGAAACAATTTTCAGAACTTTAATGGTCTACCCTAGTTAATGTACAGACTACCTCGATAATCCACAGATTAACTCATTTCTGCGCTTTAACGGTAACATATATAATAGATTTTCAAAACAACGCAACGTTCGTAGAATATTACAGTTTTGACAGGTGAGAATATTTTGTAATCACGATTCTAAGTTACTGTTTACATATAAAGTTAAACTCTTATAAATACTTGTATTTTCCTAGAGAAAAGCAAGGAATTTATGTTTACTGTTCCTGTTATTATTCTTGGAACTTTACTGAATTCCTAAATAAAAAATTCTTAACACCCTTAAAATAGTATACTTTTTAATAACATTTTTCTACAAAATACAAAAAAAAATAATCTTAAGGCTGTTTTCGCCATATGTACGAAATCGGGAACTTGACACGGAGCACATTTTCGGACATACAAAAAACTTCAATTTTTATAAAAACTTGTGACATTGTAACTCATGCATTTGCTTATAATATAGTGTTTTTAAAATTTCAAAATATTTCATAAATAATTACTTTTTTCTTTTAATATGTGAAGGGATAACTCATTTAGCATTACTGTATAGGAAACAAATGCAAAACACATTTTATAAAAGAAAAAATGTGTCAACTCGGATAAAAATAAGTAGTATGATAAAATAAGTGATTCTCGACAGGATAGTGTAGCCAGAATATAATATTAATGTTTGAGTATTTTTGTATCTGCAAATATATTCCGAATTTGGATCCTATTCTTTAACATTAGCCGAAGATAACCTTAAATCAACTTCATTTCTCTTTGGAAACTTCATATCCATAATCCTATATTTGGTTCTGATTTTAATTCTAGTCTATTTTTTTCTCCTTTTTATCTAAGAATAAACATAAGAGAAGTCCTCGTTCTAGTATATCGAAATATTTTTTCTTCTTCAAACTGCTTATCATTATTCTTACTTATACCACAAGGATTCCTATCACTTTCTGGCCTCTCTCAGTTAAAGATACTCCTGGGAAAATTATAGGATGGAAAAGAGCCAAAACTTTTCAATCTCTGCGTCTGCTTTACGTCATTGTTTACCATATTGTCCATCTACATTCGTTGGAGTAACTTGATCTAAAGTAGTTCTGCATTTAGTAATTAAACGTCACCATTTACTGTTGAGATTACTCATAATTTAGAGAGGGAAAGTTCAACTTGTGTAAGTAATTAAATCAGAGCATTAAATTAAAACTACACCTTTGCATATCCATTAGTGGTCTTAAAAGTATGAATTGAGCGACACATTTCATTTAAAAGTTATGTTAGAAAGTGAAAATGTGTGACTTTGGATAAATTCAGTTTACTGAAAAGGGAACATTTCTCATATTTTATTCATTTAATCATTTGATGGAAATTCTTCATTTTACACAGGAGAGGAAATGAGATTTAAAAAGCTGAAAAATCTCCTGAAATTAAAACTGTTTACATAAATAATTAAAACAATCAAGTTCAGGAAGAAGTGCTTTACTATAAGAATTAATTTTTAAATTTTTCTCTTCACAAAATAATTTTACAGAAGTTGTTTGTTAAGTTTTTTGTAATTGATAAAATTTGTTATTGACCTAAAATTCCAAGTTTGCAATAATCAATAATAAAAGGTAAATCAATTAAATTCTTTTGAAAGAATTAATGATAATTATTACTCTTATAAAATCTACTTTATTACTTTATCTATAAATTTGTAAACATTTTGCATTTATTTGCTATTTATACACCTACCGTATTTATTCAAATCTTAGCCAAATCTTTTTTTCCAGCGTTAATGCTTCTGAAAATTGAGTGCGGCTTAGAATCGAAGGCAAAATATTTCTTGGATGGGGAAAATAATTTCAGCTCCTTTCAAAAGGAAAAATGCAGCTGTCCGTTCAAGGTCTTTGCATCAACAACTTGTCCATTCCGCAGTTTATTTCCTGCATTTTGTCTCTCTTAAACATTATTGTCTGATCGTATTTAGGGAATTTTTTTTGTATACGATTTTTTTTTCTATTAATCACCTAAACAGGAAAGATATAGGAAATAGTATCAAGGCGAGTTCATTATGACGCAAGTATAAAAACAGCGGCAATCTTATATGTAAAAGGAAAAAACAACCCGGTAACAGAACAGCGCGGCACTCATAATTTTACACGGATGAAACAATTATACTTCAATGGGGTAATAAATGAAATAATTTGTGCTTGTAAATGGCCCACAGTCTTTAATAGTTATTTCATAATTTTCTGTAATACATTCTTTTAAAAAAAATGTTGAATAACAAATGCATTGGATGGCACGGAAGACACCATGTGGGAAAATTGACGTCACTACTTCCGAAGTCAACTGTGATAATGGGAGTGAAGAATCCTTTTGAAACATGATATTGATGGTTTGAGTAATTTAAGGCTCATGTACAGTGGGCCTAAAATTTAAATTGCAATTTTTTAAAAAATTTAATTTTTTCTTTTAAAATTTTGGTAATTGAAATTTTTTATTCGCAACTTGTTCTTAATGGAATGCCATGTTTAAATTTTTTAAAATAGTATAACTATTTTTTAAAAATTACTAATCAAAAAGTTAAAAAAAAAATTTTGCCAAAAGTTTCAATTAAAAAAAAAATTAACTTACTTTAAATAGATTTTTTCTTAATTTAACTTTGGTATCTTTGTGATTTTTGACCTATTCTTCTGTGATTATTGTCTTTTTTTCACATTTTGTGTTTATTTGTCATGTTTTCTTTTTTTTCGTCTACCAAATGTGTTCTACTGGGCTAAATAAAGTGATTGGGGGGTATTTTTATAATTTGGGGGCAGTTAAAAGACACCATTGGCGTACATTGGAAACGTTGGCGTAATTACCCCGTTCAAAATAAATTTCCAAATCCAAAATTTGGGGAGATAATTTTAAAATTTTCTTTTAAAAAAATTTAAATAGAGCTCAAGTTTTTTTTAAAATCAACAAAATCACCAAATTACCTAATTCTGAGGGCCAATTTAACGCCCCTTCGATGCTGAAGCATGGGGGTGGAGGAGTTCTTGTTCCACATAAATTCATGGGATTGCTTCCTTATTTTTTTTTCAAAGAGCTATTATAGGCCCCTAAGAACCAAAAAAAGTTGACGAAATCTTGAGCTCTCTTTAAAAACTTTTAAAAGAAATTTTAAATTATCTAAAAATTGGGAAATTTAAATTTTCATTTTTAAAGGGTTGACCCCAAACGCTCTGTTTTTCAATATCGCCACTTGTTTTCTAACTGTCCCTAAATTATGAAAACACTTCCTCAATCACTTTATTGAGCCCAGTAGAATCTATTTGGTGAAATTTTGATGTAAAAAAAAGAAAACATAACAAATAAATACAAAATGTAAAGTAAAAACAATAATCACAGAAGAATGGAGGAAAATCATTGCAGAAATTCAAAAACTAATTAAATCTATACCAAGACCCTTTAAAAAAGTTGTTGTGACACTAAAAGATATCCTACTAAGTACTAAATTAAGAAAGAAATACAATATTTAAAGCTACGTTGAGTTTTTTGTTAAGTGTACGAAGACTTTTGTGGCGAAATTTTTTTAGAAGTTTTGATTTTTAAATTTTTAAAAAATAGTTATACTATTTTTAAAAATTAACTGTGTCATTTCGTTAAGAACAAGTTGCAGATATAAAAATTACAATTACCCTATATTAATTTTTTAGTAGTCAAAACATTAAATTTTATAAGAAATTGTTGGGAGGGAACACTTTCGTGTCCCACTGGATGTATTTTAACCAGTTAACTGTGACTGACGAGTATACTCATCACGAAAAACTTGTAAGATTTGTGTACTGACGAGTCACGCGTAAAAAGTAGTGACCACTTGGCTATTTAAATCGCAATTTTTGGGGAAAAAAAAAAGTATTCTCAATCTCAAGATGCTTAGAATATTTTGAAACCAGGCCGGAGTAAAACAAATAAATAAAAAAAATGAAAAAAATTTAAGATGAACTCGTGTCCTCGTATGAACAGGCTGGATATAGCGTACACGTTCGTTATTTATGTACGATAATAATGTTTTATAGATGTTTGCCTAGAAGCCAAGTGACTGAGTGATAATGTATCGCATTTTTATGCCACAGGTCCAGGGTTCAAATCCCGGGGTGGGCAAGGTCGATCAGCCTTACATCCTTTCAGTAGGTCGATAAACAAGTATCGCTTGCTTGGGAACTGAACACTGGGGGTTTCGCTTCAGACTGACCCCCTTGAACGAAATATCTCTTCATGCATCTCGGTTCCTAAGGTCATGTAAACTGAGATAGGCACAGTAGACCTTGGTCCTCATGGGCTATTGTGCGAAGGAGTTCAGTTAAGATTTTAGCCAAAAAGAGGCAGACAAAAGTCAGAAAGTTGACTTTTTACCGATTTTTTTAATTTCTTACCTTTATATGCATTAATTTTTATTGCGTTTTTCGAGTAATATGTGTGTAATATATGTTTATGTTAACTATGCTGGCCACCGTAAATGCAACACCCTGAACGAAGCATGCAAATAACATGAAATTTACAACATGCATTAGCGGCGGTGAGATATGCAAATGATTAGAATTTCAGCACAGACACACATCAAGCGCGCCTGTGGTGCCTCCTCAAAGCGCTATTTAATGCTTCGAGATTTCGACGATTTCAAGTTCGGCAATTGTGTTTTTCTTGTGGTTTTTTTCAAAAAACAATCAGTTATGTCTCGTAGAAAACAGCAATCAGCTTTTGGTCAAGTATCCGAGTTCGACAGAGGAAGGATAGTACCCTACCGAGATTGTGGATTATCTTTCAGGAAAATCGGTAGTCGTGTTGAACGAAACCAAACCACTGTAATCCGGATATGTAAACGTTGGAGGGGGGTAAGATGGACCGACGGTCGATCGCATCCACCTCAGTGCAACATTTCACGTAAGGACAGGCAAATTGTGCACATAGCAGTGACGGATCGCTCAGTCACATCACGAACCATAGCGCAGCACATTGGAGTCTGTAACGCATCATTCAGTGTCTACGCGTACCATTCGACGCCGTTTACAGCAGAGGGGTTTCGACCGCAAGACGTCCATTGCTTGGTCTACCCTTGACGCATAACCACAGACGTCTCCGCCTCCAATGGTGCGATGAAAGAAGGATGGGCGGCAGAAAGAATGAAGTTGTTTTTACTGACAAGTCACGCATCTGTCTGCAACACCACGATGATCGGATTCGAGTCGGGAGACAACGTGGAAAGAGGATTCTGAACAGCTGCGTTATGCACCGCCACACTAGTCCTGCACAGGTTATTATGATATGGGGTGGTATTGAATATCACTCGCACTACTCTAGTACGCATTGCCGGTACTTTAAACAGCCAGCGCTACATCTCCAAGGTTTTGGGGCCAGTTGTCCTTCCTACCTTCGGACTTGGCCACAGCCATATTTCACCAGGATAATGCATGACCACACGTCGCACGCATTGTCCAAAGGTTATTCGTTAATCACCGATTGAATTGTTCCCGGCCGGTTTCCGCTCTCCGGATCTTTCACCGATAGAAAATGTGGTCCATGGTTGCTCATCGATTGGGCCGGGTTACACCCCCAGCTGCCACACCAGATCAACTTGGCAACGTGTGGAAGCTGCTTGGTCTGCTGTACCCCCAAGAACACATCCGAAGTGTCTTTTTAATCAATGCCGAGGCGTGTGGCAGGGGGTGATCTCCAACAATGGCGGCTACTCTGGCTACTGATTCTGCAGGAATCACAGTTCACAGAAGTCTATAAATTTAATCATTTGATACTTGGTCAACATGTTATTTACAAAATAAATTTTGTTGTGCTATCTCTTGTTTTTTCTTGGTGTTGCATTTACGGTGGCCAGCAGTGTAGATAAATAAGCATCAGTAATAAAACTGGGAGTTTATAAAATAAACCCATCTTTTGATCCAATATTTGGTAAAATCCTAGGAGAGCCCACACCTTTTGGGGACAAAACGATAAAAGTGCCAAGCCAGAACGATATGGCGCCAAGCGAAACCGACAATGGCGGCAACTGAATACAGAGAGATAAGGTGGATGCTTAATGAAAATATATGTAAACAATACAGAAATTAAGCATTTATGATAAAAAATATATATATATAAAAACAGCACTCACTTTCTTTCCGCTGATATTTTCCGAGTGGAGGGTACAGCATAACAACAGATTATAAAAAGTCTTGAAGGTCTCATCGCTAAGTGAATGATCGTGTGAGCACCGCCATTTTTATTCTGCGAGGTAATGGTCAAACATACCTTCGCCGTGGCTTGGGGTGCAATTTCGAAGAAAGCGTTTTATTGTCGACCATATTACATCATGCGACGTTACATTTAGGAAATTCATAACTCTAAGCAATCAATCCTTCCTTCATACACAATTCAATCAATTCTTTCTAACCTTTTACATTCAACAAAGTAAAAAATTCTAAGATATATTCCCTTTAACACACGCAACCATTCCAGCCCGATTCCCCAAAACAAAATGAAATTCGAAATGCCTGCCGACAAAATACGAAATTTCCAGAAATAGTTAGGTTTACCATATCATTATCAAAATAGGGTTACCAAGATGGACCAATTTTCGCCAACCCAAAATACCCCGGGCCCAAAGGGGGTGGGCCCCCCAGGGCT
>BMAV01009585.1:0-12112 GCA_019973955.1 Trichonephila inaurata madagascariensis | reverse complement strand
ATTGCGACACCACTGGGCACCGGCTGCCCCCCCACAGTTTAGAAACAATTGAGAACTTGACGATATCGGGGGTATTCGACAATTTAATAATGATACTTTGTCCCAAATCACCCATACCTCAAAAGTTTTTCCCAAAATTACTTGGATGTAAAAGATAGAGTTGGAGAAAAAAGTTGTCAGAAGAAAACCATCGACGAAGAAGAAAATATTACAAACCTGGTGACAAAGTTTGGGGCTATTCGTCCCATAAGTCGTAAAAAAAGGGCAGGAAATTCATGCCCAAGAAAAAAGGTCCTTACCTCTACTCACGTTGAGATCACCAGTAACATATGGTTCCGACCCCCAAAGAAACCCCTTGGAACCATTAACCCCCTTTAAAAGGACTATAAAGAACCGAAACAGAAAGATACCCCGGTTTTGGCCCTCTAAGGAAAGGGGAAACCAAAAAAAAGAAAACCCTGGTTATGAGCTGGACGTAAACGGAAACAGATCTGAACCGGTTTAATTCTAAGCCCGAAATGGGTGGCAGTACTTTCGGAAGTGTTACCAACAAACACTGTATTACCGTCAGAAATTTTCCCGCCGAATGGGGAGCTTTATCCGTCTGTTTCCCAATCCGGGATTATTAATTAACCTAATTTTTTCATTATTTTTTTAAATGTTTACCCTTATTGTGTCTAAGTGCCCTGTCCTTGTAACTGTTTATTTTGTCATTAAAAATTTTAATTCCCCCGAGATCTTGCCCAAATTCGGTTTAATAATAGTAAAAACAGTTACAATAGTATTATTTAGCTATTTATAATCCTTTTCGTATAAATGTTATAAATAGGTATCTCAGACTTCTCGTCCTTTTGATTGATGTAACATTAACGTTGTACATTTATATATAAATCCTAATTACTGTCTGAATTATTTAAAACTACAAAATATTTGAACAATTTCTTATACTTTTCATATCATTTCTACTTTGGGAACATTATATTAAATTGAAGGACACATCATTATTCATTTTCTCTTAACCTTGAAGATTATTAATTCATTAAGAAAATTTTTTTTTAAGTTTTTTCCTTGGTAAAAATTTTGTAACACTAGAAGAACCCTTTCCTTAAAAAAAATAAAAAATTTTATTTTCCAAAGGAACTAGTTTTTTTAAAAAAATAACTAAAATTTTAAGCCTTATAAAATAACTAAAATAGTTTTTTTTTTCCGAAGGAACTACAGTTTTTTTTTTTTTTTTTTTTTTTTTTTTAACGTTTCAAAATTAAGAGACCCAATTTTCTACTCGGGGAAATTTTTAGAAATAAGTGACTTACTGCAGTTTAAATTGAACGGTCAGAGGCAAGAAATGTTTTTCTTTTTTAATTCGTAAAAGCAGTATTGATCATTTCAACTATCATGAAAATTTGCGTAAAATAAAATAAAAAAATAATTTGATTAAATTTTGTTGCATATAAATTAAATATTTTATCACAATCATACTCTCCCTTAGCTGTTGTTGATGTCTTTCAAATGGTTTTATTTTAAAAATTTTTTATAAAACAGTATGGAACATTGAGCAATCCCCAAAACCCCCTTTTTAAATTTCCCCGTTTTTCACCAAAACACTATATACAGAAAAGTATGCAAATAGAGCGTTTGGGCCCGTAAAAACCTCCTTCCACAATGATTGCTTTTTATATTTTTTCTCCCGCGAAAACCTTTAAACACCTTTTTTAAATAGCGCCCCTGTGGCATCGAAAACCCCTGCTTTTGAATACATAAAAAAGAAAATGGGGGCCAAAAAATTCTTTTGGATTAATAATATAAAGAAATTCATTATTATTACTATTGTCACTTATGTTCAAGAATCTATTGTGTGTGTGATACGTATATAATTACATAAGACAAAATATTCAAAAGTTTGTTATACCTACAAGTCATGGAGCAAATAACTCAAAAACCCAAAAATTTCCCAAAAAGGGGCCCGGCGGACCCTGGAGTTTAAAGGTATTTTAATATTTGTGATAATCCAGGGCTATATTGGGGGTCGATGGTAAATTTTTTCAGTTGTAAAATTTTCTTCAATTTTTAAGCATTGTCATTATAAGAAAATAATTTTATAGATTTGTATATGGCGATACGATCCACGCATCTAAAGTGGAATATCATAGTATAAAAACTTGAACTAAAACTATTTTATTTTCTTGTCTGCAATTGATTTTTTTAATTAAAATATTATTTTGATAAAATGTACAACCTACAAAAAGAATGAAAACAAAAACCCAGAAGGATTTTTGTAGAAAATCGTTATATTTAAGCTGAGAAGAGTACATGTACCTTACCTCAAACGTTATAATAAAATGTCTCCCAGAGAAGAGTTTAAAAGAAATGGGGGTTTTTTGGGTTCCTAGCATATCAATATCATACAAATTATTTTGAAATACTTTTCTACGGACACGTAATCCGTTTATTTTAATCATAGAAAGATTTACAATGATTTTTCATTTTTTTAAAAATTTTTTTAAAAAAGTGTCTTAAAAATTTAAAATTTTTTAAAGTATTGGGTATATAAAGGGGGATTGTTTTAGGTTGTTAAATAATTATTTCTTCAAATTATTCCACGTGAAACTTTTTTCCCCATACAAATAATGTAATTTTTCGTATTATATGTTCAAATTTATTGAAAATTCTACTTTTTTTTGTGCAAAGTTCAAAAAAATTTAAATGATTATTAAAAAATTTTTAAAAAATAAAATGTTTTTAAAAATTTAAATTATGCCTAGTTTTGTTTATAAAACCAGTGATTTTAAAATTTTAAATAAAGGGGAATAGTAAAAAAGAAATCGAAATTCAAAATTAAATAAAAAGTTAAAAAATAGACATTTCGTTTTTCTTTACTGCTTATTGTTAAAATTTGAATGCTCATGAATAACTCTATTTGATTATAACTGTTGGTTTTACTTTAAAATAAAGAAATATTCAAATATATCAGTACAAAAACTGAGGTTCTTTTGTTATAATTTTTAAAAATAGATTTCGGTTTAAATTAGACATCAAATTAACTTTTTAAATTCATCAAATATATTTTTTTTTGGTTTTTTTAAGAAAAAAATTTTTTGGAAAAATTTGAATATCCTTAATGCGATTTCAAAAGAAGAAAAATACAAATTTTAAAAGGGGTATCAAAAAAAAAACGGGCTTAGTCAAAAAATTTTAATTGGTTTACTTTCTAATTGACACACAGTTACAAATACAAAAAAAAACCCCATTAACCTTTATACAAATACAAGGGGTTGGGGGGGAAAACTTTTGGCATGCCCTTTTTCTTCACCGAGGAGGCAGGCGACTCGCACCCCCTTCCCTTTCACCGGTGCAATGACTGTTACTTGCCCAACCCGGGAAGGGCGCTTCCCTTTCCATTGTTCCCCCTCGGGTTCCTGGTATCGTCCTCGATGGGGGAACCGCGGTTTTTTCCGGGGTCCCCCCTTTTCTGAGGGCATCACTGGGGGGCCCCCGGTTTTCAGGGACGGAGCAGATGAAGAAAAGGTCCAGAACCTGTTGTTTTTTGGTTTCCCACCGTAAGTCGTCGGGGGCGTTGAGTCAAAATTCCCATTCTTTGGGATGTTTTGATGTTTTTTGTGGGCGATTGTGAGGGATGAAGGTTCCCCAACTTTATCACCGGGATGATACGGGACCGGGAGGGTGTCTTTTATCATAGAAGGTCTTTCGCGTCTTGCCTTTTTTCACGGACTTCAAAAGATTCTTGCAATTTTAAAAATTGGAATTTGGGGACCTTTCTTGATGGCTCGAAAGTTGGTTACATATCTAAAAGCTCATTCCTCAAACGGGTAAGAAGTTTTACCGGTGGTAACACGGGGTTTCAGAAAAACGGTGCGGCAACTTATTTTCCCCTTTCATCGTGTCGATTTTGAATAAGTAGAAATTTTTTGGTTTTAGGTCACTTTTTTTTTTCAACGGGATTTGTTTGGGGATGAAAAAAACGGAAAAATTTCGATCTATGTTCGTATGAAACAAAGTTGTTGAGACGGCCCCCACAAACGAGACCCATGGTCCCCAATTAATCTTCTGAAGCCGAGTAATAAAACTTTTCCATTGGTTTGAATTTTCTTAGCAGGGTTTAGGAGAGCGCTAAACCCCATCTTGTGCAACACCAAACAAAAAATTCCCACTTTTTCCGGATGGACTTTGGAAAAGGTCCGAAAAAAGGAAATTCCAAAACGTTGAGAATCACGGGTGGTAAGAGTCCGAAGGTTTTTTGGTTGATGGTTTGTAGCGTTGCATTCTGGAATTTTTATATAACAGGATGTAAAACGCATACCTGTCCAATAATACCGTTTGGAATTTTTTCAAACCCATCGGTCCAAAAGACCGCGTTCGGGGCATCATGGTAAATTTTAAAAATTTTGTTTTTTTGTAAATTACACAAATGGGCATTTTCCCTTTTCAGAAGTAGGGGAAGGAATAAGATTCCTTGATTCAGGGTATCCTTTTTCAACCAGTTGGAAAAATTTTAAACCCCCCTTTTATTGTTTTCAAAACATTCAATTATTTTCTTCAACTCGTCATCCTTCAATTGTTCTTGGCGAACTTTTTGGGGGAGCGTGTGGGAAAATGACGAAAACACAAGAATAAAATTTCCTTTTTTCTTGCTCTGTTTGGGGGTCAGCAAAGTCCTCAATAAAGTTCGATCTTCCGGGAATGTAATCGATTTTTAAAATTAAAGATTATTTTAGTCCCCCATCTTGCAAGCCCTGGGAGATTTCAAAGATAAAACCATTTTAAAGGCTGGTGGTCAGAGGAGAGTTAATAGTTTGCCCTTTTTAGTCCTTAAATTTTCCAACACACAACTAAAGAGTTTCCTTGGGGAGTATTTTCGCTCTGAGGACGGAGCCCCTTGCTTTTGGGGGGTTTCCTTCTTTTCTCCGGAGAAAAAACTGCTCCGGGGGCCACGCTACTGGCATCTGTTCGGATGGAAAACGGCTTTGGTACCGTCAGCTGGTTTGGACAGGAGGAGAGGTATTTTTGATTTTGATCTCGAAATTTTTTTTTCAAGCCCCCCTTCCACATTGCATTTTTTTTTTTTTGTTTAGTGGTTTTTTGAGAAAATTTTAAGATGGAAAAAGAACGGGTTTTTGTCAAAACTTTGCACTTGTTTAATAGGGGGGGGGACGTCTTTTCGCAAAGCAGCGGTCTTTTTTGGATAAACTGAGATCCCTTCCTTGAAAAACCCCTTTTAAAAAAATTTGTTTCCCAAATTTTTTTAATTTAAAAAAAAACCTTTTTACAAAAATGTTTCAAAAATTGGGGAAAAATTTAATTTAAAACATGGGGAAATTTGTTAATCCCAAGGAAAAATTTTTGGAAGGTTGGGGGGACAATAAAGGGATACAAAAAAAATAAAAAAGGGCAGGAAAACATTTTTACCCTTTGGAAGGGGGGCCCTTGTCTATCAAAAAAAAAAAGGGCGGGTGAAACACCATTGGAGGAAAGGATAATTTGAGGGGGGCCACCTAGTCAGCAGAAGCATGCTGCCATTGGTTTTGGAATCAAAAACAAGGGGAAGGCGTAGGAATTCACATTCTACTTGATGCCTTGCTGTAGCGGAGAATCAGCTCTTTCTTCAACAGCCTTTTCCTGGCGGGATTCATTTGGTAGGGAGGCACGAAATTTGGGGGATTGTTTTTAGTGTTATGCTATGTTCGATAAATGGAGTAGCCCCCCCACCCAAGATAGAGTGATGATTTTTGAAGCTGTCCCGTTCTGCACGCTGAGAACCAAGGAGTTTTTGCCTTCATCTTCCCAGTTGACAGTTATTTATCCCCGGCCGACATTAACAAAATACCGATAAGGGTCACGAAATTGTACGATTTTTGGGGAAACGTCACAAAAAGTCCAAGTTCTTTTTGAAACCCTTATCCCCGCATTTCAAAGAAAGTCAATCCCGAGAGTGGGGTTTTTTTTTGATGGAAATAAAAGGGGCTTTAAACTTTCGCCTTTCCCGTAGGGCGGTTTGAACGCGAACGAGTCCATCACAAAATAGAGATATGGGCGTCTTCTCAAAAACCCTTGTTAAGGATATAGGGAAAGATTGTCCTGCAACGAATGACTTACCACTACCCCAAAAGGTTCCCGGGGAAACCCCCTTTATGCTGATTCTGGGGGAAAATTTTTGTTCGGGGAGAGGACTTTAACTTTTGAATTCCCAAAAAAGGTGGGTTACCCTTTTAAGGAAAATCAATTTGACTTGATGTAGCGGTTTCCACATCCATAACAGGACAAGGATTTCGGCTTTCAAATTTAGAAGTCCCCTAAAGATTTTCTTGGTTCTTCCTTTTCCCATCCAACGTTTTTGTACCGATTTTTTATTTATTTTTTAGGGAAAAAAATTTTTCTTCGTCTGGTAAAAATTTTTGGTTCGACTTTTACCTGGTTTCCAATCTCATTTTTTTACAACCGAAGAGCTTTTTTAAAATCCCCAGATATCCACGATTTAACTTTCCTTCGAAACTCTTTTCTTAAGGTGGTAAAAACCAAAATCCTTTAAAAGGGAAAATCTTTCACCTAGGGGCCATCCTTCCAAAAAATTTTTTAGTGACGCGAAGTCCTTCCACAAAGCCGGGGTTTTTTTGATGAGTGCTGAACTTCATTCGAAACATTCAGCACTCAACTTGAATCAGGATTGGCTTAATGGCGGGAATTTCAATTTTTCTTTTTCAGCAAGAAAAATAGAATGCCAAAAGGGAAATAGGGAAAGGTGTGTTTCATAACACCCCCCCAGGTTAACTTTTTCACACCTCTTCAAATATTTTTTAAAATAGGGGGGAAATACCCGTTTTCCCCCAAAACTGGGGGAAGTTTGAATTTTTTTTTTTTCTGCGGTAGCATAGTGTTAGTTTAAAGTCATGCTTTACTTTTAGCAAAAAGTCCTCTTTGGCTTTTTTAAAAATTTTTCCCCCTTTTCTGCTTGGCCAACCTAGTTTCAAAATTTTTTTAAAGGGTTTTAGTAAACTGTTTCATAGTCTTTCGAAGTTAGATTAAATTTTTAAAAATCATTACTCTCACATTTCTCCTATTTCGAGGCTAATTCTTACTGTGTTTTTTAAATCATTTTCGCGCTTTAAAACAAGATAAAACCATTGTTTTTTAAATTTAGAAAAAAAGGGCAAAAAAGTCCAGCCCAAAAAAATGCTTTTTTTAATTTTAAAAAGTTCCCATAAATTGAGCATCAACTAGTCATTGAAGAACAAGAAGGGTATTGAACAAAACCCAAAAATTCTTATAAATGTCTTACAGGGAAAAAAAACAAAAATTTGAAAGCAAAAAGAAAATTTAAGTAAAAAAAATTTTTATTGAACTTTTCAAAAAAACATAAAAAAATCCTTTAGGAATAAAAATACCTTAAAAATATTGTGATATTTTGCAAAAAAGGGAAAAACTTGCTTTTAAAATAAAAAATAATTCACATATAAAAGAAAAAGAAATTCAAAATCGAAACAAAACCAGTTTAAAGGGAAAAAAAAATTTTTTTAATATTTTTTTTAAAAAAATAAAAATTTTTTTCTTTTTAAAATTTACAAAAAACTAAAATTGGGTCAAAAATTTTCCCAAAATAAAAATAAAAAAAATAAAAAAACTTTTAAATTAATAAGAAAAAAAGGAAAAAGGAAAATAATCTCAGTACATTTCGCATGTGAATTAATGAGTCTGCAGAAAAATGAAAATATCCCTGATTAATAATTTTTCAGAACAAAGGTTGTATTTTAGTTAAGTAAAATGAACAAAAAAAAAAAGAATATATGATTTTCACCAAAGGGGGAGGACAGAAAATTGGGAGGGGGAAAACCCCTTTGTAACAAAACGAATAGTTTTAGAAACAGGCAGTGAAAAAACTCAATCGAAGGGGGGGAAAAATTCCCCAAACAATCACTAATAGTCATAAATCATAGACAGGGACAAAATTAAAAAAGGAAAGAGTTTTTTTCTAAGAAAAAATTACCAAAAAAAAACTAGACAAATAAAAATTTTTTTATTATACCATAAAAAAACAAATACACAAAAAAAAATTTAACAAAAAAATCAAAATGAATAAGAAAAAAAAAAACGAAAGAAACTTTTCAGATCCTGAAAAGAAACTCAAAATTTCTAATTTCCGGTGGGGGAAAAAATAACCTTTGAGCGCCAGCTACAACTTTAGAAAATACTTTTGAAATTCTTTAAAGATTAAATTTTAATAATTTCGTTAGATGGGACTTTTAAATGCTATTCGGGACGTTGGCGCCATTTTATAAGGGGACCCCAAAAAAAACACGGGGGTAGCTCAAATAATTTAATTTGGGTTTTACTTTCAATTTAGCACACAGTTAAAATCAAAAAAAAAACACAGTTAACCTTTTTACAAATTTTAAATTGGTGAGGGCGACATTGGGAGTCCTTTCCACCGAGGAGGTTTATCTCGCACGTCCCTTTCCCTTTCCGGATGAGCCGACTCGTTACTTTTTCTTCGAAGAGGGGGCTCATTACCATTCGTTAAAAAATTTTTTTAAGCATAAATTTTGGTTTTTAAATGGAAGAAAGGGAAACCGGTTAACAGTGTTGATGAAGAAGGAAAGGCAATTAAAAGATTCCTAAATAAAATCTAGAAATTTAACCTTACAATTTAAAACCAGGGAAATGATGCAAAATAATCCAATTAATTATGGTATTGCTTTATATTGTATTAAAAATTATTATTCTACAAATCATTGATAAATATATCTTCATTTGCAATTTTCTCAAAATACATTTTTGGTGGTACACTTTTCTCATAATCTACTTTAACTATAATGCTGATATTTTGCATATTATAAAATCCACAAATTTTCAACAAAGTGAATGAATTTTTTTTCAAATAAACATTCACAAATTTTAGATATAGCACAATATCTGCATAAAATTTAAAGGAAATTTAAATCTTTAAATTAAAAAAAATTTTAAATTGTTATAAATTTATTTTTTAAAATTTCATTTTATTGAGAGTTATGTTATGAAAAACTCTGTAAAATTTTATAGCTATATATGCAGTGAATTTTATGCAAAGTGTACCTAAAGGTAAGAACATGCCTCGAGAATAAAAAAATAGTTTTTGATTATATACTGCTCATACAGGTTTATTTGTAATTAAAAATGGAATTTTTTTTTACATTAACATGTACATAAATATACAGTTAATTCAACATAAGGGTTTTACTTCCGTTGCATTTGTTGTGGCTAATGCCACCTGTCTGACGTAGTCAGAACGATGCCCACAAAATTCATCCTGGAAAAGGGCTAGAAGTACGCCTGTCGTTGGCTTAGGCCTGTAGTACCATCAGGTGACAGTTCAAATTAGCTCGGCGAAGTTCCCCGAAAGGACGATAGATGGCGTCACCAACTGTCTTCACCACAATTTTGGCATGGAACTGAAGGGGACGGAAATATTCTCCAATCCCCTGCAATCATGATTCAGCCCACAAGACTTTCGAACCCACTAATTTAACGAGCCCGTACTCCGTGTGTACTCGGTGGCATCGGGCATCGAACCCAGGCCTTCCCATTTGGTGTCCAATGCTCTAACTACTAGGCAACCCGACCTTCTGTTGCTTTTACTTTCAGTAAGTGAGAACCATTTAAATTTGGTGTAAAAATGGTACATTTTTTCTTTTCGCAGACGTCTTAGTTAACTTAAAATTTTGTTATGGAAGTTCAGCGTTGAGATGAGTCAGTTTGTGAAACCTCTCGCGTTCTTCTTCTAACATAACTCCTGCGTTCTTTGACGGCCACGATTAATGGCAAAACTTTTCCAACCCAATTCCAAGAGGAAAAACGAAGCAACAATGCAAATAAGATAACCTTTAAAAGGATAGAAAGTTTAGTGAGAATTAAGGGAATCTTAAAAAAGCTTAGTGTGGAACAGTTGGAAGTGGGTTTGCGCCTACTCAGGAACACGGAGCCCCCCACCCTCGCTAAAACAAAGGGGTAACTATTGACACGAGCACATCAGTCTACCTGAAAGTATCGAATCGTTGAGTCTTCAACCAAGGGGGGGATTATATTCTGAACGCTAGTGATTATTGAATTGAGATTAGGGATCTTTAGTTATATTGATAAGTGATCTAATTGCGCGATCTGACTTAGTTAAACGGCCGTACTTTGGTTTATTCTCGCTTAATATAAGTTTGTTCGTTATATAAGGAATTTTAAGTTAAATTCTTAATAAAAGTCATATTAAAATTATAGAATGTCTCATCCTTCCGATAATCCACACCTTAACTACGCGGAACCCCAAGACATAGCTATCGACAGATGGCTATGTCACAATGGCCCGAACAATTAATAATTCTGGGTTAGGTAATGCAGGAGGGTTTGATTTTTACCTGAAATGTGTTTTTCCGGGTCGAGAATGTCACAGAATTCCTTGAGGCTATAGATAATCAAATACAGTTACTTGAAATACCAACTAATCTGTCATGTGCTTATTTGAAAAGTCATCTCGGAAGGGCTCAAGATTGGTACTCAATATTGGATCGGTGCTAGTGCAAGATACAGCCACGGATTTCCGAAAGAAAAAGGGGCTGAATTAGCGAAAGCTTTTCCCGCAATAAAAAATAAGAAAGAATTGGAGGCTAGGGTTTTTCGCGTCACAGCAGGGAAGAAATCAGGAACCACAGACTTTGTTTACGATTTGCTAAAATACATGAGTTTAGAGCAAAGGATGTCGCAGGCGGAATTGGTTGATCACTTTTTTGTTAGACTCGAACCCAAGTCCAGGACTTGTGGAGGTTCACAACCGAAAGAACACGGTACAACTTTTGAAATACTGGCTAAATTTGAAGAGAGGTTATTCTTCAAATTAAAATGGGTTCCGCAGAATAGTGATAATGGGAAAGACGGGGTCAAAACGTGCATAGGATGCTAATTTTGATGCTAATCGCAGAAACTGGAGAAATTCCGAGATTGGGCGGAGACCAAATAATGGCAAGAAATGATTTTAGAGGTACGTATGAGAATAGCCGTCAAAGTAATAGGTGGTCCGGGGGAGGAGGAATAGATTTAGAATGATGATCAGAGATTCACAAAGGATACCAACGAAATGATCGAAATGATAATTTTAATAGAAGGGACCGTAGAAATCGGGGTTCCGAGGAAAATTTCAGTCGAGGCGATAGGATCAAAGGGGACAATTGAATGTTGTAAATTAATGAAGTTCATACTCAGAAGGAATCGGCAGGGGATATACCAATAACCTTTTCTCCCATATGATATCACCCGTAGAGCTTCCGCACGTTCCTATTTTATTAAATAACACATTTTTGAAAAACACTATGGACACCGGAGCAGATAAATCATTTATATCGGAAGAAGTATATAAAAAATATTTTTTATAGCAAATTAAAAATCGCGAGGCAGGTAATCACAGCACAGGGAGCGAAATACCAAAAATATAGGAATTGTAGAATTTAAAAATTCGCATCAGGCAATTCCGAAAAACCTTAGTGTTTCATGGTTGAGGGTTTGGAATACCCATGTATTTTAGGTGTTGATTTATAAGTGGATCAAGGTTATTTTAGATTTTTGATCAGAAAACATTGGCAATTCAAGATTCGCTGGTTGAAGATAATAGGGTAGGTGAAGGGAAAGCACGTTGATGGGTCAGAAAGGAAATTAAATATTGTGGCTAATGTTTTATCGAAAAAACCTGTGGAAAAAATAATAGGAGAAAAGTTAATTGTGCAATAATCAGAATTTAGTACTTACTTCGCAGGAACAGTTAATAACGGAACAAAAGCATGACCAAAAATTAGGTCATATCTATAGATATTTAGAAAACCCCGAAGAAATTTTTGTTAATGCGACGATATGTGAGGATTGGTCCCACGACTTCCGTCTAATAGAAGTTGTTGTTTATACGAAACACGCAACGTCGTTAGGTGAAATGCGTGTATACATTCCAAAGTCTTTAAGAAACAGCATACTACGCGAATTTCATGACAAAACAACTGCGGGACATCTGGGTAGATTTAAAACTTAATAAACACGTTTTATTTCCCCAAGGAAAATTTATTGATCAATATGTCTTACATGCCATATGGTTTAA
>BMAV01009584.1:0-12118 GCA_019973955.1 Trichonephila inaurata madagascariensis | reverse complement strand
CCGTCACATTCAAGAAGTGAAACGTTCGGTTTAACTTGTGATATCTCGAAAAATGTGTGGTGCTGAAACAAAAAAGGGCATTATTAGGGGATTCGATTTATGAAGATCATTTTAATACCTTAATATTTCAAACTTTTAACTTTAAATTACATTATTTGAATAAAAATATTGGATAATTTTATCAGGGCGTAGCTACTGCCGTATCAGCCATATCAATGATACGGGGACCCCAAACTACAGGGGCCCCAACATGTGTAACTTCAGTCTCCCCTAACAATGCTCTCATATCTAAGAAAGTACCTTGAAGGAATTTTGATACAGGGCCCACTCAGAACTAGCTACGCCAGTGAATTTTTTTTATGGACTATGCATAGTAAAATGCCCACATATAGTGTTTAAATGTTCGTAATAAAAATATGTTTACATTTTCTTCAGTTATGTTTATTAAAGGAAAGGGGTTAAATCTGGAATTTAATTCAAAAATAGGGCCTATTTTTCAAAAAGGTGATTTTTTTTTTTAGTTTTTTTGCACGAACAATAAATATTTTGAATATACAGGATTTAATTCTTTCTTCTCTGCGCATATTCCAAACTTTAAACCCAGGAAAATAGCAATGCGATACTGGCAAATTAAATAATTACCAAAAAATTGAAAAGAAATAGTCATATTTCTCCATTTTCCAAAATATTAAGTGGGATGCGAGAGAAAAATATCTTATTATTATTATTATTACTTGCCTTTTTATTTAGTTAGACTGAACTCAATTTCTCTAGGGTATAGTGATGGAAAAAAAAAAAAATTGTTTAAGCTTCCTCCCCGTAATATCTGCTTTAGTTGAATTAATTTCAGAAAAAGAACTCTAATACGAGGTACGAACTTTACGAAGGACTTAATAATGAAAATATTGGTGCTTACCTGTGAATTCGTATATTGCATTATATTTTTGTTTTATATTAGTTTTAATTTTACACATGGTACGATATATTTTTTGTGTGTGTGTGTGTGAATACTTCTTTTTTAATATCTTCAAATAGTTCTGTTTATACAAAAAAAAATTGTTTGTGTTTTAAAATAAAAATTTAGTTATTCTTACATTTTGCTTATTTTTTTTCATATGCTTTTACAATAGATATATTTATTACAATTTTATTATTTAATTTTCTTTTTGAACTTTATACTTTTACTAATCGCATATTTGTTACTTATTATTTAATAGCATTTAATTTGATTTCAAGTGTTATGTAAGAGTTATGGTGTTAGAATTTAAGGCTTATAATTATGAAAATTTATGAAGGACTTAATGAAAACATTGCGTGTGTACCTGTGAAATTTTCAAAATATTTCAATATAGTCATTTTACGCTAATTATATATATATATATATATATATATATATATATATATATATATATATATATATATATATATATATATATATATATATCATTTCCAGTAGCGCACACAGGAATTTTTCAAGGGGGTTCCGGAGTTGAAAGTTCACCATTCTTGTATCATGCTATTTTTGATTTTGTCGATTTTCAGGAATAAAACATATTAAAAAACTAATTATTGAATAAATAATTAGCATTAATTAATAAAATTAATCATTAATACCAAATATTTAATTAAATTTTACGTATTATATACTTAGAATTATAACCAAGGGCTTTGGGGAGGGGGGTCCGGACCCCCCGGACCTCCCTCCCTTGTGTGCGCCACTGATTATTTCACTAAAATATTTAAAAAAATATAAGATTTTCACCTTCATGTATGTATGAAAAAATTGATGATATATCACAGTGCATACATCTAACTGCTGATTACTGCCCACAATGTTAATAAATTCTTAATTAGTCTCTTTTTTTGTAAGCTACTATTGTCTTATTTTAAATACCATAAAAATTGAAATTAGTTATATAATAGATAAAATGAAATTTTTCGGAAATGGATAAACCACTAAAGATTTTATGCTTTCCAGTCTAACAGTATATACTTATAAAATTTGGCTTATATTTGAAAGAATTTTAATTGTCTTGCCAAGTTCTTTTAGATAACGTAATTATATACTGTGTTTAATGAAACCGTTATATATATTCGATATTTTTGATATACCTACGCAAAAAAACAAACATAGGAAGCTATTGACGATAACACGCGCGTTTATTTGTCTCTCTTACCTCTGATACTTTGAGTATTCACCTCAACAAATTATACTTTTTCTAATTGCTTATCAACAAAATCAAATACTTAATTAAGAAGATAATCCCAAGATATGATACTCTTAAGATAATCCCTGTACATCAGTGATTCTCAAACTGTGGGGCACGGCCTCTGAGCGGGGGGTATGATAACCTAACGTGGGGTGTGCAAGCATATCAAAAAGTCGAAAATATAAGATTTTTTAAGGAAAAATTATTATTTGAAAGTAATTTAGTTAAAATTATATATTACTTAAGAGTTACATATACAAAATTTAATACTTATCTTGATAATTTACAGTGTATAATTAAGGGCGTATTGTCGCTTTAGCGTCAGATGACATAATTGTTACATTTAATACACACTTATTGTATGGGGGCGCAATGAAAACTATGACTGAAAATTAGGTCATAAATACTGGAAGTTTGAGAAGCACTGCTATACATAATATCTAAAGTGAATCCCAATTTAACAAAATGTAATAGATACTCGAAGAGCATTGTACTCCGTACATGATGATGCTAAATATTACTTTAGTTACATACAAAAAATATTTTAATCTGTACCAGCTTGTATAATTTTTAACAAAATTTGTCTGATACGCTAATAGTTGTAAAAGTTAGCTTACAGAAATATTAATTAGATAAAAAAAAAAAAAGATTCTAGTAACACTAAAATTCTGCACAATTCAGGAAAAAAGCTTTTCCCCATTCAGAGAGTCATAAATGAAGAGGTCAAAAGTCAGTAATGGGGTGGCGTTGATCGTTTTTATCGGAGTAAGTATAATAAGGTCTTTTCAAGCGGATAAACGATCCCTCTTTTCTCACCCCGAATAAATAGTAGGAGGGGGTAGTGTCACGAGGGAGGGTGTTAAATGCCGCCGCTGCCTCGGATACATGAATCTCATCTTTCACCTTCAGATCTCCCTTCAGGATAGTATGATCCTTTCATAGAAGGATTTGAGTAAAACGTATGCTTGTGACCACAGTGTTGAACTAGAATAGGAAAGCTGTCGCTGGGATTTAATTTTATTGTAATGATCACAATCAGAACAAATAAAATAATACATAATACGTTTAAAGTATAATGTATTTTAGTTTCCCCCCGCTGTATTAGGCATAATAAAAATTAGTTTTGTAAATTGTTAGGTTTGTTGGTGAAGCTTGCTATTTGTAATTCCATTGCTGTTCACATCGAAGATATTCCCAGACTAACATATGATGAAGATGTCAAAATTCATGATATTTTGAATAATAGGAAAAACATCTGCATTACCTTTTGCTTTTAAAATCATTACAATATTCGGTAAAAAAAATTTTAAAAAAGTTTGCCATGTTTTTGTTTTTTTGATAGAGAGAGGCTTGCTGGAAATTCAATTTATTATTTGATTAGAGTTATCATAAGAATGAATTGTTTTAATGTGTTCTGAATTAAATTTTCTTGATACCCATATTATTGATTGATTTTTCTCGTATTTTGAAAATAAGATAATTAAACTTTGATGGTTAGAAGAAAACCTTTGATGCAGTATATTAACTATAAAAAAGCTCTTTTAAAGTTAAAGTAATTAGATTAATCAATATATATATATATATATATATATACAGTGGTGGCCAAAATTGTGGACACTTTTTAAAATTGTTATGTTTTTAAGTGTATGCTTATAGAAAATTTTACGTTGCACAAAATGCGAAGAATTTTATATTATTTTAAAGAAAATTTAATACTAAATTCGATACAAAATCAAAATTCAAATATTGGCAACGCAAAAAGGGTTATGCTGCAATAACTAAAGATATACATTAGATACTGATTACAGCAGTGGGTCATTAGTGCTTAGTGGGGTAGCCATTATTTTTGATTACAGCTTCACATCGATGTTTCATTGAGCTAAAAATAGTTTTAAGCTCTTCATTCATTATTACATGATGCCAGGAAACAATTATACCCTCAATTAGTTCCTTTTTATTTCATGGGTACCTCATTCGGACAAGAGTTTTCAAGTGGTTCGATAGGATTGAGGACAGTACTGTTTCTGGCCAGAACAACAACTCGGTGATTCCAGTCTTTCAATTACTTTACTGAGTGGCAAGGATAAGAATCTTGCTGAAAAATAAATAAAACATTGATGGTAAATTGATCCTGATGGAAGGCAGAAGTATGAGTTCTAGAAATGTGTCAATGTATTTTATGATATTCAGTGTCCCATAGATGATATGAAGGCGACCGGTACCATCTGCGGATAGGCATGACTAAAAGATAAAAATATGTGTGTACTTTACAGTTGCCTGGATACAGTCAGGATGTAGCATTTCTGATATTCTACTTCTTACATTTTTAGGCTATCACTACTGAATAACGATATTTTTGTTTCGTCCCTCCATATAACTTGTGACCAATAATTATTTATTCAATTAATGTGTTCTATTGCCCACTGTAGTCCCTTTTAGTGCTGCTGTAAATTGAGATACAGCTTTTTTCATAGAATTCTACCTTTTAATCTTACATCTGCTAATGTACTCCTGATTGTTTTTGAATTGACAGAAACACCAGCATCACTCAGATCACTTACGATGGCTGTCCATGAAATTCTGTTAACTCTGAGACATAGTATTTTTACTTTTCTGTCATCAACAAATGTGGTGCACCTTTTTCGGCCTTTTCCTACTTTTTATTTAATTTGTCTCCTGGCATCTTAAACAAGATTTTCATTCTCTAGATGTATTCACTCAACTACCCACCTATCATGTGATTTTAACATAGGAAATACCTCTTTCTCGTCACACATGTGTCAAATCTACTCTTTTATTCGATGTCATTGCTTTTTGATTAAATATCATTAGCCTGACCTCAAACAGTCAGTCATGACCTCAAACAGTCAGTCCTGACCTCAATCCTATCGAACACTTGTGGCACCATTTGAAAACTCTTGTCCGAATAAGATATCCATGAAATAAAAAGGAACTCATTGAGGACATAATAGTTTCCTGGCATAATGTAATAACAAAGGAAGAGCTTAAAACTATTTTTAGCTCAATGAAACATCGTTGTGAAGCTGTAATTAAAAATAATGGCTACACCACTAAGCACTAAAGACTCACTGCTGTCATCAGTTTTTAATGTATATCGATAGTTATTGGGGCATAACATTTTTCGCGTTCCCATAATTTGAATTTTGTTTTTTGTATCAAATTTAATATTAAATGCTATTTAAAATGTTGTAAAAGACTTTGAATTTTCTTCTTTATTTACATTTCGTAAAATTTTCTATAAAGGTGTAGTACAAACTTAAAAAACATAACAATTTCTAAAAGTGTCCACAATTTTAGCCACCACTGTATATATGAGTATGAATGAGTGAATGTTACCTTTGCACTGTTCAGCTACACGAGGTCTTTTGGCGACGGACCTCGTAATTCTGAACCATGATCAAGTGACGATGACAGCACCTGAGCTAGCACCCTCCTCTCCTAACTACCCCACCACATCAACTGGAGGACGTTTGTGCTCTCGACAGATTTAACGAGCCTCGCTCCCCTATACGGCGAGTATTCAGGGGTACTAGGCTAGAACTCTTGACACGTCATCCAAGAGCCGTTACCTTGACAACTAGGCTACCGCCACCGCACACACAGTGACTCAGAATATATACGAGGAAGGGATTGTTCTAGTGATTAATAATTTTAAATAATTAGTAATCTTTTGGTTTATAGTAAAATGCTTCATCAAAAAAAAAAAAAAAATTGAAGAAGTATGCAGGAGAAATTACATATTTGATTTGGAATATTAGACACTATTTCAAAAATAAATTGTTGGAAGTGGCTTTTTTTATTTTATTTTATTTTACTGCATAGATAAATTAGGGACAATACTTAGACAAAAAAGATAAAATCAAAATGTGCCATGATATTTTTGAAAAAAATTAATATGAAAAAAGAATCAATATAATGTAATCCCCTCCTATGTAAGAGGAAGGAAAAACTTCATATGTTTTCATTGTAGAAAATTTCATATGGAATAAATAGAGTTTGATAGTCATTATTACAGTTTACTGTTCATTCAGTCCCATAATTCATATACCTAAATACAAATAAATTTTCCAGCTAAATTTAAAATATTCTTGAATCCCTAATTTTAACAAAGTGTAAGAACATAATTCTAGAAATGACATCTAAAGGTAATAAGAACATAGAATAGAAATAATTTTTTGAAAAGAAGAACATAGATATTTCTTAACACAGTTAAACAGGAATAATTGCTTTCATACAATAAACATGATTAATGTTTTTATATGACTATTCCATTTGTTGAAGCTAAAATTAACTTGAAAATCCCAGGTTTTATGGGATCTTTTGTTTTTCTTTTATAATTTTTTAATACCCTGATAAATCGTTTGCAATTTTAAAAAAAAACGTTCCAACAAAGGTCCCCCTAACTCCACCACCCTAATTTTTAAACAGAATGACTCTGTTTGACCTTCCATCCACCATTGAGTTCTCTATTGCTTTTTTCGAGGAGAGAATCAAGATATATAATGAAAACAGTAGGGCGGGGAAAGCTGCAGTACAGGAACCTCCCATGCCCGAGGGGAAAATAAGTGGGGTAATTTGGCTGAAGCAATTAACCCCTCCGATAAGAGGGGAGAAGGAAGTTTTAAAAAAGGAAAACCCTCCGACCTCCTTTTAACAAATTCCACCTTTTCGACGATAAAGCGTTGGGGCCCGGCTTGCGGAAAAGGGGTTTTTTCTCGGGGAAAACGCCTTTTTGTTATGGTAAACAGCCCCCCCCTTCCCTCTGGCGAGCACCTCCCCTTCGGCCCTTTTGGAGGGTTTTCCGGCCGGGCAATCATCCTGTCCGCCGCCGAAAAACAGCGATGGGGGTCCGACGGGAAATTCAGGAAGGAAGCGGTAAAAGCGGTTGTTGTAAAACGGTTTCCCCCTTTTTGGGAACGGGGAAAAGGGAATGGGAAAGCTTTTTAAAGAAAAAGGGTGCAGTTTAATTTAGGATCAGGTATTTAAGACACTTTAAAAAGGGGCGTTTTATCAGTGGGGAAAAGCATCATGGTTCGTGAAAAGTAGAAAGATTTGAACGTATTTGGGGTTTTTGGGTGGAAAAGGGTTTTTTTCTCAACAAGGATAACAAACACTGGTGAAGTTTTATTGTTTTTCAATTATATGTGTAGGATATTAAAGAAGTTACGGTTGTTCTCTTTAAAAGACATAGGCTTTAAGAAAGGAAACACTCTATCTGATTGTTGCTTTTTTTGGGGATTCTTTAAAAATTCCTGTGTTTTTTTAGTAATATCCCCTACCATTTTTTTAACCCAAAAATTTTTTAGGCATTGTTTTTTGGGAAACAAAAGAGTTTGAAGTTTTTTCATAAGATTACGTATTATGCAGTTTACTCAATATTGAATGGAACATAAAACATGTAAAAAGAAGGGATAGATTTTTAAAATTTTCTTTAAGTGTTTAACCTTTAAATGCAAGACTTTTTATTTTTAATAAATAAAATTTGTGATCAACTGAAAATAGGCGTAGTTAAATTAAAAAAAAAAAAACAAAAGACGTTTTTGCATATTGTTGTATTTTTACATTTTTCTTGCAGAAATTTATCAGTATATGCAAAAATATAAATATTATTCGTTATTATTACAATAATATCTATCCGAAAACAATTTTTCCTGTATGTTTTTATTGCTTTTTTAATTCCTACTATTAGCTCACTCTGCTATATGTTTATTTAAAACAAGGGTGTGTGCAAAACTTAAGCAACAGGTGGGTTTATTGCCATAACTTCACGAAAAATCATCTGAGAGACATGAAATTCTGAAATGAGGGAGAGTATTATGTACGTAAGAATGACGAAAGCATCGGCGCTGAAAAGGAATACAACGCGTACGATGGAATCAAAAAAAAACAATTTTTATTGAACGCATAGTATTGTGACTCATGATTGTCTATCCAAAGAAGAACAGCAATGATGATGTTCCTTAATATGGTATATGCCCTCCCTTACACAATGGTTGCTTAGTACCGTCTCGCATACTCAGAACCAGTTGGTGAACATTTCTTGAGGGGAGGAGTGCCCATTCCTCAATCAACATCTGTTTTTAGTTGTTGGTTGTACTCCGGATGATGGTAATGTGGCAATACGTCTCCCCAAAGCATCCCACACATGTTCGATGGGTTTAAATCTGGGGCATGCTGGGCCCAAACCATTCAGTGATATCTTTTACTTTCCAGCAGCTCCTCAACACAAGAGTGCGATGTGGCTGCATTATCATCCATAAAAATGAAGTCTTGGCCAATAGCACCTCGGAAAAGACGCACATGGGGAAGAAGTGCCTCCCCCACAATAGTGATCCCCGGTTTTCCCGACCCTCTGTCGAAAATGTGAAGCTCAGTTCGCCCGTCAGCATAATGCCTCCCCCGACAAGAACTCCAGGACCACCGTAACGGGGGGTCTTTCCTTTATGTTACTGGGATAAAAACCCGGGGCCCGATCTCTCTCCCAAAACAAAATGCGTTGAGAATCGCTTCTGGTACTGAACCGACTCTCATCCGTAAAGAAAGGGCACGGCTCCATTGATCAGTTGTCCAGTTTTGTGCCTCGGCCCACTGTAAATGGTGAATTCGGTGGCCAACTTTCAACGGAGGCAGCGTTCAGGACGGCTGGCGAAAAGGCCCCCCCCTTTTTGAAGGCGGCCACAGTAAACCGCGACACTTGTCAACCCGTTGCTGTACAGAGTTTCTGAGCAATGGTGCTTGCTGACTGCTGTCGACCTTTTTCCCCCTGCAGGATGATATCGGTCATCCCTGCAGTTGTCGTCCCGGGGGGCCACCAACAACCTTTCTAACAGCTGTACCTGTGGTTTGGAACGCTTTCCAAGCGCGCGAAACAACACTTTTGTTGATTCCGAACCTGCAGCCACTGGTGACAGTACCCCCTCTCCAGTTTTCCGATCTTCTTCCCGTGTGAAGTCGTCCAGGTGATTTCTTCTAGCCATATTTCACGAACTGACTCAGTGGCACTTGCGGAATTTGAATTGCGTCTCTGTCCTTCATTTTATTCTACTGTTGAGCAGCGCCCCCACACACGCGTTTGCGTACGCTCCATCGCTTCTGACGTTTTTTTCCGATATTTGCATATGCTGCTTTTTACTGACTTACGTGTTCACTGTACTGATCTCAGACCCCCTTTTTCTCAATTTCAGGAAACCTCTGCAAAATTTAAAATTGTTGCTTAATTTTTGCACACCAGTGTATTTATCACGTTCAAATTTTCAATCTTTAAAATAAAGTAACTTTCTATTCACCCAATCAAGTTCAAAAAAATTTTTTTTTAAATTTTGCAGTGGATGACACTTGAAAAAAATTTTTTCAAATATTATTTAAATTAATTTAATTTTAAATTTAAAATTTAAATTACCGGTTTTGATGCCAACTTAGATTCGTCCTCTTTGTTTATAACAATGTCCTGTTAAAACAAAGACAAAAAGTTGGCGGCGAAAATTTTTCCCCAAAATTTAAAGGCCAAAACCCGGGGTTTGTGCTTTTGCTGCAGCAATGCGGACAAATCATACTTTTTTTCAATTCCTCTCTACTATTAGTTCACTCCCCTTTTATATATATATATTTTCTTTTTAAAAATTTTTTCAATCGTTAATAAAATTCCCTTTCTATTCACCCCATTCAAAGTAGGAATTGATTTAAATTTTTTTTTTTAATTTACTTATATAAAATAATCGTAATTCGTAACATTGTCATTCGTAAATTCCCCCTTCGCTAACAATAAAAATTGGGGGTGCCAAATAAAAAAAAAATATATTGTGAAAAGTTCTAGCTGTTTTCCCGGAAAAATGAAAATTTTTGGAAAAAATTAAAATTTAAAAAAGAAACACCGCGAAAAAATTTGTTTTACAAAAAAGAGATATGATTTTTAAACTTTGTAGCAGAATTTTACATCCCCTATGCATTAAAGAGTTGATTTTGGACAAGACAATTTGTTTTTTTAAATTTCCCTTTTTAAATTATTTAATTTCGAATAAAACAAAGTTTTTAGAATGACTGTACAGTTGAATCAGGCTTATTTTCGATTCAAATTTTTATTTACATAATCTTTGTCTTGAAAAACCCCCAAAAAATTTTTTGCTTATAGGGGGGGCGGAAAAAAACCTGGACAAAAAATTTTTAAAAACTTTAAAAAAATTAAGAAATTAAAAAAAATATAAAAAAATAATAATATGGTACACTCGTATAATAAACAAGTTTATGGTTTCAAAGTACCGCCGTTTGCAGCAATGCAGGGCCAAGTGAAAAATTTTTTCCAATGAGCCTCAAGTTTTTTTACCTTTAATCTATCCCATTCACGCAGAAGGATTGCTTTAGGGGTGCAATTTTTGTGCGGGCCCCTGGACTCCAAAATGTACCATAGAATCCATGGGACTGAGATCCGGCGTGTAGGGGGGTTTTTTTAGATGATATCATGTCGGAAAAACTCCCCGCAACCCTCTTGTGTTTTTTGGCTTTGTGAACTGGTGCGAGTTTTGGGAAACTCAATTTGCTTTTCCTAAATCTTTTGGGCCCAGGTACAACAGCTTCAAGAATGTCCCTCTGGTATATTTTTTTGATTGTTTTCCACCCTTTTACAAAATCAAGGTTTTTCCCCTCCCACAAACTCCCCCCCCAGCCCAAGACTTTGGATTTGGCGATGTTCAACAATTGACTTTGGGCGTCCACAGACCTGATTCTATCGTTTTGGGAATCATTAATTTGTTGAACCGTTAAGAGATTCTCATTATTGAAAGAGTCTCTCCCAGCGCAGACTTGCCCCCGTATCAAATTTTTTAATCCCCGGGCTGCAAGGTTTGTTTTCAGTGAAAGCTGAATTTTTCCCAATTTGGAAAGGGGCCCAAGCCCCGTTTTCTATTTGTCTCACCGATCTGTCACTTATTCCCGAGCCATCTGTCTCATCAGTGGCGCCCCAAAGGGGTCCTGGGGTCTGGCCCCCCCAAATATTTTTTTCCCGTTTGGTTATAATTCTAAGTTTTAAAACGTAAAATTTAATTAAACATTTGTTATTAATGATTAATTTTATTAATTAATGCTAATTATTTTTTTAATAATTGTTTTTTCTTTTTTGTTCCTGAAAATCGAAAAAAAAATAGCATGATACAAGAATGATGAACTTTCAACCCCCTACCTTCCGCCCGAAAAATTCCTGTGTGCTCTACTGGTCTCATGGAAACCCTCCGGTTTCTGGGGCTCCTTTTTGATGCCCGATTCCTTGAAGTGTTTACAGTGCATTTTTTGCCCCTTCCTGGACGTCGCCCTCATTGCCCAAACTTTTGGGCGGCAGATTGCATCCGACATTGTTTGCCGGTACTTAAAAAATTGAATGTTTCACACTGTGGTTTCCTTGCTGAAACAACTCTAAAATAGGACCTTTGCTCGACATAATCAAAAACACATAAATCAAAGTACAAACTAAGAAATATATTAAAAAAATTTTTTTTATTTTTTAGTGGTAGATAAAGTAACATGAAAACATCAATTAAAAGGAAATTCGTTAACTATCCTAGGAGGAAGAAATTTTTCCGAGTTTTTTTCCGCCCCTGTATGAGTAAATATCATATAATATCATATATATATATATATATATATATATATATATATATATATATATATATATATATATATATATATAAATTTGAAAATTTATATATACTCCCTTTACTCAACACCGTTATACACTTGAAAATTGGTATATATGTAGTTTTGTGGAAAGGGTTTTTTCTATCCTCTTTGTCCGGCTCTCTACCAGGTGGCACATTAAAAATTTCCCAAATTGCCGACATGGTCACCAAAAATGATGCCAACATTTCCTATTCATCATTGAATCGCCATTAAATTGGAAC
>BMAV01009583.1:65949-90102 GCA_019973955.1 Trichonephila inaurata madagascariensis | reverse complement strand
TAGCGTTACATTCCCGAGCATGACGTTCAGTCAAGTTCACTCTCTAGCAAAACACGCCACACACAATAGAAGTTATCACTTCAAAAAAACTGATACTCTTACGAGAAACTAAAACCGCGTTTAAAGCAAAACGCGCGATGCAAACATAATAACAACAGCCATAAATATAATGATATCAAATGATGCATTTATTATCAAACAATTCAAAAGACATAAAAAAAACAAAAAACATTTTCATCTTGTTAACTTTCGTTGTTGCAGTTAGTAGAAGATTCTTAGGCCGCATACTTCAGCCAATCTTGAATATTTCCGTATATAATTACTAAATGCTAAAATCTTCAAGCGGTCACCCTAAATGTCTTCGCGGTCCACCGGTCCACCCTGATCGACGTAATGCCCACCCCGAGTCTAAAGACTCAAGTTCTTCAATGTCTTGCTCTTGCATGTCTGAGCTCTTCCATTGTCATCTCCTGATTGTGGGAATCTAGCAGTTCTTGAACGTCATCACTATCCACTTCTAAATTTATTTGCCAATTTATTATTATAACTTCAATCAAATTACCAATTTTATCAGGGTCTAGCACTGATTCCGGCTGAGTTTCAGCGATGAAAAAAAAATGAATTAAAGAGTTTTGAAAATTGCATAATTCCCAATTCGCATAAGTCGGGGTTGTGTTAATCGAGGTATTACTGTATTCATATCAATAGGACAGTGAATATCTCCATGACTCAAGATGTTCCATCGAAATTCTTGTCGCACACGTAAACACGTCCTTTTTGCCATGTGATACTCCACAGTGTCGACTCCCATAATTCCCGCACAATTTTGATAGTAACTTTAACTATATTTCTCTCAAAGTTAAGGGGAACTGCAGTAGCCAAGTGGTCAAGGTATTGGATCATGGCTGCCATGTCATGAGTTAGAGCCCAGTACCACTAAAGACCCTCTGTGAAGGGGAGCGATGCACGTTAAATCTGTCGAGAACTCAAACATCCTTCCGTTGATGCGGTGTGGTAGTTAGGAGAGAGGAGTGCCAGGTTTGACCATGGTTCAGAATTACGAGGTCCGTCACCAAAAGCCCTTGTGTAGCTGAACAGTGCGATGTTAATATTCATTCACTCACTCACTCAAAATTAAGGATTGTTTCTATGAGGATTTCAGTAATTATACCTAATCGTGACATATATGCCTTTCCTTGCTTTTGCCAACGTCAATGATTTCTTTATTTTTTGGAGAATAATCGGCTTTTATTTGAGCTTCTCTAGCTGCTTGTCATGACTTTTCAAGCATTTTTTCGTTACTTTGTTTTTATCAATAATTTATGTACACACTGTGGGTCCATTGTCGATTTAACTACCTATTTGTTACCATTGGCCTTATAGGTATCCTGTTATATGACAGTCTTCGTGTGAAATAAAACGTATTTGTTACATACTCCCTCTTTTTTGGGAATGTCAAACATTTCTTACAATCTCGAGGTACATGAGGTGATTGATTTTCCCGTGCTACCACGATTGTCCCGATATATTTTCTGTGAAAAGGTTACATTTCTCCCCTATGAACACCTTATTGGTTTTGACTGCTGTGTTGTGTGACTTATTAGGGTTCGCAAATGTAAATCAACAGAATATAAACCGTAAATAAACAGAATATGAAGAAAGAAATGGGCATGTGTGTGATCTCTATTGGATGAAGTTGAACTGATCAAGCAGGAGTAGAGCCTGATGAAATAATGAATATTATAAGTTTGAGAAAAGCGATGAACAGGAAATGTTTGAGTTCAAAGGAAAATTTTCAAATGTTACTTAAAAAATTCCATCAAGAAAGATATAAAGCCACAAGGGTATACAAGACACACTGCGCCATGTCAAAAAGACACAAACGAGAAAAGGTTCAACATACTATTTGTCGATCATAAAAGGACAATAACTTAACTCAGTGGCGTGACAGCTCATGATGGCCATGACCTAATGTGCCCAACTCAGTATACGCGACCATGGGCCCTGAGGTGCATGAACAGATGTTTCGGTCAAGTGGTCAGTCCGAATAAAAGAACAATAAAACTACAATACAGTATAACGTGTTTATATCCGAAAGGTCAAATACCCGGACCAGTTTTTTTTTGTCAACAACATGTACTGTATATGAATACGTTTTCAAACAGTGTGGAGACTCGCTCGAAAGACAGAGCCTGAAAAATGCATGGAATAAGCTGCGGCCAGATTTAGAAGGTGAAAAAGACTTCAATGACGACCACAGGGAGGAGGTTTACCGACTTTGTCTAATCTATCCCAAGATTTTAAGAATGCCATGAAGAAGATGTAGAAACCTGGATGGCATGCGATACATAAGACTGTGGATTTCAAATGCTAAATGATGACGAGATTGTGACTTCCGTGCAAGAAAAATCCGGCCCTATCGACGATGAAACGGATGAAAACGAGGACAACAACAACAACAACAACGAAAGTAGCAAGGGTCCGTCAAATTCTGACGCGTTTTCTGCGTTAGAGACAGCTTTGGAGTGGTACGAAAAACAATCAGAGTGCTGTCCTACTCAACTACTGCTGCTCAAGAGAGTCAGAGACCTTGCAGCAAAAAAACAAGGATGTACAATGGTACAGCGAAAAATAAATGATTATTTTCACAATAAAGGTAAAATTGCGACATTTTGCTTTTTCTTCACATACATTTCCCGCATGTGATGATTTTCAATATTTGTATAGTGTCCGGTTTCATATATTGCATGGATCGCATTCGGTTTTCGGTTATCCGAACAATCGTGTATCCGAACGGTATCCGGTCCCAACTGATTCGGATAAACCACGTTCTACTGTAACTTGAACAAAATATGACAGTATTGCCTGAAAATACCATTCCTTTAATGTTAACGAAAAGTGTCAGTTATGTGTGTTCTTTATTAAGGCCACGCACATTTGAAACTTCTTGGTTCAGTTTGACTGATATTTTTTCTCAAATTATCAAAGAAAAATTGAAAAGTCCTTAACAGTAGGTAAGTATACTTTTTCTTAATTAAATTATTCACTGGAAATACGATTTTTATCGTGAACAATAAAAATAATTCTAAAAAAAAAAGGATTGAGGGTGATGATTAGCATTAGTCTCGAGTGCGCACCTGATTCCAGGTTAAGCAAATAACATTGATTGCAGTCTGGAATACAGTTTGCTGCATTCCTGTACTTGATAAATTAATATTTGAAATTTAAATAGATGAAATTTTCAAGTATATAGCAGCTTTGTTTGTATGATAGTAGAATGTAAACAAAGGTTTGTGGTCATGGATATGAAAGGAAATCGAAGCTAATATAGTTTTAAATTTAAAGCCCAAATTTTTATATTTTGATCAATTCTTTACCTTTTAAATGTCTGTTGTAGCCTTGGTCTTATAAGGTTCTCACCTCCTCCCCTATTAATCCTCGTGTGGCTACCACAGTGAAATATCTATCTCATATGTGTGGCAGGGGAGGGAGGGAGTGAATATTAACGTCGCACTGTTTAGCTACACGAGGGCTTTTGGCGACGGACCACGTAATTTTGAATCATGGTCAAGTGACGTGGACGACACCTGAGCAGACACCTCCCTCTCCTAACTACCACACCACATCAATGGGAGGACGTTTTAGCTCTCGACATATTTAGCGTGCATCGCTGCCCTTCACGGTGGGTCTTTAGTGGTACTGGGCTCGAACTCGTGGCAAAGCCAGCCACGATCCGATACCTATACCACTCGGCTACCGCGGCCCAGGAGAGGGAAGGAAGAAATATATCAAAGTAGCACTATAAAGTTGCACAAGTGCTATTGAGGATGTAACTAGAAATTTTGATTCATGGTCAAGTGACGAGAACGTCATTTCTGGGACCTCTTTCTCCTAACCTTCACACCACATCAACGGGAGGACATTTGAACTAGGGATGGCGATTCTTTCCGAAAAAGATCGATTTTTAAATCGATTCGAATCGTAACCTGATGAACCGATTCACAGAGTATATAGGTTAAGATCGATTTCTAAAAAATCGATTTTTTTTAAATCTGCATTTACAATGTAAATATAATTCCATTTTATGAAAAAAAACAAGAAAGATACCATAATAAACGATCTCTTATCAGTAAAATCAGCGAATCAGGGAATTCGACAATTACAATTATTTTTATTACTATTTAAAAGTGCATCAGGTATAAAAGAAGACATTTATTTTTTAAATGTATTTGTTGCATTTAAAAAGTTTAGAAAAAAGACAATATAGCTTATAGTTTCCAATGCTTAATATATAAACTCTTTAGAAACAACCATCTGTCAAGTCTACTGGGATCCAAGCAATTCCGCTCATCACTTGCGATGTTGCCGGCAATCGAAAAAAGGCGCTCACAAGGAACAGATGATCCAACGATACTCATATACAATCATGGCTATTAAGTGAATGTGATGATAAACACAGTGTTTTTGTTCTTGCCAGTAAATTAACCCTTTAACCACCAACACCGTAATATTTCGGGTTTTAAAGATAGTACATTGAATTAATTTTAAATAATTTTATGGTTTTTACAAAAACAGAAAAAAATCGAATGTCGATTTTCGAGAATGAAGTATCGATTCACTGAATCGATTCAGTGTTACATATCGATTTTAAAAGAATCGATTTTTTTGGCCCGAGAAATTGATTTTTCGATTAATCGATCTCAGATCGCCATCCCTAATTTGAGCCTCGACAGATCGACCTTCAGCGACACTAGGCACTAACTAATGACACACCAGCAGCGAGTCCGTGTGACCTTGACCACTAGGCTACACCGGTCACATGTGGCTTGAGAAGAAAAATAGTTGAGTCCCCCCTAAAACAGAGAACTTCAGCTGAAAATCAGGATAAGGAATTATATTTTCTTAGTTAATAGTAATTTGAAGAAAATTTAAGTAAATATTTAATAGCCCCTGAAAATATAATTGACCCGGGCTGGGCAAGGTCGGCTCAGCCTTTCATTCCTTCAGTGGGTCTATAAATGAGTACCAAGCCTGCTTGGGGATTAAACACTGATGGTTTCGCGTCAGACTGACCACCTGAAAGGAACATATGCTTATGCACCTCAGTGCCCAATGTCATGAATACTGAGATGGGCATAGTAGACCTTGGCCCTCTATGGGCTCTTGCTCCACTGAGTTTAGTTCAGAAAATATATTGAAAATTTTTGCTGGACCCTATTTTTAATTTTTTATATTACTTGGGTGTATACGAATACTGTGAGTTTATTTTGTTCAATATTTATTTTGACATTTTTTTTCGAACAATACATTTTGAATAAATGTTTGAAATTATGCAATGAGTTGTTTTTCGATTATTTTAAAACGTTTTATATTTATTAGATCTTTTTCCTCTAAATTAAATGTGAAAATTCTGAGTCATGTTGTGAGGGACTCACGCGTCTTTTCTGTAACATAACCTTTGGGTTCTTTGACGGCCAAGATTAATGGCAAATCTTTTCCAACCCAAATCCAAGAAGTGAAATGCAATTGTAAATGCAAATAAGATAGCCTTTAAAAGAACAGAAGTTTTAGTAAGCGGCATTGCAATTTAGAGAAAGTTATGTTTAGAAGAGATAGAAGTGTGAATTGACGGCTTACCAAAGATTACCAGATTTCTAGCCATTACTACAAGGTGCATACTATTGCACGCGGGCCTAAAAGTCTCTCTGAAAGTGATTGAACCTTAGCTTGATTCAAGGTAGGACTGATTATTTGATATTAGAACTTGTAATATTATCAGAATTGAACGTAGGCGGATAATATAATTATTTAGATAAGTGATCCAAGTTACGCGATCAGGTTTAGCTACAGCTGCGTGTTTGGTTTATTCTCACTTAATATAAGTTTATCTAATTTATTAGAAATTTAAGTTATATTCTTAATAAAGTCATATTAAGAATTTTAAAATGTCGATTCATTTCGAAAATCCCACACCTCTAATTTACGCTGACAATCAAAGATATGGTCGCCATAGAACGACCATATCACAATGTTCTAAATTTTTGTAGTTTCTAAAATTTCAAGTTTTTAGTCTGACTATCAAAACTGAGCATTTCTTTTACTCAAATACATATTTCATGTATATATTACTATAAAATTTATGAAAAAAAATCTATTTTCTGTCCTAAATTCAATAGCATTTTAAATTTCCTATAATAAGAACCAGAATTATTGAGTAGACGTATGATCAATCATTCATAAAGTCATAATATGCATGGAATCAGGGTGTGTTAACATATGCGCATTTACAGATAAAAAAATATCAATAGTAAGATATATCAATAGCTCAGATTGACAATGGAAAGGTTTCTGTTACAAATAAAAATTATTCATTGTGATACACAAACACGTCAGTGTGAAGGACTGAAAGGCGAAATATATAAGTAACATTGATTTTTCTAGCATTGAAATTTCTACGGAATACAAACTTTATGTCTCTCGTTGTAACTCAAGTGGCAACAATAACAGTTCAATAACAACAGTATTCTTTTAATGATATGGGCACTTTTCTTGTCATATTTCCACGCAAACAAGAAAACGATATTGTTATTCTCTTAAAACATTCGAGACTGATTGAATACAATAAAAACAAGAAATATATATAAAAAAAATTTTTAAGTCAATTCCTATTTATAGATCAACAAAGAAAATTTTTATTTTTTAGCTACTTTTTATTAAATAGTTACAACTACTATAAATATGTATGACAGAATCACAACATTAAGTGGTAATTAATTGTTATTAATTTTCATTAAAGTATCGTATTGTCATCCAAAACAATCGTGCATATAAATTTCATTTCAACTGAATACCTTAACACGTGAGAAAAAAACCTTTTCAAGTTTTGACACAAGTCGCCAAAAATGATGCCAACGTGGTTATATTTGTAATTCTTTAAATAATTGGTTTTAATCAATTAATTTTTATTAATTATTACTATATTATTGTATTGTCATCCAATATAAATTTCAGTTCAACTGAATACTTAAACACTTGAGAAAAAAAACCTTTTCAAGTTTTGACACAAATCGCCAAAAATGATGCCAACGTGGTTGTATTTGTAATTCTTTAAATAATTGGTTTTAATCAATTAACTTTTATTAATTATTATTATATTATTGTATTGTCATCCAAAATAAACCTGTATATAAAATTTCAGCTCAATTGAAAGCTTTAAAATGTATTTTATTAACGATTGAAAATTCCACCAAGATAAATAAATAAATATATAAATAAATAAATATATATAGACATTGTGAGCTAATAGTAGGAATTGAATAAATATAAGCACCAAATTCACGCAAAATTTGGACTCTTATTTAAGAAATGTAGAGTTACTTATTCAAGAAAATCTTTTCATTTTTATTTGCATGAAAGTTCACGAATAAGGCCCTTGGTTTCATTCTTGAAATTGAACTTAAATAGAAAATAAATTAAACAAAATATGTCAATGTACTCGGAAAAAATGAAGAAATGTCTCTCAAAAGATTTTCAGTATTATTTAAAATATCGATTGATTGATTGATTGAATACTATCGTCGCACTGTTCAGCTACACGAGGGCTTTTGGGGACGGACCACGTAATTTTGAACCAGGGTCAAGTGACGTTTAAAATATCGAGCATCTAATAGTTTGAAGTATAAATACAGAGTAATGACCTAAGCGCATCGAGTACATTATTGCAAATTTGTGTGAGGGAAAAGCACCCGATGACTCCAGTTCTTTGATTAACAGTTTTATTAATCTTCACATGGCCCTTGGGAAGATTACTTCCCATCTATACATGATCTTGCAAAATACACCTATGAGAAGCGCAAACCCATTATAATATATTTGCCTTGCTATTATAACGATGGAAAGAGACTAATTCCCGCTTCAGTTTTGAGCTACTGCACATAATCCAGCAATTATGACATCTCTAAATTGAACAAAAAAAAGATGGCATTAAAGAAGTACCTTGTCCAAAAGCTGTCAATGTATGTAAAGATGCCATGAGAGGGTTTGATTGCTTTGAAAGAAAAGAAAAGAAATATACCAAATAAGAAGAGATCTGTAAAAAGGTGGCATCGTATCTTTCATTTTCTTATTGACCTTGCCATCATTAGTTGTTTCATCCTGTGGTAAGTGAACAAAAGAAACAGAAGTTTAAACCAGCTAACATTCCGTATAGCATTAGTTCGTCAGCTAATAGACGGATATTCCTCAAGAAAAAAGAAAGCTGCCAAACAAAGAAGTGTGCGCTTAGCAAGTGTGGGAAATCATGTGCCAATGAGAGAGATGGTTTCCAACTATATACGATGTAGGAAATGTAGCAGAAAGGGACGAGAAAAGAGGACCCGCTACAAGTGTGCAGAATGTGATGTCCCCTTGTGAATTACAAAATGCTTATCATCTTTCCACGGCAAATAATCCCCATTAAATTTAATTTTCTTTATAACTAAGAATGGTTTCTTGGAAAGTATTCCTTCCACCCCTAAAATTTAAATGTATACATAGAATTCGGCAAAGTAAAATATATTTCCTTAAATGTTATTGTTTAATTGTTGATACAACATAAAAAACTGCAAGAAATTGAGAAGTGAAATAAATGGCCCTCGAAAGGGTGAACAGATGACTATACGAAGACAGATAGACGTATATTCACAAAGTATCAAATCAGATTATTTATATTGCAGATAGCACTCGTTATATACAAGCCTTATAACGTTCCTGAAACGGCTCTGTAAACAGTTTCACTGGCAGGAACTCAAACAAAGTCTCTCTTTCTTATCGCAGTCCACCCACACGACTGAACTTTCTTCTAAACTGATTTGACCTTTGTTTCAAAGGTCCTTTTTGCAGCCTCATGGAACTTTCTATAAGGATTTCTGATTCTGGAGCCTTCTAGATGATTCCTTGGTGATATCGTATTTTTCAGCAAATTTGTAGACAATCTGATAACTCTGATCGCATCTTCTATGATTGTACAATCTTATATTTTAAGTTCACATTGGGAAACGAATCTTGCTTGCAAAACCCGTCCTTTCCACAAGGAGAACACCACTGCAGGGTGCAACACACGTGGCGTGTTTCAATATTATATGCATTTAATCATAAGAAACAGGTAGATTATGTTTTATGTCTTTCAATGCTAATTCCTGTTTTTACAAAGGTATTTGAAAAGAAAATTTCAAACCATACGGAATAAGCACTATAATTTTTTAAAAAACTTATTACAAAACTTAGTGAGCCAATTTAAATAGATTTACAATTTATTTTTTAATTCTTAAATTTTTCCATATATTTTGGTTTTTGCTGGGCTGGGTTTATGGGAAATAAATAGGGAGATGAAAAAATACATGATAGTTCTTTATTTATCCTTTTGGACACTTTGATCAATTTGTGAAACATATTAAGAAACGATGTTGAAAACGATATATTTTCTCTCTCTGAGAAGTATATTCCTTCAAAATACTCTAGAGAACTATAATAATCATTGAAATAAGCAGCAAAAACTGTTTTCATTATTTTTAATTCATAGGGAATGCGTTCTACAACTTCAGCAGGCTATTGTTAAAATTAAGAAAGAATTGGTGAAATATATCGTGATAAAAAGTAGTGAAGCTTGATAAATGTCGATATAGGAACGCCAATTCTTCGGTTTTTAGCTAAGAGGAATTCTTTGTTTATAGTTTTCTGAATCTATTGACATGCATCTAACTAAGTTGTCAAAAGTGACTTGATAAAACATTCAAATGTATTCCTCTTATTTTATTATTTTTATGTGTTTATGTATTATCGTTCTCTCTTTTAGTTCTCTTAATATTTTATTTACATGTGAAATAAACACATTTCTTAATTATGGTAATATTTTCCAACAAATGAAGTTGACATATAGAGAAGTTCAAACGGTAATTATAGAACTACAGTTAAAAAACGAATACATTTTTGTGTAAAAAACTCGGAATTATTTTGTTTAGCGGCCACTATGTATTGTCATTGTTGAGATAGGTATCTAATATAAGGTTATTTAAAGATAAGTGTCATTTCATTTCATGTTGGTTGAATTAAATGTCTTGAATTGTTGTTGAATTCTTCAGTTGACACTAAACTATTGCAGCATGTATCTGATTAGAAACCTATTTCGTTAACATGTGCAATTCCAAATTGTGCATTGGTAATTTTAACCATTAAAATGAGTTGCAGCTTTAGATTATTATAATATTCAAATTTTTCTTCAATCAACTGTCTGAATCCAACGACAAGGAATTAGCAACAGTCTATTTATTTTGTAATACCAAAATAACGCTACGACAAAATTCTGACTTATATTCATAATTATGACCATGAAAGAAAAATATGAAATGGCACATCGTCGTATGTGTGTTCAATCCACATACTATGTATTAATTCTTCGACACATATGCTACGCACAATGTTTCTATTAGATCGAGAGTCGTGAAAGAAAATTAATATTTATTTGTGCATTTAAAAAAAAAAGAAAAGAAATTATTTATCAGTAATTGAAGGTATTTTCCATACGGAAATACTTCTCTACACATACATATACACACACATCTATATATTCAAACAAATAAATTCATTTTACTTACTTTTATTCTTGGCAATCTGCAACGAATACGTTGTCTTGATAAGACTATTGTATCTATTGTATCCACTATATTTCAAACCTCAGCAAGTAATTCATAATTTTCTCGAAGTTCGCTGTCTTATGCAAAAAGTTTAAATAAAAAGAAAAACCCATTTGATTACAAGAAAGTTCTTGGGATAAACATCGTATAATTTTTTTAATAGTTTGACTATAATTGAATTCCTAAATAAAAAAGTATAAATTACTATAATACATTAACAGATTGTGATAAAATATTGTTTAATTTCTCATGAGTTTTATTTAACCCAATACAAATTATAAAAGAAATTTATCACTGTAGTAATATATTTTGAAAATTTAACTCATAATTGCTGAACGATCTAACATTGATTAGCATAACTATTTATATCAGAAAGAAAATATATTAGTTATTACTCTTTGAATTAAAAATTTTAGACTATGTTATTTATGTGTATTTATTATTACGGCACCTTATTTCATATTTACGTACGGAGTCCCGAAATCTTAAACGAGATTTTGTTAAAAAAAACTATGGAAAGGGGTTAATTGATCATGCCAGCATGAAGGATTTAAAAAATCCTGTGACACAAGAAACTTGATAAGCTTTGCAAGATCTACCAAGTCACGTCTGATGTGTTTACTAATGAACTTTTAAAAATATTTTGATATAAAACTAATTGAATGAATACACTGATTAAATACCAGCAGCACTTTGATATTATGGATTTCTTTGGTTGTTTATTCATCGTTGTTAATTTTAAAATTAAGGTTGTAAGCCCCCTGATTTAAAGACTTCGCTGGCTGCAGTCTTTGTATATATAATGTTAGAATGAAAAAGTTTTTAAAATTTCTGTTTATTTTTTTTGTCTTAGTCATGCATCCGGAATAAATACACCGTAAAATCCAGCTTATATAACGCTTACCTATATTTCCAAGCTGCGTTTTTTTTAAGTTTTAGGTATATTCGCAGTAGAACGTGCTAATTTTTTTTTTAATACTCAGTTCTTTTTTTTAAATTTTATTTTTGAAGCTATCATTTTTATACCCGGTGTATCACAAGGACCCTTAAATTTCTATCTTATTTTTGGTGTTAAAAGTGCGCGTTATACGCCGAATTTTGCGGTAATTCCTTTGCAGAAATTTTCTATTCAAAAATTAGTGTTGAATTTGCAAAAATGCACTTAGACCGGGATAAGACATGTAAGAAAATATGGGCCATTTGAAGTATAGAAAACTCATGACGAGATATACCTTGTCTCTACCTCCTCCATAAATGAGTTGAGTTCATTAGATCATGGGAACTTTTTTTTTTTTGCTGCTGCCTGTTGGTGGAATCTGTCTGTTTCTTTCAGGGACTTGTTAAGAATATCACACTGCATTCAAATTGAAGAAAAATATTTTCATTGTATTTCTTCAAAAAAGTAATTAAAAAATTTAGAATGTTTCATTGCTTATTTTCCGTATGAATGGGTACTTTTTATGTATTTTCATGGATCCAGTATAGGAGAACAATTTGTCCAACTCCACAATGTAGCAACCTACTACGCCAGTGTTTCTCAAACTGTGGGGCGTAACCACTTTCGGGGGGGGGGGGGGGACAACTGTACGAGGGAAGCGCGAGTTGAAATGTCGAAAACAAAATTTTATTTAAAAAGAGTATTAGTTAACTGAAAGTAAACAAACAAAATACATTCTAACATAACAAAAACGAAACACACATTTACACTGATATATTACACCTATAAATGTATCAGTGCTACACAATGTATTTTATAATTAATTTAACAGTACAAAGCTAAGAACAAGTTTAATAATTACCATTGATCCCATAGGATTGTCCTATATAAAATTATATACAAAAAAATTAACACTTATCTTGAGAATTCGTATTGTTTATAATTAATCCCTTAAATGCTGATTAAAAGTTACGCGATTCGCTTCCCAATGCCAACCGTTTTCTACGAACTCGCGCGTACGTAGAAAACGGCGGAATAAAGAAGCAAATAATCTGAAAAAAGTAAATCCTTCACAAACATTGTCAAGGTCCTTTTATTGCATTCCAAAGCCTTCGGAATAATTTTATGGATAACAGTGCGCAGAAAGGATCGTACTTCGGAAAGACGTATATATACGTCCAAGGCAACGCTTTAGCTGAGTGAGACGCTTATATACGCCAATGGCCCTTCAGAGGTTAAGTCGCATCGTAGTTTTAGCGTCAAAGTATAGTATTATTGAATTCAATACAATGTTTTTGTATGAGGGGGGCACGATGAAAATAATGCTTGAATATTAAGTCGCAAGTATTGAAACTTTGAGCAGCACTGTGTACTACTCTAATCCTGTCTTTTGTAAAAATCAGATTGTAGAACAGTCGAATCCACATTACTCAGGGGAAATCAGAATTCCTCTCGACGTAGTTGACCTATACATTTAAAACATACCTCCTAATTGCAGTGTATTTACCATATAACCATTTGCTTGTGTTTTCTTTTTCAGAGCACCTCCAGGAGTCTTTCCTGACGATTATAATAAATACGAAGCACCATCCAAAAAAGGTAAATTCTAACATAAGAGGTTGTTTTAAAATATTGTAAATCGAAAAAGTTATTTTCCTACAATGTACTTTAATATATTTCCTTTATTTGAATTTTTAAACGAAAAGAAGTATAACATACAGACAATTCAAATGCACACAAAATTTTAATTATGTAATTGATCTTCTAATCTTAAAGTACATAATTTAAAAATGAATGATCCTGAAAAATTTGTAATGATTTTCCTTTAATATTTGGAGAAATAAATCACTTTATGGAAAACTGAAGAGCTAGAATAGTTTGTTCACACAAAAGTACTTGATGTAAGAATAACGTCTTTCATCATTATTTCGTTATTATTCAATAGAAATGAAAATCTGTATTGTAACAGTCGTTATGTCATTAACAGGAATATTTTAACACATGATCCTGGCCCAGCGCCTCGGTGGTTCGACTTGTTCTCTACTTGGCCTCAATAAGATCATGATCTGAATATTTTCCTCGTAATATGTTATTCTCAAACTTATTTTCTGTAAAATTGGGAAATTCAAACTGTATACAAATTAGCATCATTATGCCATGTCTAGGTTTAAGCCTACCGCTATGCACTATCATTACTCATTTAGCCGACAGTTGGTCGAGTCGGTTTGTGAGATTGTGCCTCACGCACACTTATTTGTTAAGTACTACCATATGTACAAGTATCTGGAAGTATATGCTTTACATACTGTATAAAAAGGGTCGCAGGGGAGGCCTACTTTTGTATAGCGTCTAAGGTAATTTTAAAAAAGACGTCATGGATAGTAAATAAAAATTCAGTTTTTATAATTTTAAATGGAAAAAATAATTAAGTAATTGTGAATAGTTCTTTATTTGTATAAGCTTCAATAAGGGGAAAATATTGGAATAATTTTAAGGAATTAATTATATATAAAACATTTTGCTTTAATTATTTTGTTCTGGCCCTATTTGTGAAAAATCCTGTAGATTTGTTTGAAACATTTTCTAAAATTGCAGTATTTTTTATTTCTAAATACATGTAAATTCTAATTCATACAAATAGTACAAGAGACATTCCGAAAGTAAGTTTCGACGTTTTTTTTTTTACGGAAGTTTTATTGCCAAAAAATTGCATCATGACATCAAAAACTATACACCTTTCACTATTTTTCGACAGTCTCAGCTCCGACTTTGTGTCATTTATCGTCGTGTGCAAAAAAAAAAAAAAAAGGAAAAAAAAAAAAGAAAGAAAAGGCATACGGTGATGCAAGGAATTGCCACACAGCCTTCTACATTTCAGCACTGTTTTGAGTGTGTGTAGGATTTTATCATCTCTGGTGAAAGATGCTTCCCCGTCATTGAGGTTCACCAAGTTCCGTACTCTAGAAATGTTGTTTTCATTCGCGGATCTAGAGCAGGAGTGGAGAATCTTTTTGGATCAACGTGCCATTTTTTGTAAAGAAATGTTTAATGAGATATAGACGTGCAGTCAAATAATTTTGACGTGATTATTGGGAAGGTAATAAAAAACTAAATACTAACAACTCAAATCTCTTTATTTACTACGAAAAAATACAATTTTAGCACAGTATAGTAGTAAATGTTTTAGTTATACGTGTAATTCAAATTAAAGTAACATTAGTGTAACTTCTGTTGCTGCAGCTTGTGGATGACAAATAGCTTATATTTGGATTGTAAGATGTTACTTTTAGTAGAATGAATGCTGAATTGGAGTCATCTGCCACAAATGGTTTCTAAGCAATTAATTATTTTTGCTGTGGTTCACTTTTTTGACGAGGATTTGTGATTTGCCGTTTTACAGACGATGTTCTGCATACCTCTGTTTCAGAACATAAAACATTCGCTGCTTTGTCGCCTTAGCGAATCATGCAATGTTTCTAGATGCACCAAGTTTGAAATTTTCTGTTACACGTAATATCTTGCACTTTGTGTTCTTTTGCGGAACTAGCTATGTTAAGTAAAAGATAAAAATCGTAAATATAACACAAATAAACTTTAAAATACAGCTGTGCTGACGAAATTGACTATGCTATGCGTAGACAAATTTTGCATCGTATATATGAGAACTGTAGTCCAACACGTAACTATGTGGCAATAACTAAGAGACAATAACAAACGCCGCCCTATGACCGATCACTCGCGCTTGTTCGTAAAATTTCATAGTAAGCTTCTTTATTTTGAAATAAAATGCAAACCATTTTGATCACTGGCGTGCCCAAAATATTGAGTTGCGTGCCATTGTGGGCACGCGTGCTACTGGTTCGCCATTCCTGATCTAGAGGAACGTCCTTATTGACCTTCATACTCCACATTCTGCTTCCTTCTCTGAACATGCAACACCAGCGATCAACTCTTTAACGAGACATGGCCTTTTCTCATCGTACACGGTCTCTAGGCATACATGAATAACGGACACACTAGTCCCATGTGCCCTTTAATACCAGATAATAGTACTTATTTCCATTGGTGACCACGTTATCAGCATACGTCTTCTGAAATCGTTATTTGTACTTCAATTACCTCGGGCACACCTTTTTGCTGCTACTTTCTCTTCTCGACGCTGATGGTCTTACCGTCACTTAACCAGCATATCGAATGTAGTTTCCTACGGTGATTGTTTGTTTCCCATGGTGAAAAATAAACAAACCCATGGTCTAACCTTAAAAAAAAAAGAATAATAATAAAAAAAAGACGAGATTTATTTTTGGAACTTCTCAAGTTTATGTTTAATCGTAAAAAAAGTAATCCGTCTTCTCAAGGTGAAAAGGTCAAATGTGTTACATTTTTCAGGACATCCTGCCCATGTATACTTAGATCTCAGTGTGATGGATGTTGACAGGATTGATGATGGGATTATGGTAAATATTACTCTTTATTTATCCATTTATTCAGATTTATTAAAATTTGCTAACATTTTATTTTCTTCAGCGTTATAGTGTATTTATTTATTAACTTCCAAATTAGTTTCACAAACTCTTTAAACTGGCTGTATGTAAGGAATGAATGTTTGATTTCCTTGAAAATAATTTTAAAAAATAAATTTCACTACATGAAGTTAAATAAATATAATTAGTTACACTTAATATAATTTCGCGAATTTGCTAGAATTCACTAAAATAATCTTTAGGGTAAATTGTATTTAGTTTACACAAACGTATTTCTTTAGTTTTAATCAGAATTACGATACAAATTAATTTTATGCTATATAAATCATGGCTTAACTTTAATTCAGCATTAAAAAAATCAAAGGGATAAATTCATGTGACGTTATTGCCACAAGATAAATGCAATCACGTGACAATACCTAGCCAATATGCCCACGCTCTTCTAAGTTGCCAACTTTGCTTTCCCAGTTAAAGTACAAATTTGTCAACGATAGTAATGCATATAGGTAAACAAAATACTCTTAATTTAAAAATACATATATAATATAAGAATTTTTTTTTAAATTTTGAAAAACTTTTTTAAGAATCTTTATATTTGAGCATCTTTACCCAATTATTAATAGTAAAATTTTATATAAATATACAAATAGAACAACAAGCATAATTTCAGTTTTGAATTCAATCGAGAGCACGTGATCGCACTTATCATGTGATCATTATGGATATAGCTCATTGTAATAGATTCAAAGCAAATAAGTCATACATTTTTAAGCATATTAAAAATGACAATACAAACTTTTAAAAAAATGAAGATGATAATGAAACTAAAAACACAAGTATATAAGTTGTTTCTTTCGTTTGTAGATGGTAAGCATATTTGCTGGAATCATTACCAATATTTTCCTGTTGCTGTATGTGTTATATCGAAGCAGAAAACACGATTAAAGGAATAACATTTTCTGAAATCGGCTAAATAAACGATTCATTAAAAAGTATGTTAAATCATTTGTTTCCTGTTGCAGCACTGAAATTTAACATGAACATTAACTTTCACTGAAGTTGTTTGTATGTGTTGCAACGCTGGCATATATAATAATAGACACTCTTATTGTCAGTAATTTTGTAAGTTTTTGTTTTTTAGATATTACGTATATGATTCTTCAAAAACTATTGTATATATAGTCATTAATCATAAGTCTCAATAAAAAGAAGTATAACAAGACTGTACAGACAAAGTTAAATGGAAACAGTAATACATTGGCAAACTATTAGTCTTAGGAGCCAAGAATGTAGGGCTAAACGTAGTTTTAAAGAGCTAACCTTCTCCTAAATGTGTCTAAACGTGACTGGGTTGAAAAAAGAAAATAGTGTAGGAATAATTTAATTAGTCCTGAATACTTCTTTAAGTTATTAGTCGAATACTTCTTGTTATTATTAATAGGCTTATAGCCTCCATGATAATTATATTTCATAATGTTTCTCTCAGTACTAAATAACAAAGGGGGCATAGAGTTCACAACCCCCCTTTTTCAAAAGAAATCTCCAGTTTGTAATGCTTAGGAATATTGTAGGATGCATCTATTGATTGTTTCTAATATTTCATATAAGTGTCACCCAGTAGCGCACACAGGAAGTTTTCACGGGGGGGGGGGGGGCCGGTGTTGAAAGTTCACCATTCTTGTATTATGCTCCTTTTGATTTTGTCGATTTTCGGGAACAAAACACAGTAAAAAACTAATTATTAAATAAATAATTAGCATTAATTAATAAAATTAATCATTAATAACAAATATTTACTTAAATTTTACATACTATATACTTAGAATTATAATCAATCAGAAAAAAAATCAAGGGCTTTGGGGGGGGGCCGGACCCCCAGGACCCCCCTTGTGTGCCCCACTGGTGTCACCCAATTCTGAAAACACCTTCTCAATAATTTTATTTAGCCCTGTAGAACATATTTGGTGAGAATTTGATTTACAAAAAACATGACATATAAACACATAATGTGAAGTAAAAACAATAATCATAGAAGAATGGTCGAAAATCGATACAGAAATTACAAAAAACTTATTAAATCTATATCAAGATATTTTAAAGTTGTTGTGGACACTAAAAGATATCCTACTAAGTACTAAATTAAGAAAGAAATACAATATTTAAAGCTATGTTGAGATTTTTGTTTAGTGTACGAAGACTTTTGTGGCGTAATTTTTTAATAGCTTTTTGATTATTATTTTTTTTAAAAATATAGTTATACTCTTTTTTTTCTTCAAAAAATTGATTATGTCATTCCATTAAGAACAAGTTGCAGATATCATAAGCAAATTACAATTCCAAAATATTAATTTTTATTAGTCGAAAACATTAAATTTTTTAGGAAATTGCAAGTGTACGAACACTTTTGTGGTCCACTATATACATGTAGATGATCAATGCAATATATCTGAACTCCGAAGACTAGGAAATAATCTGATGATATTGTCCTATACCATCGTTTCTTAAACTGTGGAGCGCTCCTCTCCACAGGGGCGTGATAACCCTGCGTAAGGGGTAAGAGCATATAGAAAAGTCGAAAATAAAAGGTTATTTAAAAAAAATTATTAATTTACTGAAACAATGTAAAACAAGATGCATTCTAATATAAAAAAATAAAATACACATTTCAACTGTTATAATATACTGAAAAATGTTTCAGTACTACTCAATATATTTGGTAATTAATTAATCAATACTCAGTTAATATCAAGCTTAATAATTAATAGTGACTCCCAAGGGCTTTTCATACACAAAATTCAATTCTTATCTTGATAATTTATGCGGTTTATAATTAAAATCGTATGGTAGCTTTAGCGTGCCAAAGTACATTATTATTTTATTCAGTACATTGTTATTGCATGGAAGAGGGTGCGATGAAAATTGTGATTGAAATTTGGTTCCCAAATGTTAACATTATGCCGAATAACATTACATTTTTTGTATTAAATAAAATTACTGATTAAACATGATCCTAAAGTAATTGTAGCTAAAAAACACAGTAATATTTTCAACAAAGTTTACATTCTGGGTATATTTCGTAAACTAAATACATATAGAACTTCATCAAACATAATTAAAAATACGTAACGTTCTAAAAAAATTCCACTACGTTTAATGTTTTTTGAAAATTTCTGTAGGAGTTCAGCATCCAGGCTTACCTCATTGAGCAATGGATAGACGAGAGACTCAACCTCAGCGTCTACATTCATAACGACGAAGTCAACACCCTTTTTCCCACCGTGATAGCCAAAGATCTCTGGAAGCCGGACCTTGTGTTTGATAATGCGAAAACGGGCGTCCTCTTCAGTCTTTCCATACCCAACACACACATCAGAGTGTCCAATACAGGATGTTTGTATCGATCCTCGAGGTAAGGCTGTTCTCAGATTCGAATCTTAAGTTTGCATTGTGCAAGAGGAAGAGAATTCTTAGCTCATTTTGAAAATTGACGACAAAGAATATACTTGCATGAAACAGAATATAGGGTTATTCATAATTCCCACCAAGGTTTTGGAGATCTGTGATGAAAAATATCAAGGCGATTACAACAAGAAAGGGCATACAAAAGAATACTGAAACAATTCAAGTTTTATTTACATGTTTTACAGGTGTTCTATATGTGAAATATTGGTTACAACCATTGCATGGTAATATAGATAGGTCTTTCGCAATGAATAACTATACAGGGTGTTCCCGAAATCATGGTACAAACTTTAAGATTAGTTACAGGACATTGTAACAATCATTTATTGTACGGAATGTATAGGTGCAAGTGACAAGGTGAGGAACAAACACATACACAAAAAAGACAAAGTTTGTTTATTGAAAGCGTCGTTGACGAGTATAATATTTATAATAACTGTTCATAACTGTTCAGCACATGAGCTATGAAGTCCAGCTGCAACACACATTGCTGCATCATCCAATGGCAGTCGGACAAGATAGTCTGTCTGATTCTAGGTGTGTACTCGCTAAAAATGAAAGGGGGAGGGGGGGTAAGCGATTTTCGTTTAACACTCTGCAAACGGTCTCATGACTCACACTTAAGTGATGAGCAACAGCACAGATGAGCGGGTTCAGCAGCCACGACGTTCCAGGCTTGGACTACGTACAGCTCTTCGTCGACCAGTATCATGTCTGGTTACGTGGAACGAAAGTATTTAACGAAGGTGAAGATGTAACCGCTGAAAAATTCTATAATCCGGCATTCGTCAATAAGGAAACTGCGCCTGATACATTCGTAGCGCAGCTCTGCCGTTACCATTTGCACGACTGTACATGTAATGCATGTCTGCTTTTTCGGCATACGTAAGGTCTCCCATCGTAGACGTCAGCACAATTTCGAATAGCGCTTTCCCCTACTGAGATGCATCATGGTGAACAGCAGCTAGACATCTATTGCCCCTTACTGGCCACTGCAATATACCGATAACTCCGTTTCTTTTTTCTTTTATTTCCCTCTTTTTGCTCTTCACCGCGTCACAAGCGCCTCGCGCCACATCACATCTCGTAATATGAGACATTATTATCAATACTGTCTAAAAATTCAGTCACATTGTCCTTTCCGGCAAAAAACAGTTCGGGTAGGACCCTAAAATTTGATCCGATTCCTCTCCCGGTGCTAGGGTGAGTTGGGCGCCATTGTAAGGGTCTACCCGACGCGTCTAAGGCTGTGGGAGAGTCGGAAGGAAGACTAGCCATATTGAAAATAAAGCAATTTATTCTCAGTACCAACAGCAACACAAATTCAACTAACCAAAGTTAAGAAATGCATCCAAATATCAAGTATGGAGAGCAATCTACGAGATATCCCAGATACGAGAAGATTTTAAATAATCAGATCACTTACGTCTATATATAGGCAATAGCTTCTAATTCTTAGTTACCTAATCTACTTTGATTCCTGGTTGACAAATCGTCAACTTTAATATTAAAATAATAAGCTAAGAAAAATCTACGCCTCACTTCACATTTAATTAATCACTACTAGCCGTTAGCAGTCTAACCTATCTCTCCTTTCTAACCTGAAAGTTTCAACTTCATATACAAGTCTTAATTTGCATGTTCACACCTTCTTCGGGAGGAAGCTATATAGTATAATATTTTTTTAACGCACACTTTTAACACGAAAAACACTATCGAAATTTACGATTGCGCATTATACACTGGGGGGGGGATACAAAAAAGATAGTTCTAAAAATAAAGAAAAGATTAACATTTAAAAAAAAAAATTAGATTTCTATGTGCTTCTTTATACTGTTCATTTAAAAGAAATGACATACTTGATAAACTTTAAACAACTAAATACCTTACAATTTGAATCTCTCTCTCTTTTCTTATGCTTCAGGGTTTTAGTTTTTTAGAAGTATACCATTGTTCGAAAAACCTGGAATAATACTTAGAATAAATGATTTCAAAAATAAGAGCATTACACACATACAATCCAGGTTTTTTCAAAAAAAAAGGGTGTGTTTCATACTGCGAATATACTTAAAAATTAAAAAGTAAAGTTTAAAAATATCTATGTGTATTATACGCTGGTGCTTGTAATACGCCGGAATGTATAGTATATGGAATAAAATGCACTTTTTTCTCAATGAAAAGAGAAATAATCATAAATTACACTACAATATATCGCATTCATAAAAAATTTGATTTCCTTAAAATCCAAAACACACACACACACACATCATTCTAAATATAATTTCGTACAATTTTCCCTTGATATGAACAAAATTTTATTTAAAAAACATGCAACTTTGCAAAATACAGGAAGAGAGCATTGAAAAACACAAATTGCATAACTTATAAGCACAAAACTTTTGAATGCTAATGTGTTTCCCCCAAACACAGAAAGATATAGGTTATTGAAGCACGACTATATGAAGGAAAATATTTGAAAGATTAATAGTATGGAGTATGTCACCACAGGTAAAAATCGCGTGCATTATAACAGTCACGACGTTTCGTAAATCAGGAAGAACTTCATTAAGTTTAATATTAAATCGATCACACAAGCCTATATACATATAATTAAGGTTATGCATGGAGTCAAAATGCATGATTTTAGTTAAAAGCTTCCTATTTTTATAAAAGTCTATGAAATAGGTAGTAAAAGCAAATAAAGACACACACACAAAAAAACTAACAAACAAGAAAACTGAACAAGAACTTTGAATATTTAAGAAGGTTCTTTTTAGTTAACATTTATGTTAGATGTAATTATGTTTATAGAAAACTTTTCTGGTAAAACCAGAGAGTTTGACAAAGACTCCGTCATTCTTTTTTGTTGGAAAATATACGTTATTAATCTAATATATATACATGTGTGTGTGCGTGTGTGCGTTTTCTACCTTTATTAGAAAGTAGTTTCAATATGCAAGAGACAAATATATGTTTACAAAATGAAGTTTAATTTTGGAAAGTCTTAAAAGTGAATAGAGCTTGTTTTCTTTAAGGTATCCGACTACGTTCGGAACCGTGATTTTGCAAAAGTGTATAAATGCATAATATTTATGATATTTAGTGTCACTTAGATTAGAAAATGCATATAAAATTGTTTTAAGAATAGTATTACAATAAAAAATTATTTAAGTACAATATTTTGACAAAAAATGAACTTAGAGTGACCAATTTTCAAAATATTCTCCTTTTGTGAAAAATGCTTCTTTTATAATAATATTTTGCCTGTATATAACTCAAACCTCTGTGCAGAGGCTCAACTAGAATTTTTGAAATATATAACTTAGAAGTGGGTTTATCCATGTTTTACGACAACAGAGGGGAGAAATTTTAAGGAAAAAACACCAATAATTTTTTCAATGGGTTGTAACTCTGAAAATGTGAATTTTTCAAAAATTATAGTTGAGCCTCTGTAGAAAGGTCTGATCTATGTATAGGCAAAATATTATTGTAATAAAAGCATTTTTCACAAAAGGAGATTTTGAAAAAAGGTTATTCTAAGTGAATTTTTTGCCAAAATATTGTATTTAAATAAACATTTTTTGTCATAATGTCCTTAAAACGACTTTATACATGTATTCTGATGTAAGTGACACTAAATATCACTAAAATTATTCATTTATGCGCTTTTTTAAAAACACGTTTTTGAACGTAGTCGCATACCTTAAACAAAGTTTTCAGTAAATATTTTATTGGATAGTTTTATCGTCATGACAGTCCCCTCAGAGGGTTAACTTCTTTATTAAGTGTGAGATCTATGGTTTCCAAGTGCCCGAGTAATCTTTCTTTTTTCTCATAGTTTATTGTCTTTAGTACACACGGGTCACATGTCTTCGGGATGGCGTAGCGATCTTTTTCTATTTTCGTCCTTTGAACTAGCCATTTCCCTCCCGCTTTTCTTCCCTTTTTACACTTGCAGAGCACTGTGTAAGTCTCAGGTACATGTGTATTTGTAAATTAGGGTTCCATTTCATTTAGGGTTCCTTCTTAAACAAGGGGGTGCCTGTTGTACGGCGATTACACTTTAAAATTCAAAAATGCAGTTTGAGTGTATAAGTGTGCGTCATACACCAGTGCGCGTTATTTGCCAGATTTTACGGTACTTGTAATTCAGATTTACACTTCATAAAAATTGATGCAGCAAATCATGTTATTTGAATATTTAATACCAATTTATAAGACAATGCAGACAAAAACGATGCGGTTTTAGTTTTCAGAATTTTTTCCCACATCTCTTTTATTCATTTATATAGTTTTCAGGATTAAATTTACTCTAAAGGCATTTTCTCCTGTTAAAATAAACAAGATATTAATTATGTAATCAATCACTAACAATGCTTGTTTTCTCAGATACAACCTTGTCATCGGATGCCAGATGAATTTTCACTTTTATCCTATGGACACCCAAGAATGTTTCATGAAAATCTGTCTTTGTGAGTAAAGATTTTTGAATTATTTTTCATTTAAAAGAACTAAACAAATTATTTATCGAAAGTATATTTCTGTAACTACCAAGTTGCTGTGTAAAAAGTGATTTTTTTTTAAACTGACAGTATTCAGA
>BMAV01009583.1:31229-47786 GCA_019973955.1 Trichonephila inaurata madagascariensis | reverse complement strand
TGGTTTGTCGAGGGCGTCCTGAGCCTGGTCGTGTAAATGACATCTCTCGGATCTACTGGTCCAACACCTCTTCACAACACAATCAGAGTGGCCTAATTGACGAGCTACTTGCCTTGCTGACCACCCAGCTTCCATCATGCCGATGAATTTCCCCCTCTCAAGCTGCGACAGCTGCTCATATTGTGTTCGAAAATGGCGTAATGGCATGTCTACCTCAACTCTTCGTTTGTAAACGATTCAGCACACCCAAACAAACTTTGGTTACCTATTTTATACTCCCTGGAGAACAACGTTAAACGCCCTCTACTGGCTATACGTTATGCGCAATCACGCTGCAATTCTAATCATTTGCATATCTCTTCGACATGTACCTTCATGTCAAGTTTCGTTACGATACCGCAATTATTTCTTGGTGCGCTAATTTTTTTGTCCATGAGTATATTTAATAACTTACCTATTTTATTGTTTATCTATTTTATAGCTTTTATATTATTTAAAAATTAGCTTTAAAATAATGTCCATAGCGCTAAAATAATAAAATAATTATTTTTTTGTCCATGAGTGTATATAAATTTTTCTTTTACAGTCGGTGTCGTACGGGTACGAATTGATAATCTTTTTCTATTTGGAACTGTTACGGTTAGTGATGACAGATAACAGTGGAGGAGCAAAAATTTTATAGGTGAAGTTAATTTTTAACGATGTTTTATACCTTGAAGGCGAAAAATATTCGAAGAAAATATATCGTTACAAGACGATTGGGAGGTTGACTATTTTATAGTGAAAAACAAACATGAACCAGTAATTGTTTGATTTGTCACGAAAGTGCTGTATTTAAAATGTACCAATAAACAGGAGTCATTCAGTGACACTTTTTCTCGAAGATCTCTTTCAAGAGGTGATAAATAGGTCTTCTTGATTGATCTTCGCAACAACAACAAAGTGTTTTGTCAGTGGTAATATCACAGTGGTAACAAAGACATTCTATGCAGTTTGTTATATTATTGTTAATCATATGAAACCGTTTATTGATATAGAAATTGTGAAGGAGTGTTTCTTAAATGCTTCTAATTTAGTGTTTGACACAAATATAAATAAAAAAATATTAATTAAATAAAACACAAAACAGGAGTTATATTATTTTGATCAATTTTCCACATTTTAAATTTCCAATGTTATCTTGGTCTTAAAAAAATTCCCGCCCCCCCCCCCCCCCCATTTATCCTCATAATGCGGCCCGCATGAAATAGCTGACAAATGTATGCGGTCCAGCAGAAAAAAAGGTTAAGTACCCCTGTCATAGACCGTTCGCTTCCTTCCAAACCATTCTCATTCCCTTTGTTCCTTTTTAGTCAGTGACCTTACACGTCTTGGGGGGGGGGAGTGTCCATTAGAGCCCCTCTGCAGTATGAGGAGAATGTTCGAAAAAAAAAAAGTGTATATGTTTATTCCTTATGACTTAAAAAAAAATAAAATGCATCAGTTTTTGCAGAATATATTTTTTAGGCTATGAAGAAATTGTCTTGTACCCAAGGTGAAAAATTTTGAAAGGTGAACTTTTTGCATGAAATAGGCCTTATTGTGTTTTAAATAAATTTAAAACACAATAAGAAAACAGTAACAGAACTATAACATAAAAGTTATTTAATGTTGATTAATAAACATGGGTGTTTCAAGCACAAAAACTGTGATTAAAGTCCCTGGAGCCTAGAATTATTTTGGCAAATGCGAGCTACCGGCGAATTTCCGTTGGATGGAATAGGGGAACAAGACCAATAGCTGAGTGGTCGATTTTTGGGCTTCCCCACCCTGGGTCCTGGGTTCAAATACCGGGTTGAGCAAGGTGGACTCAGCCTTTCATCCCTTCAGCGGGTTGATATATGAGTACCAAAAGCTTGCTTGGGAACTAAGCACTAGAGATTTCTCGTCAGGCTGATCACCTGATCGGGACATCAGCTCATATACCTCAGTGTCCAAGGTCACGAAAACTAAGATGGGCACAGTAGGGCTTGGCCCTCGTGAGCTGTTGCTCCAATTGGAATATGGGAAGGACAATGGCTGAAGCTGGCAGTTTTCCTCTTGTCCAGACGCTTGACAAGAGTAAGTTCGTTCCTAGTTTTATGAATTTAAGTGAATCATTCTTTTTTTATTGCATTTAGAAACAAATCAATCTTAAATTAATTCATTTGATTGTTTTCGTGAAAACTCTAAGACATTGGTTAAAGTAGAGTGCAATGACTCAAGATTTTGTCAAAATTCATTCCTCTATTATTAGGGATAGATTCAGTGAATTCAGTTTTATTGATTCAGTAAGATTTTTAAGAGTTTAGAAGAAATCCCATTATTATAATTGAGTTATTTGCTAACTTCTCCGTTATGATGCACGATACAGAATATAAATATAAATCGATAGAGGTGGCATCTATCGTATTTTTAATGAACTATATTTCACAGCATTGTTTCTAAATTGTTGACAGTCATGCTATCCTATATTTTACAAAGACAAATTTATAGGCTACAGAAATAAACTTTTGTGTAATAAATAAGAGACTCCATATCTTTTAAAAATACTTGTTTATTTTTTTTCGTTTTATCACAAATAATAATCAATTCATATATATTTTATATGAATTTCTTATACAGGGAATCCCCGAATGTCGTGTTCAAACTTGGAAGGGAGGTAGAGAAGGACGGAAAGTTGGCGCTGTACGCGAGTTCGAAAGCTCGGCGAAAGTAGTTACGTCATTTCAGACATAGAAAGCGTACAATGGACATGAATTGTTACACGAACGCCGAGTTGGCGGATATTCACTCCATCTACGGCCTAGCCAACAGAAATGGACGTGCTGATGTTCGGTTGTATGGGGAAAGATATCTAACGAGGTGACAACCGAATCATAAAGCATTCATTCTAGGGCTTCAGAACCCGGTAGAACATAAATCTTTCAGAATCGCGATTGAAGGTACTAAACAGCCGCGAACAGCACGAACATCCACATTCGAAGAGGGTTTGTTGCATGCTGTGGCCCGAAATCCCGGTACTGTATACGGGCACTTGCCATTACAACCGAAAGATCTCGCACAACTATCAATCGTGTACTGCATGGCGAAGCCTTACTTCCGTTTCATGCACATAGAGTGCAGTTATTACAACCAGATGATCAACCAGGGCGTGTCGAGTTTGAACAGTAATTAATTCACCAAAATGCGGCAGACATGCACTTTGCAAGTTCCGAGTTGTGCTGTGATGAAGCGACCTGTTCCCGTGAAGGGGTGTTCAATACACCAGTGCTTCTCAAACTTTCAATATACGCGACCCACTATTCAATCATCATTTTCACTAAGCCCCCCTCCGTACAATAACAATGTACTGAATTCAATAATACTGTACATTGGCACTAAAGCTACAATACGACTTTAACATCTTATGTGCCACCGACGTATATAAACATCTCGCACAGCCAACGCATTAATTTTCTGGACATATATATGCGTCTTCTCGAAGTTCGATCTTTTCTGTGCAGTGCTATCCATAAAATTATTCCGAAGGCTTTGGAATGCAATAAAAGGACCATGAGAGTGTTTCTGAAGGATTTCAGAGGATTTGCTTATATGTTCCTTTTCTCCTCCCCCTTAAAAAACCCATCAAAATACACTCGCCTACGTAGGAAACGGTGGCATTGGGAAGCAAATCGCTTAACTTGTAATCGGCTGGTAATGAATTAATTATAAACCGTACAAATTATCAAGATAAGTGTTAAAACACAAGCCCATGGGGTCACTGAAAGTTATCAAACTTGTTCTTAACTTAGTATTGTTAAATTAATAATAAAGTATACATTCTATAGTACGGATGCATTTATAAGTTATTATATCAGTGTAAATGTGTATTTTATATTTTATTATATCAGAAAGTATTTTGTTTGCTTACTTTCAGTAAATTAATAATTAATAATAACCTTTTGTTATCGACTTTTCAATGTGCTCACGCCTTCCTCGTACAGTTGTCACGCCCCCCACAGTTTGAGAAACGCTGCAATACGTACAAAGCGTACATGTAGGCCTTAAGCAACCAACACAGCATCCGATCACGAGCCGCAATACAACGCTTCACTGTTAATGTGTGGTCAAGCATCGTGTTGGACAGTTTACTCGGCCACTACATCTTACCGCCTTGACTCTGACAAGGATCTCGTCTTTCTACAGGAGGTACTTCCGGAACTGCTTACCGATGTCCCCGCACCTGTTCGGTGCATGAAGAGCCCTGTGTACGACACGCTCGTAAATTCTGAATTGCACCTGTTGGCACGAATATCCATCGTTGCTGCTGCAATCCGTGAAATGCCCGGTTTTTCCGAGCATGACCACCAATCCATGTCACATCGGTGTTATGCGTACATACGTGCCAATGGTCGCAATTTCGAACACCTCCTGTGATGCTTTTATGTCATATTTTTTATTTATTGTTTCATCTATGTGTGTGTAATAAAGCTCTTTACTGCCTGTGTTGTATCTTACTGCCTTTGTGTCTCTTAATGTCGTTAGGGTTACGTTTCCACCCATGCTTTCCTGTGTAAATGTGGCTCTTTCTACCTCCTCTCCATGTTTGTACACAGTATTCGGGGACACCCTGTGTATGTATATACATACATGTGAACTCATATACTAATTCTCTATGCTAAGTTGACTTTAAGGTATCCAACTACGTTCGGAACCGTGATTTTGCAAAAGCGTATAAGTGGATAATATTTATGATATTTAGTGTCACTTAGATTAGAAAATGTATATAAAATTGTTTTAAAAATAGTATTTTAATAAAAAATTATTTAAGTGCAATATTTTGACAAAAAATTAACATAGAATGACCCATTTTCAAAATATTCTCCTTTTGCGAAAAATGCTTCTATTATAATACTATTTTGCCTGTATAGAGCTCAGACCTCTGTACAGAGGCTCAACTAGAATTCTTGAAATGTATAACTTAGAAATGGGTTTATCCATGTTTTACGACAACAGAAGGGATAAATTTTAAGGGGTGTTGGAAATGTAAAATCTTATTATTTTGACAGTTCAAGATTTTTACATTTTGAAATTGTATAGATTTTAACCTTTCTAAAAATACCTTACTTTAAACACTAAGGCAATTAGAAGCCCTTAAAACCTATTTTTAAATAATCGTTGAAACTAGTCCACGCCAATTTGAATGGCGAAAAATGTAAACAAAGTGTTTCGTTTTTGTTTAAAAGTTGAAAGTCTGATATAAACCAAAGCATGTATCTTTTATTGTAAATTGAGCATTTTATTATTTTTTTCCTAGCCGATTAGAGGTCTCACTGTATAAATTTAAATCAATTTATCTCAAAATGTAAATTTTGATGTTCGATGTACCTTTTCTGAGAAACTACTGTTTATAGCTATGTAAATTTTTTATGATATATTTATATTGATGACTAATATATACTGAAATAAGCATTTTGTGAAAAACTCAAACGTTTAATTTTTATAAATTTTTTAATGAGAAAAATGGGTCAAATTTCGCAATGTTTGATAAAATATTTCATAAATTATTAAGAAATTCAAAATTAGCTAAAAGCTCATTTCAGTATAATGAGAAAGGTGTACTTTAATTGTATGAAAATATATTTTCAAGCATGCATAGATGCCAGATTTTGAGAAAAGGTACATTGAAAACAGCCAATTTAACATTGTCAGTAGAGAGAGAGAGGTTTCCAACTCCCCTTAAGAAAAAAACGCCGATAATTATTTCAAATGGCTGTAACACTGAAAATAATGTGAATTTTTCAAAAATCACAGTTGGGCCTCTGTACAGATGTCTGAGCTTTATACAGGCAAAATATTATTATAATAGAAGCATTTTTCACAAAAGGAGAACATTTTGAAAAAAGGTTATTCTAAGTTAATTTTTAGCCGAAATATATTGTATTTAAATATATTTTTTGGTCATAATGTCCTGAATACAATTTTATACATGCATTCTAAGTGACACTAAATATCATGAAAATTATCCATTTATGCGCCTTTTTAAAATCACGGTTCCGAACGTAGTCGGATACCTTAAGTAAATCTTCATCAAACAAGAAAATAATGAAACAGTAAAAAACATAGTAATACATATATATTTCTTTCCGACGCCCTTGGACAAGCGTATTGTATTCAGCCGCATCCTCTATTAGCTATATCTCACACTTATTAATATCAGAAAAATAAAGGTAAATATTTACTTTCATATATCAATAAACAACAATCTGTATTACTTATATTGTCTTTATAATTACCTATTACTCTAAGAAGTTTTCTCCGTTTCCAGGGAGAACTATCACTATAATCATGTGAATGATTTATTTTTTTCAAGTTAACTGACAAAAAATAAACAAAGAAGAAAAATAATGGTACAAAGCATTTATTTTTAACAGTGGTACATCATTCTAACTCTCCGTATATCAGATTCAGTCATTCCCTTTTTATCATATGGATAGTACAAAGTCTGCCCATTCTTCGCATCAAGGGTATGAGATTTACCATCTTTCGAGAAAGCTTTGTTTCCATATATCATGATGGAACCATAGTCAAAAGGAGAGAGTAGAATATTCTGAGAAGGAGATAGCTTTTCGAAGTTGGATTCCATGCCTATTCCAAAAAGAATTATTCTGTGTTAAAATATATAAATATATTGTGATGAATACCATTTGCATTCAAAAATTCTAATAAAAGTTTACAAATAAGAATGTTTATAAGGAATATATAATCTTTTTCTGAAATTTCAGAATAATTTATACCAGGTTGATGTGTATGAAATGTCATATTTTTAAGTGTATAAAAATAAAAACTGCATATCTCTTTTCAAAAGTTATTCAGTGAATCAAAATATGCTTCATTTGACGTTTCCCAATGATATCTTAATGCATAAATACTCAGTCTTAAAGAAATTTGGATCCTTTGAATCAAAAATTTTTTTATAACCCTTAAGGGGACATGGTACGATTTACGCAAAAATTTTTAATTTAAGGATTTTTAAAATTTTTTTTGTTTGCCTCCAATGTATGTATACTACGTTAAAGAGATTTTGTGCTCAAAATTTCATAAACAACTAGCCATGAAATTTTTTAAGGAAAAAATTTGTGATTTTAAAATGCTACTCCTACAAAAATTTACGTACATGCTTGAAATTTGATTTACAATTACGTCAAACTATGTATATTAAAAGTTGGTATGGGTTTTGCGTTAACATGATAGGTATTCATACAATACTTCTTTTTATGAATGTTTATTGAAAATTCCTTAAAAAATGTATAAATTCTGAGTTCAATTATTTAAAAAAAAATTAATATTGCTTTGATTGAAAAATGCATACCAAATTTTGTTACATGTACTATTAGCAATAGGTAAAAAAAATTCAAAGCATTAGGCGCAATAAAAAAAAGCCTTAGCATTTAAAGTGAAGACAAACTAGTTATTTTATCTTTCTGAGATAAATCAGTTTAAAATTTTGATTTGCCATAGAGATGTGAATAAAAGCGAATGTGAAAGCTATCATTATTCTGCGTTTTTAAATTGTAAGCTTTCAAATTTTGGGAGGTTATAGAAAAGTATATATAAAATAATTTAGGCTAAAAAAATTAAATTTGATTTTTTTGACCGATTTTGGTCAATTGATCGTATTGTGTCCTCTTAAGCGGAATTTTTCAGACGGTCGTCATTTTGATACTGTTTAATCCATAAAAAACTGCTTTAAATGTTTAAAAAGAGTAAAAGTCGGCTGGTGAAAGATCCGGTGAATAAGTTGGGTGCTGCAAAATTTTATATTTTAATTAATTTAATTTTACATGTGTTTTGTGCGACGTATACGGTCCAGTGTTGTCTTGGAGAAGTATTCGATCACGTCGATTAACAAGTAATGGGCGTATAATTTTCAATTTTTCATAGATTTCCTCAGTGTATTGGCAGTATAATTGATACAGTTGGATTCGTTTTCGTCAATTCTTTCAGAGAATAGTTTTTCACAAATGTTTTGTGTCTTCCTCACGGTTGTTCATTTTGTAGGAAAACAATCACCAGATCGAATGTTTTCAAACCAACCCTGCACTTTTCAATAGTTAATAGTATTCTCTCATAATGCCTGGTTTATATTATTTGCAGCGTTATTACCAAGTTTATACCCATATAAAAATTACACGAATATCGGTTGAATTCATATCCTTACGATATTCAAGATAAATAACAAAATGGAACACTTTTTGAAAAATCTTCTGTGTTGAAATGTAACTCTGGCAATGGGCAATGCGACTATAAAGGATGCTGTGCATAACGAAACAAAAGCCTAACGAAAACAAGGAGACAAAGTTCACAAGTAAAGAAAAGAAGACATTTTATATGCACCAACCTAATATTATGTTTTATTTTACTCTTATTCTTCGTTGTATGTATACAAACCACACAATTATGCTTGTAAATCAGGTATGTTTGTTGATGCTGTTTTCGAAAATTATTATATAGGTATTAGATGAAAAAATAATTTAAATACAATATTCTAACTAGTATTTTCAGGTGGAAAAAAGCTTTTAGTTTCTTTTTGTCAATGCAAATGTTTCACATATTTTCTATTACTCGGATCATTGTAATGCTAGATTGAATGCAATTGTTGCATACTGTTTTCATATGTATATTAAATTATGCATCATTATATAAAACCTGTATAGTAAATCAAATGGATATAGAACGCTGTTTTTTTTTGCAGCACAACTTCATACATTATACGAATATAAAATATTTTAAAAGAAATCTGTTTCTCCTCATAATTCTTTGTCATAAATTCTAACTAAAAAATTCTGAGAAAATATTATCCTTAAATTTTATATTTATTGATTAAAGTTTACCTTTATACGAAATGCTGCATATTCGTTTGGTGAAAAGTAAAATTTGTTTGACAAGACTGAACAAAAATGTTTATATGTGAAATATATAATATTTGTTGAATACTAAAAGATTATATTCCATTTATTTTCTGCCTATTCTTATAAAATATATTTTACTGCATTGATTGAAAGAGTAAGATTGAACTTTAAAGTAGGCTAAGAGAGTTTTATATAAAATAGATTAATATAATAGTCATACTATTATTGAGAGCAATAGTGCTTGAGAGGATCAATTTTCAAACAAAATTCCGAGAAAAAACTATTTTACTAAATAGCACGATAAATTTTGATGTAATATTTTTTGATCGCAAAATGAGGAGCAAATAATGTACATGTGTTTGTTGAAAATTTCAGACTTCATGATTTTATTCGACTGAAATGTCTCTTGAAACAACAGAATGTTAAAAGAAACTCTACTTCCAAATTCACGCCATGTCAATACAGGGAGAATAGTGTACGTGAGGGGTATCAAAATCGAGGTGCGCGGGCCACACCTGGCTCAAAACGAACATTTTTGCGGTCCTGCCAGTATATAGGAACACAATAATATATAATAAAATATCAAAATTTCTCTCAAACTAGGAAAGATAACAGCAGAGAAGAGATGTCAAGTGTGAGGACGTAAACATTAAATTTTTCTTGTTATTTTATATATGTTTATTATAATGCATTATTCGAAATAACTTACGTTTCTATGAATATTGATTTTTTTTGGCGGCCCACTTAAGGTATCCAGACACGATCGGAGTACTTTTTAACAAAATAGCTTATTTAAACATTATAAATGCTTTTTTTAGGACTCAACACCAATACATATTAATATTTAACTAACAGTTTTTAAAATAATTTACTTGCATTTTAGAAAAATCACAATTATGGGAAATTTTAGCAATATTTTTGAAAAACTTCAAAGAAGAGAAAAAAGCAATAAACTTATATTAGTAAGAGTATTACTAACACAAATTAGATGCATTTATGTTGGAAATGTACTAAAATTTTAATGTTTTATTGGAATTTGAAAATTTTTAGAGCTGATTGAGTAAACATGATAAGAAATGTGACATTCTTTATGAGACTTTGGCGATAAGTAAGATTGGTTTTGGTGAAAGATATTAAATTTCTCTAATGCGAGTTCAGGATGTTGTTGATTTTAGTCAAAATGATGTTGCACATCTCATAAAATAGTAAATGAACTTTAATGTTGTTTGTTACTAGATAACATACATGAGATATATGGTAACACAATGTTCTAAGGAAAAGTAAAAAGTATTGAATAATCATAAGTGTTGCCAGAGGATAACAAAGAAATTGAGAGTTAAATTAGTTAGCTTCAGTTCATGTAGCCACAAGACCATTATTTAAATAAGAAGCCATAATTCAAAAAGTATTCATACAATAAGAAATATTTTAGTACATTCTCTAGAACAATTAGGTTCAAAAAGTTTTATAGAAATACATTTTGTAACATTTTGAGTTATCAGACTCGCCATGCTAGATTTTGAGCGATTTAACTACCCACTTCTGGTGGATCACCCACTTCCGGTTTTTCTAACTTGATAAAATTAATTGCAACTTGGCATCTAGGTAGTGTAGAAACAAAATACAGTATGTTTCGGAAAACCAAAAGATAGCTCTGTTCAATAAAATAAAAAACAAAAATATTTGTCTTGATCGAATTTGGTCATTTTCAAAGTGTACGGATACCTTAAAGTTTAATCTAGTTTTGTTGATCCATGTTAGCCTTTGAATTTGTCACCCTTGATGTACGTGAATGAATGCTTTACTAACGTCACACTATAATGCAAAAAGAGGGCTATTGGTGACAGACTTTACATAATTTTGCACCACGGTCAATTGGTGATGACTACATGTGTGATGGCCTTCTCTCCAAATTGCCACATCAACGGGAGGACTTTCAGCCACGACAGATTTAACGTCCAACCTTCAGTGGTACCAAGGCTCGAACTCATGAAACGCCAGTCACTAGCTCGTGATGATAATCACTAGTTACCCGTGGATGCATTTTAGTACAAATAAAAGCATTCAGAGGACAAAAGCGTCAAACGCAAATTCCATGAAATATTACAAAATGAATTATATATGAAAAAAATAAAAGTTTCGGGTGACGAAGTAGTAAATATTTTTCTTAAAAATTTTTTGAATGGGTTGGGAGTTCGGAATAAATCAAGTATACTTAAGAGTTACATGATTTGTTTTAAGGTATCCGACTACGTTCGAAACCATGATTTTAAAAAAGCGCATAAATGTATAATTTTCATGATATTTAGTGTCACTTAGATTAGAATACATGTATAAAATTGTTTTAAAGACATTATATGACAAAAAAAATTATTTAAATACAATATTTTGGCAAAAAATTAACTTAGAATAACCTTTTTTCCAAATGTTCTCCTTTTGTAAAAAATGCTTCTATTGTATTAATATTTTGCCTGTATATAGCGCAGACCTCTGTACAGAGGCTCAAATAGTATTTTTGAAACGCATAACTTAGAAGTCGGTTTATCCATGTTTTACGAAAACAGAAGGGAGAAATTTTAAGAAAATACTCCGATAATTATTTCAAATGGTTGTAACTCTGAAAATAATGTGAAGTTTTCAAAAATCCTAGTTGAGCCTCTGTACAGAGGTCTGAGCTATATACAGGCAAAATATTAATACAATAGAAGCATTTGTTACAAAAGGAGAACATTTGGAAAAAAGTTATTCTAAATTAATTTTTTGCCAAAATATTGTATTTAAATAATTTTGTTTTTGTCATAATGCCCTTAAAACAATTTTATACATGTATTCTAATCTAAGTGACACGAAATATTATGAAAATAATACATTTATGTGCTTTTTTTAAAATCATGGTTCCGAACGTAGTCGAATACCTTAAAGTTTTAAATGCTTAATTCCGTCTTAAAGTTAGACGCTGTAGTACCTCACCTTTTTGTACATTTTCTAAATGGATGACAATGTAATCGTCTCTATCCGATCTACTGTGCTCGTGGTAGAAACCTAGGACGTGACCCAGTTCATGTACTATAGTACCCACCTCATGGCATCCTTTGCCCAGAGACATCACCTGTTCACCTCCAGCTTTGCCCACGTGAGAGTTGCACCTGGAAAATGAATGCAAATGAAATTTGAATAGTTTTTCATAATTAGAATTCCCGAAAATAACTTAGGGTCAATCGAAGAAAAAATATCCAAAAAAGAAAGAAGGAAATATAGTTTTTTTCAATAAAGTATATAGATTCCACCGCTAAATCAATATCTGACGTTTCTATGAAACCGATCCAATTTTTAATGAGAAAATTTATATGCCACTATAGCATTGAGAGAATAACGGAAAAAGGATAACTATATTTCATTTTACTTTTTAACCGAATTCACTCAGAATTTTATTATTGTTTAATTTACGTGTGCGTTTTTTTCTCTTAATGTTCAAGTATTATCAAATGTACAAGAGTCTTTTTTCAATTAGATTTTAAAATAACTTGGACATTTGAAAACTCTTTTTTGAGTTGTTGAAGGCGTATGTACTAAAACTTTTATTTTCCTTTGCTAAATAATATTTTACTTTTGCAAAGTGGTTTACCCAATTTTGTTACAGTCAATCACAATAAATAAGGAAGATAAGTTAATGAAATTTTCCCAATAAATAAGTAAGTTTTAGATCAACTCATAAATGATAAAACTTCAAATCATTTGAAATATATATATAGATCGAAAACATCTAGATTAATTTTTTGGATCATTTTTTGATTACAATTCACGTCAAACATCTCATTTATGCCACATTGTTACACTACCTTCTTCATTCTGAGCATCAGTTCTCAAACCATTCTACATGACTGCGCACTTTAAGCCAAACAATTATGTCAACTACCGCCAAAAAGAATGTTTGTAAATCACCATTACCCTCACGCTTATATTTAATACTAACTATATAAACCTTGATGGATTTGAAGAAATTTTAAACATTCATAGTATTGTCTTACTAGTGTGATTAAAAATAATATGTTTGTCACGTATAGTATTCACTGAATGAATATGTGACGTTTTCGCGTCACACAGGGGAAAAGTTGGCATCTTTTTGTGGATAGGAAACCACGTTCCTATACACACGCGCACCCCTAAGTATTGTGAGGTCCTGTCTTCTGTCATTTCCTCGACAAACTTTTACCGTAAGAAACCTCCCTCCACCCACGAACCGGATGTAATTCGAAGAAAAAAGGGGTTAACAGCCTCCATCCCAAGACCCTGGAGAGAGCTCAGGAAGTCCGTTGGAAAACTTCGAAGAGAACGGTGTGTTACCTCCTCCCCCAAAAGTATCATATTCTGAACTTTAATGTGATAATCAACATTTTGAATAACTTCAACGTAAATGCATATACTGTAATTAATAACTATGTCGTAAATAAACCAAATATTAAAATTTTTAACTCTCACGCTACCATTAATGCTCTCAAACGTCACGGAATATTATGTGAACTAACGGTTTTTTCCATTTATCCATGAATAATAATAATAACAAAAAAAGAGATTTCAAGCTATACGTTGCCACAGAACTTCTAACATTCATTATTTTTCGTGTGAAAATGCTTCATACAGCAGAATTTAACCAAAAAAATACAGTTACAGTACCGAAAGGGAAGCCCTTCAAAATTAATGATCGTATTTAATTCAATGAAAAAATGTTTAAACTACAGTTAATAATGTTATATGTTGTTGTATGGTTTCTGTTAATTATTGAAGATATAATTTTTAAATATGTATTAGGGTATTTGCAAGGGAGAACGTTTTAATGTTTGCTTTGGCAGTTTTATATATATTAGGTTGGGGAAAAAGAAATCTATTATTTTTGCATGAAATTCAAGACTTTATTTAACATGTTTCGGAATGTCCGATTTGGGTCAAATATGAGCCACTTAGTTGTATAATTTGTTACCATTTTAAAGGTAACTTCATACTACCTCTTTCATAGAAGTCTTGGTCCTTATTGACGAAAAACTTTAGAAAAAGATTTTAATAATTATCTCTTGATCCCAATTTCTTATCATTCAGGACGTTTTGCATTGTGAGAAAAAGGTGGTAATCGCTCGGTGCCAGATCTGAACTATATGGTGGATGCATTAAAACTTCCCAACCAACCGACGCTGGACATCATTGGGAACTGGAAGGCGAAGCGTTCCTCCGTCCCATACTGAAGTATTTGGGCTCTGACGTTGTGGGGCCTATATTGATTCAGTGTATCCTGATTGGTGGACGTGGAAGGAGAAAGTGGGAGTGGCTAAAAAATGGTTTCAGCGGTTTCAAAAAAAAGTCCAAAGTTCTTGCTAAGCAGACGAGAGAACTCGTCTGCTTTTGGTCGTCAGGGATCAGTGAGCATACACTCTATTGGCTGTCCTGGTGTTTCCCAACGAAGCTCTTAGAGATTCTGACGAGTGACTACAGACGTATGTGGCCAGGCGTTGTCCTGATGGGACACAATACCTCTTTTGTTAGCCAATTCTGGCCGTTTCTGGTCAATCGCTAGCTTCAAACGGTCCAGTTGTTGACAGTAGTGATCTGAATTTAGTGTTTGGCCACTGTTTGATCTGCTTCACCCCGCTTTGACCACGATCGTTTTCGCACAATATTATCGTGATCCATTTCTCCTCCCCAGTCACCATCCGTTTAAGAAATGGGTCGATTTCATTCAGTTTGGTCATGGCTTCTCAGGTGGAAATGCGACCCATCATGTTTGATGTGGCACCCAAACATCGAGCTTCATTTTGAATCCAGCTTTGCGCAAATGATTAAAAATAGTTTTATGGTCGATCTTTAGCTCCTGGGCGATGCTACGACTACTAACATGCCGATCAACTTCGTTTATTTCTATTATTTTATCGACATTTTTGATGACGGGCCTGCCTGTGCAAGGTGCTTCTTTAACAGCAAAAATGCCTGAACGGAAGAGACGAAACCTAAATTGCACGCAATTAGCTGTTACAGTATCGGCACCATAAACACCATTCACAATTTCAGCCGCCGGGCATGCATTTTCGCCTTTATCAAAGAAAAACTGTAAAATGTATCGAATTTTCTCTTTGTTGACTTCCATTTTTAACAACCTGTAACTCACAACTGAATGGATAAAACAAAAATTAGCAAAAGAATTTTTTAGCGTGAAATGTCACCTTGAACACGAGCATAAATTTGAAATTGTTTGATCGATATTTCACGAGATATCAACACTACAGCCATCTACCAAAAAAATAATGGATTTCTTTTTCTTCAACCTAATATATTGATATTTAAAAACAGGTATATCACTATATTTTTCTAAGCTAATTGTATTGCTTATTTATTGTATGTATTAATACTAATTATCAACAGTGGTTTGACGTCACCCATATTGGGTCTAGAATTTTTGTTACACATCAATAATACGCCAGCATTCTCAGTAGGTGATGGATACCTAAGCTTCAAGCTAAATTTTCCCGGTATGTTCCAACTCTTAAGAAAACCAAATATTCGGACATTACATTTAAATACATTTAATTAAGTCCACACATTATTATTTTTCCATTCATTGTTAGATATCGTAATCTTTTCAATGTCTTTTATCTATGTGTACAATAAAAAATAAGCATAAAAAGAGATTACCCATTCCCATAGAAAATCTTCACGTAATCTTTCTCGTTAGTTCTTGGAATAAAACGAACACATGTATGATTATGGTAGTCTGCAATAGCTTCGTGAATGGCCTTGTGGTATTTGGCTGCAAAAATAAGTAAATTTTAAGATGGTTTTATTCATATATTTATGTTATATTTAGTTTTATAATGGGTTAATTTCGTTATCCAGTAAAGATTAAGATGTAACAAACAAAATTGTTTATTCTAACTTTAACAACGAAAAGGGGACTATACAATTACTATTCCAAGTTAAACATCTAAACGCGAGTCACTGCCAAGTAGTAAAAATGCCTCTTTTGTGTGTTCGTCTTGTCTCTCGACATTTCCATTCTCGGTCTGGGGATCACCGCTTACCTCCCTGTGAAACTAGCTAAGTCACGTGTCAGGGCGCAGGCAGTGCTACCCTCCCACAAGCCCTTTCCATTTATATATAAAGGAAACTGACTCCCTCATTTATTCTATCAGTCACTCACTCATTTGCTTATCGCGAGATCTCTGGAACTATTAGACGTAACAGACTTGAAATTTGATAAACATGTTTCTCTAATTGAATAGAGATCCACAATAAACACACGTTTTATGGAAATCGACACTCAAGGGGGGGTTACGAAAGTGTTGTAGATACAAATTACCGTTTTGGAACTATTGCATTTACAGACTTGAAATTGGGTGAGTATGTTTCTTATGTTGAATAGAAATTCCCTAATAACGGGTTTTGCGGGGAAATATCCCAAGGGATCGGATTGCGAGGGCGTATAAGATAAATGTATTCTGTTCTAGAAATTTTAAATCGTGTTCTTTTTAAATAAAGAGGTATGGGTTATAAAAGTATTTTTGAATACAATAGAAAGATTCATACTAAGACATTGATATTACTAACTTATATATATATATATATATATATATATATATATATATATATATATAATCATTCT
>BMAV01009583.1:16043-31129 GCA_019973955.1 Trichonephila inaurata madagascariensis | reverse complement strand
TCATTCTTCATCATAAAATACGCAGTAAATTGGGAGGGTAACGGCTAGTTATTTTATACAGAAGATCGTTCGCACTTTATGGAAACGATTTTGATCTTTAATTTTTATTCAAAAATGCCGTATTTTCTTGTGACAATCTGCTTCTATCTGATAGCCATGATTCTTGACAACAGCTCTAGTTCGAATTCTCCATGAAAGTAAAATTTTTCTTAGTACTGTTATGCCAATTTTTCTTCCTTTCTTTTGAATCGTTTTCCAAAGTCCACTTTTTATTCTTTAAAGCCGTTTTCCTATGACTCGTTTTAATAAACAAAAATCACAAACGTCTATTTAAGAAGCATCAGGTAATTTTACAAGTATTTCATCAAACGGGATAAACTTTATTCTGTTTTTGATTTTTTTCTTTGTTAAACAAGTGGCGGTTGACTTAAACGAGTGACTAGAAGCTTTGTCTATATGAAGCTCACCTTTATCAATGTCCATTCAATAAAAGGCTCGTGGTTATGGTAGCCGAGTGGTCAAAGTATCGGCTCATGGCTGGATTGTCAAGTGTCCCAGCCCAGTACTACTAAAGATCCGCCGTGTAGGGAGGCGATGCACATTAAATCTGTGGAGAGCTCAAACTTCTTCTCGCTGGTGTAGTAGTTAGGAGAGGGGTGGTTCATGATGACGGTTCAAAATCAAAATGACGAGGTCCGTCGCCAAAAGCCCTCGTGTAGCTGTACTATGCGACGTTAATATTCACTCACTCCATATAAGGCTCTAATTTCTTCTTCAAAAATTAGTTCTAAAATATTATACTGATAGTAGCGAGAATTAACTTTGGTTTTATTTGAGACTACTTTGATTTTTAATTTGCCATTGTTACAAAATCTTGCAACTTTCCTGAATCCCTTTGACACCCTTTCGGGGTACACTGATGAAGCCATTTCTCACGGTCATTCCCCTCTGTTGAGCAATAGAAAACTGATAATCTTTCATTACATCTATTTTAATATATTCATGCATCATCAAATGTTACCACAAATTTCCATTTTTCTGCAAAAGGTGATTTTTACATAATTTTCTACAATTTGTTTTTTTCCCAGGAATATGTTTTGGCAAAAGCAGGTGAACTTAAGGGCTTAAACATATTTTTTAACTTTAAATCTTCATGAATTATTTTACTGACAATGTTGAAAGACATTCCTAGTTTCGATGCATTGAATCTTTGAGTTGGTGGACTTTTTTTAGGATCAGAGACTTCGATTTCTTGATAGTTGCCTGCGCTCGAACAGTCTTGAGATGGGGTTTTGTGGTCATGTTTTCATTTTTACTTTCAGCTAAATGTTTTTTTTTAAATTTCAAATTTAATAAATTAAAAATAACTGTTATTGAAGTGCAAGAACCGAGATATTTACACCGCTTTATAATTTATTGATACGAATATTTCTCCTCGGAAAGCGCATTTACATAACTTTCGAGCCCTCTTTTAATTTAGGATCCATTTTCAAAATAAATATTTGTTTTACATTCCAATCAAAAGAAAACATTAGCAGACGATTATTCTGAATTTTCCAAAGTACTATCTTAAAATGTAAATCAGAAAATAAATTACAAAATCATTTCCATAAAGTGCCAACGACATTCTTCTCCCCTCAGGGGGCCCACCTTCTTTAGGTGGGTACGGGTGTCACAATCCCGAGGTACCCTAGTGATCTTTTCCTTTTCCCAAGGGGTTTACTATCTTTGGTAAACACGGGTGTCACGACCCCGGGGTACCCCAGTGATCCTTCTCTATTTTCGACCCTCCATCTTGTCATCCAATTTCTCCTTTTCTTCTTTTCCCGTCCAGACCACAGACCTATGAATGTTTGGCGCAGTATAGCCAAAACTGGCTCTTGCGCCATAAAACACCAAATGCATCATCATCGCCAACGACATTCTGTTAATTACACAAGATGCAGATTCGTCGTGGGAAGTTTTATATATATCCCAATGAGGGATCGACTTATAGATACTCGAAATTACGGTGAAAGCTGTCTAGGAAGATTCTTCATAAGATCTCTGTAAACTCAGAATGTTATTAATGAATAAAACATATCTAATCAATAATTTTTGGGAGAAAAAAATGTACAAGAGATTAAGAGAAAAGCTTCCATACCTAGAGATATATCAATGACGTAGGGTACTTTTGCACTCGGCCATCGGTATTTTTTTCCAGGCATTGCATTGCGTTCAGAATCCTGAATATAAAGCATATAAAGTATCCTGACAAAGCAAACTTTAGGTCTTAAATATGTACATAGTAATATGTTTCCTTGTTAGGAAATAAATATCCTTATGTAATGAATTTAATAGTTAAAATAAAAAGGAAATCTTATTTGACGTATACAAGGTGTGAAAAAAAAACAAGACTGGTCCAATAAGTCACTGTACTTACAGAATTCGTTCTCCGTGACATTATAACCATGAATTTGGACAATGATTTGGTCTAAACTTGCAGACTTTTGATGCCTTGCTGGTTCATCATCTTTCACACTGTCAATTCCCCTGTTGTTGTTACTAATGCCACCTGATCGGCAAAGGCCAGATCGAGGTCCACGAAATTCATCATGGCAAAGGGCTAAGTAACGCTTGTCGTTAGCAGTAGCTCTGAGCACCATATAGGTGACAGTACGATTTGGCTCGTTTCCCCTCCAATTTAGACGGATAACACTTTGGGGGTGGTCAGAGGACTCCCACCTATCTCTTCCCCTTCCACTGACCTTACAAGAGGACTTGCGGTTAGACGGCCATTTAATGTACCCCCTCCCGCGAAAGCACTATACATTTACAAACATCTATGTTTTCTCCGGGATTCGAACCCAAGCCCTACGGCTAGTGTTGCTATCCACTATACCGGATGGACGACGTCAATTCCGCTGCAAACCGCGTATGCTCTTCAAACACATGTGCATGAGACAAAGTTTCCTCTCCATAAGCCTCGTTTAATATTTGAAATGTTTTCGTGGATGATTTCTTAAGTTTCACAAGAAACTTGATGTTGATTCGACATTTTCCCGGCAGAATGCAGTATCACGTGTTCACTCAATGACACAGTACTCCCAGCTGGCGTGATCGACCACATAGATAGAGGAGGTGCGTGGAAAGGCGTCAACAAAGCAATGGTTGCCAACTCCACTCTTTTTCTAAGCTACACACTTAGCCTCAATTTTTTTGTACTTACGCCTTATTTTTAAAAGAAAAAAAAACGTGATGGCTATTGGTGACAAACCTCGTCAATTTGAACCACGATCAAATAGTGAGGATGAAACCTAAGCTGGAACTCAAACTCCGAACTTTCCCCCAATGCCACTGTGATGAATTTGAGTCTCATCAAATTTAACGAGCATGATTACGTGTTTCTTTTTCAGTGGCTCCAGGACTTGATCCCACGATTCGACGAAACCGGCCACGAATTCAAAACCATGACGTTTTGCTACGCGGACATGATGAGAATGTAAAAGGTTTGTAGGATAACGGAAGGACGTTACATTTTTATCCTCAAAAGTGAAAGTTAACTCTAAGCAAATAACAATTTTTGGTATTTCTGCTAACGTTTGTAACATCGTTAGATTTGATTTGGAGAAAGGAGAGTTATTTTCATTATGTGGATAAATTAATTTAAAGCTCCTTAAAAGGACTATATAGAGTAATACCTCGAACTTACACTATAGGTGGGATCGAGTGATAACCGCGTAAGTTGGGGTATGATTTCACATATAAATTATTTTTTAATTGGTGTCGGAGACGGTTAGGATGAAAATTTATTGATGAAAACCAATTCTTGAAGTACAGGATACAACACTAAAATTCGCTGTATAAATCTCAGAAGGCCTTCACACCTTCCACAGCCCTCAGACACAACTATCAGTGTCTGAAAATATAAATATATTAAAGATTATTCACAGGAACTCACTCGTCTTAATCAACAGCCGAAGTAATAACTAATCATTAGTCGACTCTTCAACGGTCAAAACAATACTAATTCAGTTTCGGCGAGCGACTCCCTATTTTTAGGCTGCACGTATCTTTCGAGGAAAGATCTCACCAAGTTAGATCTCTCAAAGACTCACCAACATGGTCGAAAAAAAAAATGTTACCAACTTGTCCTTACCTCCAACATTTTTCCACGTTTCTATTGAATCGCCATTATAACGGCGTTGCTTACGAATATTAAAATTTTAGCATAAAATTATAAAGTAGAAAGTAATATTAACATATCACATATCCCAGATATAAATTATTTACACATTTTTATGCATTCACTGCACAAAATTAGGAACAATATTTAGATATTCCTAAAAAAAAAATGCATTAAAATAATTTTTGATGTATTTTTTGCAAAAAGGTAAATGAAAATCAAAACTTACATAAGGTCCAGCAATGCCTAATATGTCTCCATCATAAAGATTAGGATTTTCAAGAGCCAAGCGCTTTATATCTAAAGTTAAAAGAAAGGAAATAATTAAGTAAGAAAAAGGAAACTGTGTCACTTTAAATGCGTATGTTGTATTTCATTTACAATGAATTTATTTTTAGATTTCGAATTAATGCTGATAAATATTTACTCTTGTTAATTATCCAAAATTTGTACTTCAATAACACTGGTAAAAACTATTAATTTAACTCAATGGTGTAATGAAGAATATTAGGGCCCCCCTGCAAAGACAAGTTTTGGGCCACAAGCCCAAATACTTACTTGGCGTCAGTCGGGCTTTGAGTTCCCTAAAACACCTGCACCCCCACACAATACGGGGTTGCGGAGGTGTACGTTACGCCACTGATTTAACTATGCAACACTGAAAGGTAAGAAAGAGGGATGCTTATAAAAAGTTAAAGCCGGTAGAGAGAGAAAAGAAGCAAATAAATAAATAAATAAAATAAAATAAAACTGTCACAACTTAAACGTCACCATATTTTTCAGCAGATTTAGAAAATGTTTTCTAAAAACATTTTTATTTTTAAAGAATATTTTGAATGGATCATTTTCTTCTTCATTTCCCCCTTAACATGAATTTGTTAGTTAATGTATGCATGTAAGAGAGAGTACATGATACATGAAGATACTTATACATGCCTTATTCGTTAAAATTGAATAAAACATGAAAAGTTATTAGTACCTTTGTAATTAATTCAATAAAAAATTACAGAAACATGAAATATTTTGCAGTAATCACTAAAAAACAGTTTTCTTTATTTGTTTCAAATTGTGTCGAAATTCAATATTATTTACACTTTAGACATTACATTGCAAGCAAATTTAAAACGCAAATAATGCAAAAAATCATTTAAAAGAGAAGCCAATTTAACTTATTTAAAATTCAATTATTTTAATATTCTAAGCAAAACTATCATATATCTTAATTGGATCATATATAGCTCTGAAAACAAGATTAGTAATTATAAATGTCTTGGTAGAATGTGCCTTAACCCAATTAATGTCCCAATTTAATGTCCTTGAATAAATGATAATATAATCTACTTATTAAAATTCTTTATCTTTTTTGTTAACTATTAATAACATATTAGAATAGGGGTGTCCAACCCAAATGACCTTGTGGGCCACTTCGGAAAAACATTATAATCTCGCAGGCCGCACATACAAATATGTACCTTTATGTCAGATTTGGAAACAAAAAACATTTATTGAGTGAAAATTTAAAACAGAATGAATTATTATTATTGGTTTCATTATTTTTCAAGTATACAGACATAGATAATATAATAGTGTTTATATGATATAATAATGCAATGATCAAATAATGTTTAAAATATTACAGTTGCCATTTTTTTGAAAATTACAGTGTGTTCCTTTTGAATTGATCTTTCGTTACTCATCGTTGAAATTTGATTGTGCTGTCATTCGCGCGTAAACGATTAAGTATATGTTGCCCTTTATCTTAACCATCCTGAATATTTTTTTAAACTTTAAAAAACATCTCTGACTGCCTCTTGCTTTTTGGGCACTCCAAACAGAAGAGGAGGAGGAGAAATGAAAGTCGCACACACAGAGAATAATGCGCCATCCATAGTAAAGGATATGCATAATGCAATTCGGAATTTATGAAAAAGTAATTTATTATAGAAAAATCAGATTTATCTGTTTGATAAAATTTTAATCTATTTTATAATCTAAAGGACATTTCTATTATCAAAAAGGATTTATTTTAAAACAAGAAAGGTAACAGGCCAATACATTGTAGATTTATATGTGTAAATTTCACCTCAAATAAATTTCAAAATGAAAACACTTAAGAACCTGATATTTAAATTGTTTTTAAAAAGAGTCGGCGTGGCGCAACTTACGTACTTTCGGGCCAGTGTGTTTGACATTCCTGTATTAGAAATTCTCGCAGAGCTGTTAGTGACAAATTTTGTAATTATAAAATAATAAAGTGTATAAGAAGTAGAATGCATTCAAAATACTAATAGAAGTTGATTTTTCTGATAAAATATAAAGAAAAAGCGATTAAAATTTTTTCTTTTATTGGAATATTTGCATTTTTTAAAAATATTTATTGATAATTGGATTGTTTCAATAAAAGGCGATTGGAAGAAAAATAATTGAAGGGTATAATTTTAATAGTAGAAAATAAAATAAACAAGTCATAATTATAAGTCAATTCCTACTCAGGTCAACAAAGAAAATTTTTATTTTAGTTAATTTTATTAAATAATTAGAAACAATATAAATATGTATATACATATGACAGAATCGCAATATTAAGTAACAAAATGGAAAGCGATTTTCCATTTTCCTTTCTATATAGGGTGTTGGACTATTTTTTTGTATGTTTCTGTTTATTCATGAATTAAATTTAATTGTTCCAATAAAATCGTATAGTAAAAAAGAAATCACATTCTCAGAAACTATGCCCTCCAAGGTGGGATTCGAACCCACGACCTTTAGATTAGAAGTTCAACACGATATCCATTGCGCTACAGGGAAACAATGAATGATTTTCCTTTCTATATATGCTGTTGGACTAATTTTTGTTTTTTACTATGTATTCATTTTTTTAATTTAATGAAAGAATTAATATTTGAAAAACTGTAGTAACATCAAGTGTCATGTCATCCACTACAAGTTTAAAAAAATGTATTTGAACTTGAATAGAGGAATAGAAAGTATTTTATTAACGATTGAAAATTTGAGTAAGATATATATATATATATATATATCTTTTATATATATATTTTTCCCTATTATGTCGAAAGTTTCTGCTGTACGGGGAAGGTAGAATCCGTAAAGCATTGCTAACCGTAAATCGCTGGCCTAATTCAGCGACAGCTTTAGAAATCATAATAGGTCTCCAGTTTAGTCCAAAGACTTTTTTGTATCTACATTTGTTATGTCTGGTGAATTCCAATTTCTTCCTGCTTTAGCACTGTAGGTTATAGTACTTCTTCACTGTCATTTTATGTTACTATATATATATATATATATATATATATATATATATATATTAGAAATCCATTATTTTTTCGGTAGATGGCTGTAATGTCGATATCTCGTGAAGTATCGATCAAACAATTTCAAATTTATGCTAGTTCTCAAGATGACATTCCACACTAAAAAAATTATTTTGCTGTTTTTTGTTTGGTCCATTCAGTTGTGAATTATAGGGTGTTAAAAATGGAAGTCAACAAAGAGAAAATTCTGTATATTTTACAGTTTATCTTTGATAAAGTTGAAAATGCAAGCCAGTTGGCTGAAGTTGTGAATGGTGTTTATAATGCCGATACTGTAACAGCTAATTGCGTGCAATTTTGGTTTCGTCGATTCCGTTCAGCATTTTTGATGTTAAAGTTGCCCCTCGCACAGGCAGGCCTGTCGTCGAAAATGTCGATAAAATAACAGAAATAATCGAAGTTGACCGGCATGTTAGTAGTCGTAACATCGCTCAAGAGCTAAAGATCGACCACAAAACAGTTTCAAACCATTTGCGCAAAGTTGGATTCAAAAAGAAGCTCGATGTTTGGGTGCCACACCAATTAACACCAAAAAATATGATGGATCGAATTTCCATCTACGATGCCTTGGCCAAACTAAATGAAATTAACCCATTTCTTAAACGGATGGTGACTGGGGATGAGAAATGGGTCACATACAACAATATTGTGCGAAAACGATCGAGTGGGTGCTGAACGCGATGAAAAAAAATGATTTAATATTCGGTCGAGAGTATTGAAAATTTGAGAAGCACTGCACTACAAAAGACGGATACTTAAACACTGAGCTACAATCAAGGGATAAGCATTGCTATTTGATCTGTAATATTTTTCTGTTTCTAAATTTCACCTTAATCCAGGAGAGTTCTCACTTCCATTTAAGGTATTCGACTAAGTTCGGAACCGTGATTTTATAAAAGCGTATAAATCGATAATATTTATGATATTTAGTGTCTCTTAGATAAGAAAATGTATATAAATTTGTTTTCAGAATACTATTACAATAAAAAATTATTTAAGTACAATATTTGGACAAAAAATGAACATAGAATGACCCATTTTCAAAATATTCTCCTTTTGCGAAAAATGCTTCTATTATAATAATATTTGCCTGTATATAACTCAGACTTCTGTACAGAGGCTCAACTAGAATTTTAGAAATATATAACTTAAAAGTGGGTTTATCCATGTTTTACGACAACAGAGGGGAGGAATTTTAAGAAAAAAAACGCCGATAATTATTTCAAATGGTTGTAACTCTGAATATAATGTGAATTTTTCAAAACTCATAGTTGAGCCTCTGTACAGAGGTCTGAGTTATACACAGGCAAAATATTATTATAATAGAAGCATTTTTCACAAAAGGAGAACATTTCGAAAAAAGATTATTCTAAGTTAATTTTTTGGCAAAATATTGTATTTAAATAATTTTTTGTCAATATGTCCTTAAAACAATTTTATACATGTATTCTAATCTAAGTGACACTAAACACCATGAAAATTATCCATTTATGCGCCTTTTTAAAATCACGGTTCCGAACGTAGTCGAATACCTTAATAAATATTAGCCTTTACTAATCCATATGGCATGCTTTTATGATAGAATCAGAACTGGAGTACGAAGCCATAGTCGTCTAGTTGGTACAATTATTGAACTTTCAAAGACCATTATACAGCAGAATTAAAGGCGTAACTACCACCGTATCAATGATACGGGGCCCCTAAACTACAAGGGCCCCCACACGTGTATAAGCAAAAAGTGGCAAAATGTTATCGATAGACTTATTAACAGAGTTCCCCTTTATGTTAATAAAATTGTTAGTTACTTACTTCGTCGCTCATCCGGTATAGTGGTTAGCGACGATGACTGTTGTGCTGTTAGGCCTGGGTTCGAATCCCGGAAAAGACATGGATGTTTGTAAATGTATAGTGCCTTCGCGTCATGGGGATACTTTAAATTGCCGTCGAGCCACTAGTCCTCTCGTGAGGTTGGTGGAAGCCTAAGAGAGGTGGGAGGCCCCTGACCATCCCCAGGTTGTTCTCTTTCAAAATTGGGATGAATCCAAGCTAAATCGTTCTGTCACCTGTATGGTGTTCAAAGTTACGGCTAACGACAGGCGTCACTTAGCCTTTTGCTATGATGAATCTCGTGGGCCTTGATCTGGCCTTTGCCGATCAGGTGGCATTAGTAACATCAACAACAGTCACTCGCTTCAAACGGTAAAATTTTTTCCTTGAGTTCTACATCTTTTTACTACGTATTTCCCTCTATAAGAATTCTTTAAAAGCAAGTATCGTCTTATTCAAAGTAAGGAGAAAACAAGGAGCGGCATAGATTCGGAAGAGTTTTAAAAAATTCCTCTTCAAAGCGGCTCGTAAAAAATGACCGTTTGCAATAAAATGCAGAAGACATTTAGAATGTTTACCAGTAAATGACAATATCCCTTCGTCTGTTGATTGATTGACGTTTTGAATTGATTATTTGTTCGGAGGTGTCCAATGAAAGAGAATAACAGATTTTGAATGTCTCGGTTCTTTTTTTAATTCTATAACATCTAAAAGACAGAACGTGCATTCATAGTCAGAGAGGGTTCGTAATCTGTTTCCTCTTCTCAAAACAAATAGGACCATAAGCGCCAGGAGTCCTTTGTCACCCTTCCAGTCGTTAAATAGTGATCACGTGGTTCTTAATTCTTTGTCCAAAATATGATATTTTCCATAACTAGTTATTCTTTGTCAAAACTATGATATTTTCCATAACTAGTTATTCTAACAGCCTGCCGATAAGAGGTTTAAAGTGTAATTCATTTTGCTCCGTTAATTCCAATAATTACGTTGCGATTTTTCATGAGATGAACTATTGAAAATATGAGAGAAAATAAGAGATCAACTCTTAGTGGTGCTTTTAAATGCAAAATTCAGAAAAATAAAGAAAGCATTCCAACTTCATCTTTTTTTTTACAGTAAACAAGTCAGACTTATTTGTATTGGAATTGTAAGAACTTTTTATTTCATTATTTCCTTATACTGTATAATAGAGTTCTAAAACATCCGACTTTATTATGACATGATTAATAAGTTACATGAAACACCAAGTAAAACCTCGCAAAATAGATACTACATTTGCATAGTAAAAAAGAAGTAAATTTAAGCACTGAATATGAAACTAAGAACATATCTTAAAAATTGCATATATTTATCATGAATCTTAAATATATACATGTTTCTGTAAAAAATTAAATAAAATGCCGAACTCATACGCATTGCTTCAACGTAGAACAATAAATTAATGATATTTGAAATAATATTAAGTTATTCACAGCTACTTAAATTCTAACGCATTTGTTAATACTTAACATCTTAAATCTACTTTAAAAAATTATGTTTTAAAATACCGTTAATTGTGGCACAGTTATTATTTTTTTCCCTTTCTTAAAACCATTTATCACATTTGACTACGAAACATTTTCTCAATATTAACAAAGCCTATATATTTTACATAAAGTATATGTATATTTAAAGTATTTCCTGTTTTTTCCATAATATCCAACACATTCTTGAAAACACACGTATTTTTATTTTATCTAGACATCAGTTTATTGGAGATGGATGTATTATTTTTATAGAAAATAACAGTGTTATAAAGAAAATAATACAATTTAATGCATACAATACTTATTATTATTCATTCTCATATATTTTATGTGCGCACGCACGCGCACACGCGTACTTTTTTATTTAACCAATTTATTAAATTTTTAAGGAATTATATCATAGCAAATATGTAGAAGCAAGGCTTACAAAAAACACTCTTATTCATGCTATTGTTTGGGCATCTGAGTATTTGAAAAAAATCACACTTTGTTCCATTAGGCTTAAAGGTCATATTTTAGTTATTTCACTCAATTATTTATCTGTAGTTTCATAGTTGTTTGATAGATTGCCATCACTAGTATCCCCTTGCTTTCTAGAAAAACGTTTAAGAAAACAAAAAATTGTTCTTCTTTTATATTTATTAAAAAGCAAGTATTTCTCTACAATTACTAAATAACATAACGTAAGTAATTTCAGAATTATTTGCTTATTTGTGCAATTACTCAGAATTTAATTGCTGCACGATAATAAATGTATTCTTTATGACTTACTTTGCTTTGAACTTCCATATAAAAATGTTTACTCAAAATTTTTAAGAGGTCTCAGGGATGTTAAATTTTTCTAGAGGTCTGAAAATATAAACAATTTTCAAACAGTTATAATTTTTTAAAAATTTAAATTAAATGATTCGAAGCTTGTACACATTATTTATGAAAGAATGGGGCTTCAGAAAAGTATAAAATGTTTAAAATATAATAATAATTTTAAAAATCATAAGCATATGAAAATTCTATGATAAATATTAAGTATTTTCTGTGTTGCGCACTCTATTTTCTAAAATAGAGTAGCCTCTGATGTATAAAACTTTATAGAATTATAAAATGCATCATACTCTTTAAGCCCTACCTAATTTTAGTATTATATATCTTTCGTATTTCAAAATATTTGTGAGACATTTCAATTTTTTAAATATTTTTAAAAATATTTATTTTTTTATTTATTAAAATATGTAAGTTATTATTCTATTTATATAAAAATAGGTACAGTGTAATGAGAATACATTTAACTTTATTAATAAACTTATAGCTAGTAATTAAAGCTACTATTTTAGAAAATTGTATGCGCTACGTAAAACCTAATAAATATTTCTTATAGAAAAGTTTCTTATTTTCATATGCTTATAATTTTTTAAATTATGATTATATTTTAAACATTTTATACTTTTCTGAAGCCCCATTCCTTTATAAATGACGTGTAAGAAATTCGAATTATTTAATTTAAATTTAAAAGAATTATACCTGTTTGAAAATTGTTTATATTTTCAGACCTCTAGAGAAGTTTAACACCCCTGAGACCCCGTAACAATACAATTAATTGTAAATTAAGAATAGGTATTAATTTCCTATTAATTGTGTAAATTACGAATAGATACTAGTTTCCTAAATGAAATTTTGCCTCACAGGTTTCCTTATGATTGATTTACTTAAAAAAAAATATTTAAACAGAAAATGCGAAAATTATTTTGCGAGGAATAAATCATATATTTTATTAAAATGTTTCTTTATTTTGTTTATTTAATAAAATTACAATTTTTTAAAAAAAATCCGACAGTTTAAATTTTGTTTTCAATTTAAATTTATCAAATTTTACTCCTACTGTACTAGATGATTTTTAACTTTTTATTTACTTAACTATATTCATATTTCTTACAGAATAGCATTTCTTAAACATTTTTTATTTTATAAAACCATTTAGCAAACCTTTTTCTGACTTTTCCAGTTTCCAAGTGTTGTAAAGATGTGATTTATTTTAATTTTATTTCTTCTCTCTCTCTCTCTCCATGTACTAATAAAAATAAGAACTGTGTTCTTATTAAATTGGGTTTTTTTTATATATCAACAGAAAATTACTGTAATAAAAAAAATTACTCCTTTTTTTAAATGATATAAAAGGAAGCAGATTAGATTTTTAAATTTATTGAGGGGAAAAGAAAATTTTATTTTTTACCTTCTTCATAAGAAAGCACTAAGGGTAGAAGAGCAATAGCAATTGCTAAAAGTTTCATGATCGGCTGGCTAGGTAATATTTCTTTCGACTCTGAAGTAATGTTTCACCTTATCTATATATTTTATTATCTGGATAACATTTCTGTGGAGAATTAGACAGATGGTTTGAAAATATAATCAACTACAGAGAAAAGTGCAGTGGCTTTTTTCTTTTATACATTTATGGATAAGATCTCTATAAAAGATTATAATTTCTTACATTATCACACAGTTGATTTCTCTGATCTTCTGACCTTGTTATATAAGAAAATGCAGTCTCAGTTTTAAATTAAATTCAGCCGGCTATGTTGGTTTGTCATTGGACTTCTGCACCTAAGGTTGCGGGTTCGACCCTGGCCCAAATCGGTGGATTTTCATGATGCAGAAAATGGACAGCGGCCATATCGTGTATGATTATTCGGTATGTTAAAGATCCGTAGAAAGTGTGTGTCTGTTTGGCATGGGTGATCTCTTCAAAATTAAATCCTATTACAGGTTCGCATCGTCAGAGCTCAAGTGCCTCCCTCTAGGGAGGAAACTGGACGTCAAAATTACCTGTGGTGATTGGTATCCGCCTATATGGTGTCGCACTAAAAAGAGATCACAGCTTCCGGGGAATGTACTAGGTCTGCAAGGGTAAAACACCAACCCTCATCCCCATTTGCAATAACAAAGAAGTTTTAAATTAAAGCAAGTGGATTTACAGAAACGTAGATGATTTTTTAAGAAGAATAATCTTGTATTCTGCACAAAAATGCTACAATTAACATGAATTTTGATTTAAGTGATTCATATACTTTTTCAATGTATCATTAACTTTGTGATGGGCTCACGCGTCTTTTCTTTAACATGTCCTTTGGGTACTTTTTGGGGCCATGATTAATGGCAACTCTTTTCCAACCAAAACCCAAGAAGTGAAACGTGAAGTTGAAATGCAAATTAGATAGCTTTTAAATAACAGAAGTTTCAGTAAGTGAAATGGCAATTTGGAGAATGTTATGCGAGAGATTGATACAATTGTGAAAGTCCGAACATAAAGCCATTAGGTCAAGGTGCATACCATTGCACTCGCGTAAAGACACCACTCCCTAGTATCGGAGCTACGATTGGATTAAGGTAGGATTGACTGTTTTATAATAGGACTTGCGCTATTATTGAAATTGAGATTAGGCGGGTTAGATATTGATAGTGGTCATAGTAAGGTTATTTCGATATTACTTGTATTGTGTGTTTGTTCATCGTAGATTCTCACATATATAATCATTATCTAATCTGTGAAAAGTTTAAGTTATAGTTCTTAATAAAGTCATATTAAGAGCATGGCTGCTTCTCATTCTTTAGTTGACCCTACACCTTTAGCTCCCGCAGATAATCTAAGGGAAATGCACCCTAGGGGGGCGCATTTCTCTACTTTCGTTTAACAATCAGAATTAAAATTCCCAAATCTTTCTTTATATATATCCACTGAAAAAATTAAACGCTTTAAATTTGCGTTTAAAACCAATTTTGAACCAAATTTTTATCTGGTGGTCCTCTGGAAGTTCATGATATTTTTTCATGCTTTAATAAATATACAGTAATACGACGAACTTACGCGATAGGTGACGTTGAATGATAACCGCGTAGTTGAATTCGCATAATCCGGGGTATGATTTAGCATATAAATACATATGAATTATTTTCAGTTGAGGCGAGAGGCGAAAGAAAATAATAAAAAATATTTAATAAAATCTTAGATAGCACAAGTATGAAATCGTAAATCAATGTTATTTTGATGCAGAAGGTTTCCTAAAATCTGACAAGTTGTCTACTGTCTTGAGAAGTTGTTTTTCCCCACAAAATTTCCTCTAAACATACTAATAATTTTTTTTTGTTCTTTGTTTTGTTGAAGGAATACGCTCTTCATTGGAGCCTGTATTTTCCAAAATTTGTGTGTACAATTTTTCCAATTAAACCAAGGCCTTCTGTCAA
>BMAV01009583.1:0-12806 GCA_019973955.1 Trichonephila inaurata madagascariensis | reverse complement strand
TGGCCGTCAAAGAACGTAGGAGTTATGTTAGAAGAAGAACGCGAGAGATGTCACAATATACAGTCGGACCCCCCGATTTAACGAATTTCGCAACATAACAACAAATTTTTCTTTTTCCCTATTAAAAGGAAAGAAAAAACCACTATTTAACGAACAATAAACCCCGAACTAACGAATTGCTTCAATAGATGAAAATTTTTGTATTAGTTTGTGCTTGAAAAAATTGATTTTTTTTTACAAACGACATCCTTTTTGTTCTGTACAGAAACAAGATTTTTCTTGTCGTGACAAATTTCAACAGTCAAGGAGGTAGAGTGTTATTAGACTTCACAGGCGCAGATGAGTGTAACCTATCGTGTCAGTTTTAAATAGGTCAGGAATCTCCTTTCTTATTTCATCCCAGTTCACAACGCAGGAGAATTTTTTAAAGATTTTAACGATTAAGTTGCATTTGATGACTGACTGTCTGTCTGTGCAAATGAAGTTCAGGAAACTGTCGATTTGTCGGAATCAATGAATAAGGATTCTGAATAGGAAATTGATAAGGGAACTCTTACCAAAACTGTTAAATTTTCCAATGTTTCACATTGTTCGGAAACTGTGAAAAATAACTTATGCAGCAGGATGTGAACGACGCAGTATTTTTTCTCTGCACCAAGTTGAAAAAAGATTCAAGTCAGGAATCAAAGAGATTTACAAATATCTATCGGTCAGTATTTTAATATTTCCAATTAACTGGAGATTATAATAATTCACTAATAGTATTTTTGTGACATCTCTCGCGTTCTTCCTCTAACATAACCTCTTTGTTCTTTGACGGCCACGATTAATGGCAAAACTTTTCCAATCCAAATCCAAGAAGTGAAACGAGGCATAGATGCAAATAAGATAACCTTTAAAAGGATAGGAATTTTAGTGAGAAAAATGGCAATTTAGAGAAAGTTCAGTGTAGAGAAGATAGAAGTGTTGATCGACGGCTTATCTAGAATCCCGTAAAGCCCGCCATTTTAACCAAGGTACATACCATTGTACTACCCTAGGAGAAAGATTTGAGATAGCCTGGACGTTGAGTATTCAACCAAGGTAGGAAGATTATATTCTGAACGCTAGTATATTATTGGGATTATGATTAGGCAAATATAATATATTTATATTGATAAGTGATCTAATTGCGCGATCTGAGTTAGTTAAGACTGCGGGTTTTGGTTTATTCTCACTTAATATAAGTTTGTTCGATATCTAAGTAATTTAAGTTAAATTCTTAATAAATGTCATATTAAGAATTATAGAATGTCTCATCATTCCGAGAATCCCACACCTCTAACTTACGCTGAAACCCCACGACATAGCTATGGAACGATGGCTATGTCGCATTTTTAGCGTTTGAATAAAAAGTATAAAATTTCTAACTTTGAATATCTTTTGTGTAGTTATTTATTGTAGAATCCAAAAAAAAATAATAAATAATAAATAAATAAATGCAAAAACTTTGTATTTTATTTGGACCCCGCAGTAACGAATAACCCCGATTTAACGAGCAAAACGTTCAATCCCGATACATTCGTTAAATTAGGGTGCGACTGTATATATATATATATAAGCTTACGAACCACAAGAATGCTTCAAAATAATAGTGAAAAATTTTATACTTACGTATTATATATCTTAGATCAATTTCGCCCAAATCAAAATAAATCACCAAATCAGAAAAACGTCGCCAAATGCTACTATCGTTTCCGCACATGCACGAAGACATATTCCCGCGCTTACTCCTTCTGTATCAGATCGTCGACACTTACATATTTAAAAAAAACATGTACGCTTGAGAAATAAAAAAAATAATAATAACAACAACATTACCCAGCCCACCAAAATGTGGTTATTACGTTCAAAATCGCAACAAATCTATCTTCATGTAGACTACGACAAAGAAGTTTGGGTAAGTACAATCAAAGTGCTGTCTTGCAGATCTGCGAAGCTCCTTGCTTTTCCATTTTCTTAAACTAAGTAGTCTTTTGGGTACTTACACATTAGACTGAAATACTCTTCCATAAAAAAATAGATTCCAAATTTTAAACAGTTTTCCCAACATAGCAGGAGAAGAATATTCCAAAATACAAGCAATGTTAAAAAAATTTTTTATGCATAATTATGATTATTGTTTCTTTGACATACGCTGGAACGGGTATAGATCATAAAAAACGCTTTTTTCTAGCATGCGCGAACAAAATTGATGTGTGTGAACACGCGAAGAAACGGACTTTCACTATTGATTGCATATTGTGGCATTTGGCATTTTTTTTTATTAGACTAAATTGATTCGATGAAATAACACGTAAATACGAAAAATTTTAAATCTTAAGTTATCACATAATATTAACATTTTTTTTTTATATACCACTTTGTACAAGACAATTTGAGAACAATAAGCGAGGAGCATAGCGAAATATTTCCTCATCAAATATCTGATATAGAATACCGTTACTAATCATAACGGAATGCCGCAATGATTGCTGACTGCTGTTGGTTCATCAGGATAGAAGATGCACAGCAGTATAAATGGTAAGATAAGAACTAATATAGTACTTAAAATAAAGTACTTAGGTTACGAGCTGTGTTGACTTTGGCATGATTTATCTATTTGGACTGCCAACCTGACGGCTTACAGCTACACCGTATACATCAAGTGTGTCAAACCCAAAAGTTAACTTGGGCCAAACAAACAAAATTTACCTTTAGGTTGGTCACACAAAAAATCAATACTTATAGAAACGTAGTTTTATTTCGAATAATACATTATAATAAACAGATATCAAAGATCAGGAAAAATTTAATATTTACGTCCTGACACTTAACGTCTCTTCTCTGCTACTATCTTTCCTGTTTCGGAAGTAATTTTTAATTGTATTATATATTATTGTGTAAGCCAATATACGAGTCAGGCCGCATAAATGTTCGTTGTGGACTGCGAGTTTGATACTCCTGGTATACATATAAGACGACTGGGACGAAAAGGAGATCTCTATTTGGGCTAGTCGTTAAGCGCTTTTATTCCTGTTTCTCGCTGTTTGCGGCTTGCGGGAGATGAAATCGCTGCATATCCCCTTCTTAGAGAAGAAAATCATTTTTCGTGTTGATGAACTTTCTAAGCAATGAGTGGATAAGGTTATTTTCCAGCTGTTAATGCAATTGGTATTCATCCTTGTAGCCTTAAGGTATCCGACTAGGTTCGAAGATGAACTTTTCAAAAATTGATTTTCTGAATAATTTTATTGTTTTAAAGAACATAAATAGGCTTAAGTGTCATAAGTATTAAATAGCTAACATGTATAGCACTTTTTTTTTTTAAAAAAAAATTATTTTTAGAAAAACTTAGCAAAAAAAAAAAAAAAAATTGAGTTACAAGAAACGCGATAAATAAAAATAAATTGCACATTATGCAATTTTAACGTCATTGATATACTTCTTGATCCCTCTGAAGTGTCACAAAACACAGGATAAAAAAAATATTTTAAGAAAAAAATATTTTATTAGCATTTAAATTTGATGGTTATAATTTTTCTCGTCAAAGCTACTGCATGTTCTAAGCTAAAAATGGCTGTAAAATGTGATTAAATGTAGCTGTCTTAAAACCTGTGGTTTGTTACACTCTGAAGGGCCCATAGCATATATGTTACAAATTTCATTGTATTTCATTGGATTATTTAGAAGATATCCCGTTTTTCGTGCACAAATTATCATGAAAAGTTCATTCTTCAAAAATCGAATTAAAAAAAATATTTTTATTAGTTAAATAAAGTAAATGCTATAAAAAGAACTTAAAAAACCCTCTAGTTTTATGTATTTGTCCTTCTTCCCTCAATAATTAATTTCTTTTTTCCCTAATGACCCAAGCAACACCAAACATCAAACACCTAAAAAGCACTTTTTCAACCTAGTCGGATATCTTAAGTGCCGTTGGAACATTCTTCCATTGACGATGTGGGTAGTTTGTTGCTAAGATAGTCGATCTGTTAACGCGTGTGTCTTAGCCCTTTGAATTGCTAGTCATTATTTATTAGGAATGTCTTAGACTATCCATGGAGTGTATAATCAACCAGCAGTGTTAAGCTGTGCTGCCATCTAGTGTTCAATTCTCGGGGCATCATTTTGGAATATGTTTTGATCTTGACATGAGTGTTTTGTTTGAATCACACCAATCTGCCGACTCTTGGTTTGCCGTTCATGCGTCAAACAACTGGGACGAAAAGGAATCCCTATTAAGGCCAGTCGTTAGGCAATGTTACTTTTGTTTATTGCTGTTTGCGACTCGGGGGAGACGAGGTCGCAACAATACATTAAATGTGTTCTGAAGTGTAGAATGTGTATAAAAGTATGCTGCAAGGAAAAAGGATATTTATTTAAACATGTGTACAAAACCGTTACTGTAATAACCAATAAATACACATATCCTTCATTTAACAAAAATAAGAACCATCTATAATTTTTTTATTGTCATTTTTATGAAACAAACCGCATTATCAATTGCCTTATTACATTTACATATAATAAAATAGTAAAAAGCTAATTTTTGTTACCAGGAAATTGATGTTAAAATACTTTAATTTTATAAAGACAGAAATAACAAAGAAAAGAGTCAAAACGTACCTGAATGATACGAAGACTATTTCACACGTCGCACTCAGGATCACAAACATCAGAAAAACGGTTCTATCGGGATCCGATTTTGGATATATAAGACATAGCAAGGCCATTATAAAGAAGATTAAACCGAGGATTAAAAAAGTAGTTTGGGCCACTTTCTTCACCAGGCAAGAGTCTCTATGAAATGGACTTAGAGGGTTGCAGCTCAGGTCACTTTTGTAGATCCATATTCGAGGATGCATGATGGAAGCTATAGAAAATGGAGAGCGCAAGTTAAATTGCAGATCAGTACCATACTTCAATCTTAGCGCATTTATTAACACCTCAGTTAAAAATGCACGTCATAATTTTGAATTATGGGAAGTTGATACCTTTATAAAGAGACTCATAAACGGACAGTTTTCATAAAAAAACAAGCAATTCGTCAAGAACTGTAAGGTAAATATCAGTTCGATGGAACAGGATCTCTGGAATAATTATTCTTGAAGTGGACAATATTCAGGATACATAGATAATAAATAAAATCAGCAGGACAGACAGGATTGGCATGACAGAGTTCAGTATTAAATTACACAATATCATATAATAATTTGCTAGAAAGTATCCCAAAATTTAAAGGAAGAAAGAAGGGGCACAAAAATAATTTTTGTAGCTTTATTGCTACCAACTTTTTAGATTTCCTGAAAGGTCTGTCTCATATTTAAAATTTCTGACGCATTTTTGGTGGATTTAAACGTTGCAAACTTGATAATACTTATTGCATTTTTTTCTTATTCTCATTATTTTAACTTCTCCCATTAGAAAATTAAAAGTTCAAGTTGATAAATATTATAATATAGAGCCATGGGAAAGGAACTCAGTGGTTCTCAACCACTGTGCCTCGGCACTTTTGTAAATTAAAGGATTAATTGTTAAGGAAAAAATTCTGTAACCGAATCATTCGGCCATTTTATAGAAATAAAATATTCATAAAATTGTTATTGACCGTTTGACTACACTAAAGGAGAGAGTTATTCATTACTTCCCAAAGTTAGATATAACAAAATTTGATTGGGTTCGTTATCCATTTGGGATAACGGATACATGTGTATGTGAAATAAATTCGAATGAAGAGGAAGAACTCATTTCATTCTACAATAATCGAGATTGAATTTCAAAACATACGAAAAAGTCCATTAATTTATTTTGGATTAAAATTAGAGGTGATAATCCCATAATAATCAAATAAGCTTTAAAAATTTTGTTACGTTTATCGGGGTTCGAGGATTTTATGCAGATCAGTCACAAAGAACAAGACAGTTCTTTAAGACCAATGAGAATTTATTGTCAAGAAAACTATTCTTGAAATACAGGATTCAACAGAAAAATTCGCAGAATAAATATCAGAAGATCTTCACACCTTCTACAGCGCTCAGACACAACTAACAGGTAAAATACAAGTATGTGAAAGATTATTCCCAAGCCCACGCTCGTCCAACAGCCGAAGTAATCGCTTCAACGATCAAGGCAAGACTACTGGTCTCTAGTCAAAGCAATACTAACTGACTTTCGGTGAGCATCTCTCTATTTATAGGCCTTGTGGATCTTTCGAGAAAGATCTGCTTGCATGTCTTGAAATTAGTGGATTTCCCCACAAATTTGCAGAAGAATCCAGAGGGTCATAAACTCGACAAAGTCACCAACTTGTCGCCAAAAATGATGCCAACTTGATTCTATAACCAAGATTTTACCAAGCTCTCATTGAATCGCCACTACAACGTAAGGGACGGCGTTGCTTGCGAATATTACAATTTTAACATAAAATAAATATAACATAGAGTAATATAAAAATGCATTACACATCCAAATACAAATTATTTACACTATTTTACACAACATTCGTAACAATATTGTTACATTTTTCTACATCTTCTTTGTGTGAATTCGGATTTTCAGCATTAACAAATATAAAAATAAAAAAATGAAAAAACAAAGATCGAGACTTTTACATGTAGTTGACCGAGTCAGAGTGGCATCATCATTTTTACGACCCAATATAAATGAAATCATCAAAAATCATCAAGCTCAAATGTTGCGATAAATGTATTCTTTTAATTAATTTGTAATTAATTACTCGATTAACATTATTTTGTTGTCTCTGTCGTACATATTTTATTTAACATTGAAAATCATTTCCAAAAACGCGCGATTTTACATGGTATATTATAAATAAGTAAAATTCTTTTAAACTTATTTTATTGTTAGTTTGCCACCAAATTTGAAAATTGTTACAAATGTGCGGCAAAAAAAAAAAAAGGTTGAGAACAATTAGACTTGAACAACACTTGAAATAGTACATCTCAAACATCTAACAGATTACTCTCAAAAATTAAAATGACTAAAAAGAATGTCTTCCATACGGGTTCGAATATTCAAGTTAAAACGAAGGGAAAAAAAACTTATACGGACGAGATACATTTGAAATACCAAAAGCGTTTAAATAAATACATAAAAGGCGTAGAAAATTATCTTTAAAGAAGTAAGGTAAGTCGTTTTATTTTCAATAAATATGTATTACACACGTTTTTTCAATGTGTTCGTTTAAATTGCATGTTACAAACGTATTAATTAAAAATCATAATTAATTATATTCTTCAGAAAATTTAATTAGACACGTGCACCTAAAAATCTTCCACTGATGCACATTAAATCAATAGAGGTTCAAAGTCCTTGTGTGGCGTGGTATAGAAGTATGGAAAATGGGGTGTTATTTCTGATTTTGTTCTCATCGCAAGGTACAAAATTACGAAGTTCGGCACCAACAGCCCTAGTTTAGTTTCAAAATGCGACGTTAATAAAAATCAAATCAAAACAATTCAGTAAGAAAATAAAGGTTGGCTCAGTTTACTATTGAATGAAGAAATAATTAAGAATTATTTTTTTTTTTTGGCACTATTTTTAAACATACTGGGGACAAATCACTTGTCACTTCACTTGATATTTCTGCATTTTGCTTTGTATGGCGCAATAACTCGTCGTGGTACTGATGTAAAAAGCTTCTGAAATGTCTCTACAGTGATTTCAGACCATGCTTTACGAAGTGATATTTCTAGTTCTTTGACATTTGTTAGAAGGTTATTCGACTCTCTTAAGGTATCCGACTACGTTCGAAACCGTGATTTTAAAAAAGTGCATAAATGGATAATTTTCATGATATTTAGTGTCACTCATATTAAAATACATGCATAAAAATGTTCTAAGGACATAATGACCAAAAAAATATTTAATTACAATATTTTGGCAAAAAATTAACTTAGACTAATCTTTTTTCAAAATGTTCTTTTGTGAAAAATGCTTCTATTATAATAATATTTTGTTTGTATATAGCTCAGACCTTTCTACAGAGGCTCAACTAGAGTTTTTGAACAATTCACATTATTTTCAGAGTTACCCTCACTTGAAATTAATTATTGGCGTTTTTTTCTTAAAATTGCTCCCCTCTGTTGTCGTAAAATATGAATAAACCCACTTTTAAGTTATATATTTCAAAATTTCTTGTTGAGCCTTTGTAGAGAGGTCTGATCTATATACAGGCAAAATATTATTATAATAGATTCATTTTTCTCAAAAGGAGAGCATTTTGAAAAAAGATTATTCTAAGTTAATTGTTTGCCAAAATATTGTATTTAAATAATTTTTTTGTCAAAATGTACTTAAAACAATTTTATACATGTATTCTAATCTAAGTGACACTAAATATCATAAAAATTATCCATTTATGCGCTTTTGCAAAATCACGGTTCCGAACGTAGTCGGATATCTTAAATTCCTTTCGAGTTCACCTCAAAGATATAGGATTACACTATTATCCGGATTTTTTTTCGATGGTCATTTCAGATGATGAAATACACCATGGTTAGGGTTAAACCAGTCTACACAATTTTGGAGCCATTGTCGCCCTGATATATTCCGTCAACATCTGGAAACAAACATTTCGCCGTGAATGGTTTGACAACTATTTTCCAGATGAGATATGTTCTCACTTCCAGTTCTGTTACCCTTTATAGTGGTAAGGGGGTCGATACCATTCCAACCAAATGCTCCCCAGATCATTAGTCCTTCCAGGGGCGGCTCTAGCACCGGATAAACCAGACCCCTACCCGGTGCGGCAAATTTTAAGGGCGGAATTTGGATCAAATTTGGAAAATATTTTTTAATGTCACAAAAAAATTTGATTTATTTTCTGAAATATTATTGGGTGTGAATTTGGTACCTCATTTAAGGGGACATGGTACGATTTAAGCAAAAATTTTAATTTTAAGGTGATGATGATGATGAGTTTGGTGTTTTATGGCGCAAGAGCCAGTTTTGGCTATACTGCGCCAAACATTCATAGGCCTGTGGTCTGGACGGGAAAAGAAGAAAAGGAGAAATTGGATGACAAGATGGAAGGTCGAAAATAAAGAAGGATCACTGGGGTACCCCGGGGTCATGACACCCGTGTTTACCAAAGGGAAAAGGAAATGATCACTAAGGTACCTCGGGATTTTAACACCCGTACCCACTTAAAGAAGGAGGGGTTTAACCCCTGAGGGGTTTAATTTTAAGGATTTTCAAAAATTTTTTTGGTTGCATCCTACGTGTGTATGCTAAGTAAAACAGATTTTGTGCTCAAAATTTCATAAAAAGCTATCTCTTTAAGTTTTTAAGGAAAAAAAAACTTTTAAAACAATTTGTGAAGTGATTTTAAAATGCTACTCCTACTACAAAAATTTACGTACACGCATGAAATTTGATTTTCAAGTACTTCAAACTATGTATAATGAAAGTTGGTATGGGTTTTGCGATAACACGTGGTATTCGTACAATACTTCTTTTTATGAATGCTTATTGAAAATTCCTTAAAAAATGTATTAATTTTGAGTTCAATTATTATTTAAAAAATAAGTATTGCTTTGATTCTGAAATACATACCAACTTTTGTTACATGTACTATTAGCAATAGGTAAAAAAAAAATTCAAAGCATCAGGCTCAATTCAAAAAAAGCCTTAGAATTTAAAATGAAGACAAACCAGTTATTTTATCTTTCTGAGATAAGTAAGTTTAAAGTTTTGATTTCCCATAGGGATGTGAATAAAAATGAACGTTAAAACTATCATAATTCTACGTTTTTTAGGCTTAGAGCTTTCAAATTTTGTGAGGATATAGAAAAGTATATAAAGAATAATGCAGGCTAAAAAAATTAGATTTGATTTTTTGACCAATTTTTGTCAATTGAATCATACTGTGTCTCTTTAACGTATCTTATTTCCTTTTTTTATTTTTTTTTTGCACTTTTACATTAAAACTTGAAGGGTTCGAGCCTGGAACATATGTTAAATCACGAAATTTGATATGTTTATACATCTTTCACTAGTAACTTTGTCACAACGGAAATTCCTTTCCCCCATACGATGTCCGGTGCCAGCTTTTCAAAAGGGGACAAGGGAAATAAAAGTTTTTATTAGATAAAGAGCCACAGAAGATGTTTATTTTTGTCTTGAGTGTAGTTACTATAAGTTAAAATAAAAACGCTTGTGATTACCACCATCAGAAAACACTTTTTCAAAGAAATGGACCTGCTGAAATGGGCTATTTCAACACTAACATTTTACTCGATTGAAATCATAATAGGGGCGTAACTATCGAGGTATCGGCCGTATCAATGATACGAGGACTCCAAGTTTCAGAAGCCCCAAAATGTGCAAGAAAAAAAATCGTAAAATGTAAAGCCCCCTCTCCTTAAAATATGTCCCCAAGGAATCTGGTTACAGAGCCAACTCAGGACTAGCTAGCTCATAAAGGGTAATTAAGAGCTTAATTTCGAATTATTTTGTATTTTTAGGACTATATATATAAATTAGAACTTTTTGCTTTGGAGTGAGGGGTAGCATTTTCTATTTATGTCCGGGGCGGCAAAACTGCTGGAGTCCACCCTAGTCCTTCATACCCAACCTCCCGGACAGGTTGTATACAATAGGGGTGAAAAGCTTCATGTTGTTTAGGACGAGTTCTTTCTCTGCTATCGTTTGTAAAAAGTGTAAAACAGCTTTCATCGGCTCATACAACTTTTTCCACAATTTTAAGTCCCAGATTTTCTATTCTTTAGCCCAAGCATAACGATATCATCGATTTAAGGCTGACATTCGTGTTGGTCATCGACTTTCAAGTACAAGAAACTTAAGTTTTCTCAGGGACGGCTCTAGCAATTTTGACGCCCCGGACAAAAATGAAAAATTCCGCCTCTCTCACCAATGCCCCCTCCCCCTTCTCTCTCTATGTATAAATATTATTTTAAGTCTTAAAAAATTCAAAATAATTCGAAATTAGGACATAATTACTTGTTATTATTTCAAACTAGTGAAATGAAAGAGTAGGAATCGTCTATTTAAGCAAACCAATTTCTTCGAAAAATAGTCTACTAATGGTGGGGATCACAAGCGTTTGTTTTAACTTATGATAACTACACTCAAGACTAAAATAAACACCTCCTATGACTCTCTATCTTCCAAGACTTCTTATTACCCTTGTCCCCTATTGGACAGCTGACACCGGACATCGTAAGGGTGAAAGGTATGTACTTTGGGGCCTCACTCTAGGATGGGAAGAAAGTTACTAGTGAAAGATGTTTAAACGTATTAAATTTCATGCCTTAACATAACTCCCGCCTTGAACCCTTCAAGTTTCGACATAAAAGAAAACTGTCATTAAATATACAGAGTACAAAATAAAAAAAGTAATAAGATACGTTATATATATAAATGAAATACCAAATTCGCATCCATAATATTTCAGAAAATGTATCAAATATATATCAAATTCCACAAAAATATATACATATATATTTTTCAAATTTGATCCAAATGCCACCCCGGGCAGGAGTCCGGTTTGTCCGGCACTAGACCCGTCCCTGGTTTTCTTCGTATTAGATAGATCTGTGATAGATCTTTGTTTCCGAGTTTAAATTGAACTCCTTTGTAATTTGTAAGGTTGTCAATAGTCTTATTTCCCTATTTTTCTTCAGAATCTGAATATTAATTTCTCGATGTAACTGTATTTTAGTTTGGAGGCATGTTTAAATACAATTAAACTAAAATTATTAAATAAAAGCAATCTAAAATATAAACAATCAATGTCCCCCTCCTTCAGTGGGCCGCGGTAAAATTATCAAACTTGGACCGGTCCACGGCGATAGAAAGGTTGGGGAGCACTGCCCTAGATGATGAAGCTTTTGTGCTGCCCTTTGTTAAATATGTCTTTATATATCCTTATTAAACGCTTTTGTTTGATATTCTAAGTTGTTTTGACGTTTCAGATACTTTCATGCCATTTTGTCGCATAGAAGCAATCTTAGGTTTTTTAAAACTCATTAATAGCTTGTGACATCTCTCGCGTTCTTCTTCTAACATAACCCCTACGTTCTTTGACGGCCACGATTAATGTCAAAACTTTTGCAACCCAAATCCAAGAAGTAAAACGAAGCAAAGATGCAAATAAGATAACCTTTAAAAGGATAGAAAGTTTAGTGAGGAAAAATGGCAATTTAGAGAAAGCTGAGTTCGGAGATGAAAAAGTGTGGATCGACGGTTTAGAATCAAGACGCCCTCCCCGCTAATCGATACAAGGTGCATACTATTGCACACGAGCCCATCAGTCTACCTGAAAGTAACTGTATCATTGAGTATTCAACCAAGGTAGGGAGAATATATTCTGAACGATAGAGTATATTATTGAATCGAGATTAGGCGGATCTAATTAGTTATATTGATTAGTGATCTAATTGCGCGATCTGAGTACTTTGGTTTATTCTCACTTAATATAAGTTTGTTTGATATCTAAGTAATTTAAGTTAAATTCTTAATAAAAGTCATATTAAGAATTATAGAATGTCTCATCCTTCCGATAATCCCACACCTCTAACTTACGCGGAAACCCCAAGACATAGCTATCGACAGATGGCTATGTCGCAAGCTTTTATTGATGCCGTCGCGTAAAACACAAAAACAATTAGTTTTATAAAGTTAACACAACCTTGATTTTAAATGATAGAGTCGATTACATTAGCAAGTACTTTGATATTAATGAATATTTTCTATAGTTGTAATTTAAGTTAAAATAAAATAAGTGGAAGATGACTTGTCAT
>BMAV01009582.1:0-14047 GCA_019973955.1 Trichonephila inaurata madagascariensis | reverse complement strand
GGACAGTTTTTTTCCAACCAAACGCTAGTTTATTTATCATTTCAAAAACGTTCAGATTTGATAAAATCACTTTCATCAGGAAAATGATTAAATGATTAAAGAAAAAAACAGGAAAATGATTAAAGAGACTTTATTTTAACATCTACCGTCAAAGGATTAAGTGACCATCAAGCCTTAGGGATTTGATGAAATTCGTAATTTCACACCATTTCTCGGCAACAAATACACTCTAGAAACTTTTATTTATTTTATACCATTGTTTCCCTCTTTTAAAGTATATTCGGTTAGAACTGGAAGTCATTCAGACCAGTAGCTCTTTTTTACAGTATTTTGAAAGTGATATTTTAACTGTAATCACACACAACACACACCTGTATATAATGTTCTTTGTGCTTCAGATATAAGCATTAGTTATTTACATATGACTAAATTATTTGTTGATGCTATTTGGCACACTTTTGTGAACAATTTACTTCTATGAAATCTTTTATTATCATCCGTAGTCGTAGCATAAGAGATTGATAAGTCCCGAGTTGAATCTTTCTTTAAGATTAAATGGATGAAAAATCGTTTTAAAGGAGGTACGAAAATTTTTATAGAATAAATACCTAGAAAACTCCCTCTTTTTGTCAATATTTCCAAAGAATCGTCGTATTTACTTCCATAAAGACGTCTACATGTTTAGCTATATCCATCTTTAGACTCTATAGGTTGTCTTTCTTTTGGAAAGCGATTCAGAACTTGTCCCTTCACATTAAATGCATGACATTATTATATTGATAAAATCAAAATTGAATATTTCACGACATTCTCCGAATTTCCTAATCAGTCTGGAAATCCTTTGATTCATTAGTTTCACTAAACATTCCTTTAAAATTTGCTTTACTAATTAATTTTTTCGAAAACTGTCCTTGTTATTTCCTTCATCGAATTGAACTTTTAAATTACTAAACAAAACTTATACCTCAGTTTATATTCTAACCAGAATTGCAATGACAGGACTTCACTGTTATTCACTAAAGCTAAATATCGCATGAAGGACTTGAATCGAAACTAATTTCGATAAACAATCCCCAAGGAAAAATTTGGAAATATAATGGCAAGTAAACTTTAATAAGTTTTTGGATAAGCACCATGCTATCAATTAAACATCCTTCAATTTTTCATTGCAGAAAATGTTTGGAAATTAATGTAAATAAATTAAAGACAAAAATACTACGCTCTAATTTTTGTTTTCTTTCAGTCGATTTGTGCAGGATGTAAATTCTAATCAGAGAATTTTGTGACATTGACACCCGCACAAAAGAAATACAATAGAAATAATAGGTAAAATAGTTTTTATGACAAGGTAAATATATTGCAGCAGAATTCAGGTGCAAGTAAATTAAATGTTTTGCCAATAGTTTTATAAGATTGGAATTAAGCAATACGACAGTGAACAATAAGATAAAAATGAATTTCAATACTAGTACTTAAAATTCTTATTACTCAATACTGAGCAAAATATACTACACGTGTTTAGCCTTTGGTATCACCCATCAAATTTTGTCATACCATTTACGTCAATGTCTTCCTCGTATGTTTACAATGAAGAAAGAACGTAGAGTTAAATTTCTCTACGTTTTTAAAATGGAACATTAATAAGGCTTATGAAAATTTCTCAGAAATAAGAGATAAAGAAGATAAGCATAATGAAGTAAACTTTGTCTTAGTATCATCCGGTAGAAATAAATAGCTGAATTAATACAATATATATATTTTACTCTTGTTTTTGTGTTTGAAGTCTAAAAATCTGAAAAAAACATAACACATATTCTTATAAGATATACAAGGTAGAATAATGTAACAGATAATAGAAATATAAGACTTTTCCGACAGAGTAAGATATAACATGATCATAGAGCTGATCCACGTCTCCTAAAAATATAATTATAACAAAGAATGACAACTGTGATGCATAGAAAATTATTCCTTGTTATCAGCGGCTATGTATAGGTATCAAAAATATATCTCGGAACACACTTTTTTCTTTATATATAGTTACTCTAACTCGATATTTCTGTCTAGAAGTAAATTTATGTTAATAACCTAACACTTTTATATATAAAATATAAAACTATTCTGGAAGTTACATACTTATAGGAGTCTAAAGAATTATTTTTCTTATTTTTACATTATGGTATTTCTTACACATTAATTAAATTTTTATTAAGTTAAACAAGCTAATGACGCACTGAACTTATAACAAAATGTATTGCATATAACACAAATCATGTTTAAGTATTATATTGTTAATAAGTTGTTAAATGCTCCTTAGTGATACATATGAATGATTTTTGGAAGAACTTTTTAAAAATTTTAATCTAAATAAATAAATAAAAAAAACCTTTACTTTTCATTTTATAATTTGGAATAAGTTGTCCATGTAAGGATATTAAATTACTAGTTACCCAATTAAAAGAAGGTTTATAGGCATTCTTTTAAATTCTAAATTTTCCCTATTAATACGGCAGCTCTTAGAAGAGAGTAGATTTGAGAGAAACTGGTCTCCGGTAACGGGACTTTCCTTCTTTTTTAAAGTGATTCTCACTGCCATGCGTCGGAGAAGGATGGCAATAATGTAACATTATGCTCACCAACTGAATAGAAGGATTTTTGAATTTCTGAAAACAAAGGAGGATTTTGTATACCCGGTCATCTGAAAACAAGATAGTTCTGGTGAGTCATTGACTATTCGTTTTTACAAACCACATGGTGTTCAGAAAGTAGATAAATATGAAAAACTCCTAAGGAGATTTTTGAGCCATTTACAAGACTATTCCTTTCAGTAGAAATATCGGCCACTCAATCTGAAAAATTCAGGTATTCATTTCCTAACATGATAGAGTGTATAACAGATCTACCACATGCAAATGTAAAGGGGTGTCTTAAAACATGGGGCAACTGAGCACAGGCTCAGGGCGTCATGTCATCCTAGATTTAGCCTGTGAATAGGACCATGATCCGAATAATTTAAATTGCCAAATATATTCTTCGAAGAAATGGAAATTTCTAACTATATGCCAACAGGCAACATTTGAAAGACTGCATTATTATATGATGATCGTTTTTCATATCACAAGACCTACCATTATACACCATCATCACTCATTTAGTTTAAAAGTGGCAGTCGATCGAGCCGATTTGAGCATATATTTGTGAAATTGTGAGTCTCGCACATGTATTTGTCACGGGTTGCCATGAGTGGTGTGAAGAACACCCCGCATTGAAGGGGAAAACCCAGGATATTGGGGGCTGGCAAAGCCTCATGTTTTGGTTTTGAAATCCTTCGTAAAATCTGGTTTGGAGCACAAAGCCTGATTTGCAGGTTGGCTCCTAAATTTTTCGTTACATTACTGGTTGCCATTTATACGAATATTTGGCAACGTATGCAATACATAAAAGTTAACAGGTGAGGCCTATTTTTGCGTAAGAGCCCAGAGCCTTAACAAGTCTTAAGGTATCCTTGCAAATGTATAAACTTAATACGCAAGGCAAATATTCCATACTAGTAATTTTAACTTGTTACAGAGTCTTGATGAAACTAATCAGTTGTAATAAATTGGCTTCTCTTAGACTTTTCCTGTAATCGGGGGAGGAGGGTTAAAGAGGGAAGTATCCTCTTAGTAGATTTTTGAACCATTTACGCGAGACTTCATTTCAGTGAAATATCGACCAACCATTATGTAAAAATTAGATTATTTATTTCTTAACCAGATGAGGTGTGTACCATCTCTACCCCGTACAAATGTATACATTTAATCATTCCACAAGGCAAGCATTTTATTTTCGGGTAATTTTAGCTACCTATTCAATTTCGATAATGGTATTTTTAATTAAATGATCGTATTTTATTAAAAATAAATATATGCAAATCATTTTTTTTTTCGTGACGGATCCTTGAGGAAAATACCTAGTTTTAGTAATTTAGCTTTTTAGATCTATTTAAACTCACTAAATGTGAACTACTCTTATCACTAATTAGAACTCATTTGAGACAATCTCCTCCCACTGGTCCATCCGTGTTGTAGGTTTCAATCACCATTACATTATCGTCAAGCATCATTACTTACTAAACCGCCCTCCTTTATTTAAGCAGTGTCCATTAGTGTTTACTAAACACCCTCTGTCCCATCCCGCTTGGTGTGCTATCTTGTACACATAAAAACACTGTTTTTAATCATGTGAGTGGCTTCATCCATTACCACGATAGAAATCGGGTCATTGATCGCTAACGGATAGCTCAGAATGATAGATTGATATTCAAGCGCATCCCGATGGTGTAGTCATTGTCTCAGGGGGTCATCGTGGGTGGCACGTGCAGGTGGCCGATAATGTGTCCATGGAAGTGAAGCGAATCCAGGGGAGAGATTGCGTTGGAGAAAATGTAATTAGTTATATATCCTCACTGTGAAATATCCAGGGCATGTAGAATCGATTATGCATTTAGTGTTCGGAAAGGATCTAACTTTCCCATCGGCTATTTCATTTTAATAGCGTTTTCGTAATTATAAATACATCCACAATACATTATATTGTGCGAACATTGGATACACGAAAATAATGTTGTTAAAAAGAAGTTTATGGTACTTAAGGGCGTGTGTAAATATTATTATTAGAAGCATGTGTAAATGAATGTAAGATCTGAAGTAGGTGTTATTATAGTTGCTAGATCCGTATCTAGGAATGTGCTTAGTTCAGACGCGATTGATGTCCGAAGAAACAGAGTGGTAATGCAATCGAGCTTGTGTTTGCAATGTTCAATGAACTACGCATTCGAACTTTGATTTCGGGGCTGCGGTAGCCCAGTGGTCAAGGAATCTGATCATGGCAGGCATGTCATGAGTTCGAGCCCAGTACCACTAAAGACCCGCCGTGTAGGGAAGCGATGCAAGTTAAATCTGTCGAGAGCTCAAACGTCTTCCCATTGGGGTGGTGTAATAGTTAGGAAAGAGGGTGCCAGCTCAGGTGTCGTCCTCATCACTTGACCATGGTTCAAATTTACGAAGTCCGTCGCCACGATAATATTCACTCACTCTTTAACAAAAAAAATCGTTCGCCTATCCACCGAATCACTGGTACGGGAGTACTGTGGCGGTATCTTTATAAGCCAGTAACAGCCTCTAGACAGAAGTTATCACTTTGTTCAGTGCTGCTACGAACCCGAGCGTCACTGGTTCTAATCCACCATAAACGCTCCAAGCCATAATAGGCCAAATAAAATCGCAATCAGTCAAAAGAACGAATTTTCGTGCCTTATCTGTATAAAAGATCCACCATAAGAACAATGATACGAGCGCAGGAATGCCGAATACTTTTAAGGTATATGAATACGTTAAAATGGTCAATTTTTGCAAAAAATCACATTTTGAGTTTTTGATTTTATTGAATAAAGCTATTACTTAGCTCTATAAAACTGTTCTTATTTTGTTCCTAGGTCACTTAGAAGTCAAGATATTTAACAATTAGTAAAGAGCAGAAAACCGGAAGTAGGTATTTAAATAGCCGGAAGTCAGTAGTTAAATGCCCTTAAACTGGTCAAACAAAATTTAAATACATTATTTTTTTAAAGTATAATTTAAAAAATTTTGATAATATTAAAAATAATTATACAATTTTAAAGTATTTGACAAAGTAAATCTGGCAATATTTGTTTTGTTTACTTTCAGCTTCATTTGATAAAAATTCTGCGTATTTAGTTGCAAAACAAAAGTTATCAAGTATTATTTGTGTGTGTGTTAAAACACAATTTAATTATTAGCTCGCATTATACTATTTTATAATTATGTTAAAAGAAAAAACAGAAATAAAAGATATTCCCGTAAACGTCAGTTCAAAGGAAATATGTTCTGCAAAAGAGTTTCAGTTTTCAACAACGAAAAGATAAGTATCAATTCAAGTATTCCAACTGCGGGAATAAAACTAATTAATTTTTTTGAAACCTGAGATTTTCCAGAAGACAATAAAAAAAAATGTTTTTTTTTAACTTAGGGTTTTTTGTACAATAAAATTTCATTATTATGTGTCCGTGTGTTTTAAAAGAAAAGAGTGTTGTGCAAGACTCTGTGTTTGGGTTCCCTTTTAAAATATGACTTTGAAATGTGAAACCGGACTATTCCTTCTCATTCTGCATTCTGAGAAATAAACAAACTCATAGTATAATTTTGCATTTTTTTTGGTATGAGAATCATTGGAAAAGGACATTCTGCCCCAAAAAAATTTTGTTCTGCTATAAATATAGATGTTCCATCTAAAAGAGCTTTTGGGTTTCCGGGGGAAAAAACTTGAATTTGCTGTTAGCAACGTAGCATGCAAAAATGACAAAGCTGCTTTGGGAAATTAGAAGAACAAAAGTGATACAAATTTTTCCCAATGTGGTGTGTCGGTGGAGGGCAAATGGCAACGAAAGGATATTCCCCCTTTGAATGGTGTGTGTCTGTTATCTGATATTTTTGGGAAAAGGTGTTAGACGTTGAATTCATGTCAAAAGTGTGTAGATTTTTGAACCAAAAAAAAGAGTTAAACACCACTCATAATTTGCAAAACATATAGGTCATCTGGGCTATGGAACCCCTGGTGTTTATCGTTTTTTCGAACGATCTGTCAAAATAAAAAATTACAGTATGAAAATTTTTTTTTGGCGATGGAGACTTAAGGGTATGCCTCTGTAAAATATTTGTGGTAAGAATACTGTAGAAATTTTTGGGACACATAAAAAAAGGGTTTCGGAAAAAAAACTGGGGAAAATGAAACCAAACAAAAATTTAGGAGGTCGGGGAAAAACGAGGATGCATTTATCGATAAGCAGAATTACTAGGCATTGCTTCCGTGACAATGTAAAAATTTACAAGGCTGCAACGTAGTTATTGCAGCATTTTTCCATTGTTCTCTAATGAAAAAACAGCAAATGCATGGCCAATGCCCTTTGGACCGGATAGTTGCTGTAAAACCCCAAAAGCCGTATCAAAGGATAAGATCTACATCCACAAATCAAAAGGGTTCCCCCCAAAATTGATCAACATAATCAAACCAAATATATGAAGTTATGTGATCAAAACTTATTGAAAAAGTTTTCCCGGAAAAACACACTCTAATGAATGTTTAATGGAATCCTTTGGGAAAATTTACCAAAAGATGTTTTGTGTTTTTTTAACAATACTTGGGGTTAGGGGGATACATGGGTGTAATTCAGTTCAATAAGGGGCCCGGGGAAAGATAGATATCTTGAAACATTTTGGAGTGACTGTTGGTGTTTTAAAATTGAAAGGGTTTTCAGAACTTGATGAAATTGAAAACAGATTCTAAATGACATTCTTTTGACTGTGGCAAAAGTTGCCGAAAAAAAAGATTAGCTAAAAAGAAAAAAAATGATTAAAAAAGAGCTGATAGAAGGTGCCTTTAAAAATGGTGAATTTTTAAGAATTTGTAAATAAAAAAATATGTGATAAATTTAAAAATGCATTTTTTTAGAATTTTTTCGTATATTTTAAAATTTTAAAAAAGATAAATCAAAAAAATTACCATTAAAAAAAATTTTTAAACTTGGTACCATATTTTTCCAATGTTTTCTAGGGCCTAAAGTAAAAAGTGATCATAATAAGAAAAATGTTTAAATTTTGGTTGGATTTGTTAAAAGTGTTGTAAAAAATGGCAAATTTCTTTTTTTGGCTTCGACTATTTGGGAATTTTATTTATTTATATAATCAAAAATTTTTAATCCAGGGGGAAAACATACATAAAGGTTATTTTGATACTAAATTTTAAAATTGGGTCAATGGATTTTCGTAGAATTTTTTTAAAAGTCTTTAAAATTTCTTCAAAATTTCCAAAAAAATTACCAATTTTCTGAAACTTAAAGGATTTATTACAAATATTTGATAGTATAGTTTATTCAATATAAACTGAAGTTTGGGTATAATTTTTTTTTTAAAAAGATTTTTTTAAAAAAGGGTTTGAACGTATTCCTATACCTTAAATTAGTCAACAGAATCCACAAATATAATATATAAAACCACTTTATATTATAACTCACAGCTGTAGCCGAATGGTCATCACGAGCCAATGCCGAAAATTACTTCTGTCGAGATATTGTTTTGCCTTCTAATGCCACTTCAAGATCCGTTGTATAGAGTGGCTGACAGATGTAAAGTTTGTGGTAACACAAATTTCTCTCATTCACGTGGTGTCAAAGTTCGATAGTTTATATCAGCTTAGGTGTCATCACTTGAATATGTTTCAGATTAAGAGGTTCATTGCGAATATATCTTGAAATATTTAGTTATATTTGAATATTTGGTTATAGTAGTTAATTAGAAGTAATGTGCGATGTTGCTTATCCGAATGACAGAACCCTCAACCTATGGATCCGAAGCCGTATACAATAACAATTGCCCTGTCCGGAGGATCTTGCAGCTTAATGAAGATACCGCTACAGTACTCTCTCACCATTGTGTCAATGGATAGGAGAACGATTTTTGTTATGACGAGCGTGTGTATCGTGTGAGTTGTTGTAAATTGGGGTGTTGCGTCAAGTGAGTCTGACGACATTGGTTGCTCTTGATGCTGGTGATGGTGCCACGACAGAGCAGAAAGTTGCACTTTTCTTGGTTCAGTCCAAGGTTACCAATGAAGAGGTTCGGAGGACAAAACCTGTGACGCTCGGTACCGAAGCCGTGTAACATGACCACTAGACAAAAGTGATCACTCATGTCCATTGTCAAGTTAAAATATGAGTTAAAATGATGAGTGATGCTGTATCTTACGTGTTTTCCTAGTTATTGGTTTAATTTTTATTTTTTAAAAAGGAGCTTAACTAATAACTCTTGTATAGCTGCATTGTGAGGAATAGTTTAAATCAATCAACCAACCAGCAACAGATTTGAAATATTTAAATTTAATAAAATAATATAAATACTCTTATCGCAACGCTTTAAGTCAGTAAAGTCTTGGTTTTAGTTCATTAATTTATAAGAATTTAGAAAAAGGTGCTGTAAATGTGTTTCTCGCAGCACGGTATGTTAACTTTTGTTATGGCCAGGTAAAATTGTAAGCACAATATTTCATCATCCTCATATCTTCTAAGTACCAGTAGCAACCTTGTTTGTAGGAAATAATTGCTTATTGTCAAGAATCTAATGAATTAGTTGAGACTTCAGAAAATAAAAAATGAATCGTATTTAAGAATCAATATATTGTTTTCGGTTAGAAATTCTGCATTTTTTCAGAAACGAATATAGTTTTATTGGATTTCTTTCAGTTTTTGTGATGTTAATAATAAAGTAAAATGATTATAAAGAGGAGAGAAATTCTTAAAATAACTTAATTATTCTGCTTTACTTAAAAATATGGTAATATTTATTATAATATACTATGTGTGTGTGCGTATTCCTGTTCAAAATCTATTTTGTTTTATACATAGAATGACATATACTTTGCTTCCAAAACAACCCTATCTCGTGGTTATTTTAATTTATATATTTGGGGATTAAAGTGGGCCTTTAGTGAATTTTTTAAAACTTTATGGATATAGTAAAATATGTAGGGTATAACATTGTAATATAAAGCTGAGTTAATATTGCAACATTATTCTGTTACTTAAGTTTATTCAGTAGAATTTTTTCTGGATAGCTTTAAAATTTACAATTCATTTTAAATGTATTCATTCGAACAATTCTTCCGATTAAAGCGTCCAATCCATAAATAAATAATACTTTCAACATAATTTTTGAGAACAAAAAGGTAATATTTATCAATAAACCGGAAAAACTTGAACGTTTTTCCCACTTTTAAGGGGAAAAAGGGGGGAAAAAAACCCCAAAAATTTTTGCGTTTTTCCCGGGTTTTTTTTTTCAAGGTGAATAAATCTTTTAAATATTTTTCCCAAAAAATTTTCCCCAGCGGAAAACGATAAAAAAAGTGATTAATTTCTAGTATTGTAGGATATTCCCCGTACATTATTCAATATTTTTTGTAAATTTTTAAATTTTTTAAAAAACGAATAAAAGGGAAGAGAAACCCCTTTTGAACATACCCATCAATTTGAAAAATGGAATTTTCTTTCCCCTATTATTTTTTAAAAGACTACATAAAAAAAAGTTTTTTCCCGGTCTTTTTTTTCTTTTTTAAAAAGTTGTCACGCGGGAATCATATAACACGAAAATGCTTTTTTTTGTACCCACAGAGATTGCTTTTTCTAAAATGTTTGATACGTTTATAACAGCCGGGCTTTTTGTTTGAAGGGATAAAAAAATTGATTTATAAATAACAAAAAAAATAATTTTTTTGATGTATTAAAAAATGTATTTATTGTATTCGGCCTGCATAAATGTATAGATAGGAAAAAAACAAAAAGCTGGAGAAAAGTAGTATTTGTAAAATTAAGTGTTGTTTTTTAAATATTGATATGAGAGGGTTGAAAAAAAATTAAAAAAATTAAAGGTAAAATTAAAAAAACACATTTGTTAAACATAAATATGGGTAAAAAAAATTTGCCCCTGAGAAAAAAATTTAGATTCATGTGTTTTTTTTTCCCTTTTTAAAGGTATAATACCACAGGATGGGAACCTATGACTGAGGTACAATTTCAGTTGAACCCCGAAGATACAAATTAATCAATTTTTTGTGGATGGAAGTAGATAAAATTTTTAAAGGAACCCTATTTGGGCAAACATTTTCAAAATTATGGGCATTTCCCGGGAAATTTTGAAAAAAAAAAACTGAAGATAAATTAACAGCTATTTTGTAAATTATTGAATTTAATGCTGGAGAGATTTAATTTTGAAAAGAGAAAAATTTGATGGGCCCCGGGCCCCTTTTTTTCCCCTTTGGGGGCTACATATCTGGGGTAAAAAATTTCCCCCGTATTAAAAAAAATTTTGAGCCCCTTTAAAAAAATTGGTTTTTAAAACCGGGTTGCCCAGGAACCCTGTCAAAAATTTAAAGTCCCCATTATACCCCCAATTTGAATTGAATAAAAAGCGGGTACAGAAAAACAGCATTTTTTTATTTTTTTTTAACTATAATGAACGGGAAAAGGAAAAAGTTTACTTTTTTTTTTAATAAATATGCTTTAAAAAAACATAAAAGCGGTATTTTTTTTAATTTTTCTTTTAAATTTTTTTATTTTGTCATATAAATAGTTATATTTTTCGGATGTTTATTTTATAAAAAAAATATCTTTTAAAAGATGCAAAATTAATAATATAATAAAAAAAGTAAATCTATGTTATTGACCACTATTCTAATTTATCATGCATTAGTGGGGAAACGAAAATTTTTTAGAAAAAGTACTAATGGGGGGGCGGAGGGAAACGTATTGATAAATAGGTTTGAACGAAACAACTTTGGGGGTGCCGAAACCCCGGTTTGGGGGGTAAACTTCAAAAGATAACAATTTGGGAAAGATGAAAAAAACTGACCCAAAAAATAATTTTTTTATCCCCTTTTAGGATTATTTTTTGGGGGTTCTAAATAAAAGTGGGGGGCTAAGAAAGGATCCAAAAAGAAAAAATTTAAACCCGGATTTTGGCAAGGTATGTCATACCCACTTCAAACTTTTTTCGCTCCGTCTAAACCTTTTTGAAAATGGATAGTTTTTCGTGTAGCTGACTTTAAGGTCATATCCTGAAAGGCCTTTAGCTTGTAGGCAAATTCTAAATATATATTTTTGGATACCGCCTCTTCGGGTATGCAAAACTCTGCGCGCGAATCGCGTTAAAATTTTATGAATGCATGCACGTTTTAAATCTTTCTTTGATTGGTATTATTATAGTTATGAGGCTGAAATGTGATATTTATGTAATTTAATAGATACAGTATTTAATAGAGATATAGTACAACAGTATTTTTGGATGAAGAAATTCTCTTCACGGTTATAATGAAAAAAAATTAAATGATGAAGAAATATAACATAAATATGATTCCTCCACGGGAAATCGAATCCAGATTTAGAAAGGGACACGGTTGAAATAAAAGTTTTATATGTAAAAACCTTTAAAGAACGTAATTTTAAAGGAAAAACTGGTACAATCATCCATTTTCAGATGAACTTTGAAAAAGAAAAATATTTTTTGTAAAAATAAGAAAACAAAAAAAAAAATTCGAAATTTTTGAATTTAAAGAATAGAGATTTTACCCTATATAATTAGTTTTAAAAAAATACAGATTAAAAAAATTAGACCAGTAAAAATCGCATTCACCATGACAGATTAAAGGAGTGTATAAACAATGTATTTAATGCCCTTATAAAAGGAATGAAAAAAATAAACTTACGTTTGAAATGTAATAACCATATTGTATTTCCTAGTTTCTTCTTTTTCTTTTGTATACCAAATTTTTCAGAAAACAGTAAACCCGTTGGGGTTTTGAGACTTTTGCGCGGGAGCTTCGGTCCTTTTTTTTTTTTTTTGCGAGTGATTGGGTTTAAACATTTTTACCAGCTTAGTAAGATATAAATTCAGAAGGTCACATAAAAATCAGATTCATAAAAATTCCAGAATTGGGTAAGATGCCCAATTATTAAGGTTCTATAAAAATTTTTAAATAAATTCTCTCTCTCTCTTATATAATAAGGATAATTTTTTAAATTAAATGCATTTTGTCTGTTTATGGGAGTTGTTAGTAACAAATAACAGTTATAAAAACAAAAGTTGGCAACAGTAAAACCGCACGAGTCACGTGATTGCATTTATCGTGTGCCTATGGCTTCACAAATTTAACTAATCGGTCAAAGGTTTTTTAAGTGATCAGTATTAGAAGATGTGAAGATTTAGATAAGATTAATAACATAGAATATAGATATTTTATAATTCGTAATAATAAACCGCGTAGCTTATTTTATTTCAAGTTACATTAAAAGGTACGTATGTAGCATATCATCTACTGATTTCACCGAATTAAAAGACGTCACCGATTCAAAATGGCACCAAATGCTGTCATTGTTATTGTGTTCGAGCATTTGCAAGAAAGGTTTTATTATTGGCTGCGTACCATGGCATTTGCCGACGTTTTTTGATTAGATGAAATTGGTTGTCGGTTTTAATACAGTGTTTCTCAAACTGGGGCGCGCCCACCTAGGGGCGCGTGATAACCCTACAAGGGGACGAGTATATCGAAAAGTCGAAAATAAAAGATTATTTTTTTAATAATTAATAATTTACTGAAAGGAAGCAAAACAAAATACGTTCTGACATCATAAAATACAGATTTACATTGATATAATACACTTTTATAAAGGTATCAGTACTGCACAATGTGTTTCATAATTAATTTAACAGTGCTAAGTTAAGAAAAAGTTTAATAATTACCAGTGAGCCAATGAGAATATCATAAAGTTATATACAAAATTAAACACCTATCTTGATAATTTGTACGGTTTATAATTAAAGTCTTATTGTAGCTTTACGTCAAAGTATATTAGTATTGAATTCAATACATCGTCATTGTATGGAGGGGGGCGCGATGAAAATTATGATGGAAAATTGGGTCGTAAGTATAGAAAGTTTGAGAAGCACTGGAATAATACGTAAGTACAAAAAAAATAGTAATTATTTTTAGTAGGAATTACAAATGAGACGACAGTGTATATATATATATATTCGGTTTTGTTAGAAAGCTTTGTAATATTATATTATTAAGATCAATTATAAAAATAAAGGTACCTTAATCAGCATTGGACAATTTATTAGTACCAAATCATTTAAAAAGTCAGGTAATGTCTTACCTGAAAAAATGAATGAATATTAAAATTCATTACAATAATGAACAAAACAAATAAAAAAGCTTTTTGTAAAAATTAAATGTAAGGAAAAACATGCAAAAAATATATATATATATATATATATATATTTAAAAAAGAGTTGTTGTATTATTTCTTACAATTTACACAAGAAAAAATTGTTTGAAATAATGTTCATGGGTTTTGTCATTAAGAATTAGAATCATAATTCAGAATAATTATCTCAGGATCTACTTTCCATATTTACTAATATTTACTTTATATAGCAAAAAA
>BMAV01009581.1:0-30458 GCA_019973955.1 Trichonephila inaurata madagascariensis | reverse complement strand
GCCCCCCCTGCCATGGAAAGATACAACATGGGTTTAAACAAAGCCTATTTATTTGCATACATGAATTCGTGAGTCCTCATAAAATGGACAAACTCCCAACAGAAGTGACAAAAATACATTTGGTATTTTATGAGATGCCTAGAAGCTAATAAAGTGTTGAAACGACCCTGAAGGAAATCATACTTTTTCAAAGAAAAGGTGTGTTGCGTTTTTTCCCCAAATTCCCTTTTTTTTTCCCTTCTGCGCACAGATTTTTTATTTTCGAATTTTATTTTATATTTCCTTGAAATTTAAAAAATAAAATATTTTTACCATATTCAGATAAAGTGAAAAAAGTTAAATGTAGAAAAGTGAGTTACTGTATTTCAAGCATTTAAAACCGTATCACGTCAGAAAAAAAAGCGTTAGTTTTTTATGGGGGTATTTCCAGGTAATTGAAAAACAAAACAGTTTGGGGGGACTGAAAATAAAACATTTGTCAAAAAAAAACAAATAATTTTTGGGCCAAAAAGAGCATTTCTTTTTTTTCAAATTTTTTTTTGGCTCTAATTCCCTTTATTATGGTATTTTGACAGTGGTTGTTCTTGCATTAAGCGATAGAAAAAATATTTAATAGTTTTCAGTTATTAATGGAATGGAAAATGTTAATGTAAATTTTTTTTTACATAATATAAAAAGTATTAATTGGTGCGTGATTGGTGGATCATGATTGGTGCATCTTGATTGCGACTTTTACTGTAGGTCCCACCTCCATGGGTACGAATGCATATAAGAGTATATGGCTCTCCTATATCTTTTCTCGTTTCTTGGGCTCTTCTGTAGGGAAAATTCTGTGCCCCCTTGTCGGGGTGCATAAATTTAAAATATGGTCCTTCTCCTAGATATCATTCGGACTAATTCATCAACATTGTAATGTTTTTTTAATTCTTACTATTAGCTCACACTCTCTATTTATTTATCTTGGTGGAATTTTCAATCGTTAATAAAATACATTTTAAAGCGCTCAATTGGACAAATTTTTAAAAATGATTATTTTGGGTGACAATACAATAATTTAAATTTTAAAATTAATATTAAAACTAAATTTTTCAAAACTTACAAATACACCACGTTGGATCATTTTTTGGGGGAGTTGTTTAGTTGAGTTGAGTTTGGTGTTTTTTGGCGTGAGCCGTTTTGGCTCGCCAAAATTCGGTCGTGGTCGGACGGGGGAAAAAAAAAGAAGAAATTTGGGTGACAAAATGGAGGGGCGAAAAAAAGAAGGATCATGGGGGACCCCCGGGGGCGTGACACCCGTGTTTTCCAAGATAGTAAACCTTAAAAGGAAAAGATCACTAGGGTACCTCGGGGTTTTGCCCCCACCCACCCCAAAGAAGGTGAGCCCTCTGGGGGATCATTTTTGGGACTACACCCCGCCACTTGTGAAAACGGGTTTTTCATTTTAAAAAACATTCAGTTTAACTGAAATTTTAAAAAGATTGTTTTGGATAAGTAGATACTTTAATGATAATTAACACAAATTAATTCCCACTTAATGTTGTATTCTGTCCTTATATAACATTTATACCAATTGTAACTATTTAATAAAAAGAGAAGTAAAACGTTGATCTCGTAGGAATTGATATAATTTTTTTTTTATTCGTTTTTAAAAAAAATTTTAGTTTTCGGAGTGAAAAATCTTAAAATAAACTCAAAGAAGGAATTGTAGTTCTTGTCCTTGTACCCGTTTAAAATATTTGTTAAAAAGGGAGAATAAAGAAAATTTCGAAATTTTTTCAAGGGGAGGTTTAACTTTTTTGAAGTCACCCCCATTAATCTCATGGGATTTTTCTAAAATTTTGGTAAAACATATAAAAAAACTGGCCCTTAGCTCTTTTAAGCCCCAAAACTTTTAAAAAAAAGTAATGAAAATTAAAATAAAAAAAAAGATTTAAAAAAAAAAAAAAATTGAAATTTTTTAAACATTTTTAAAAAAAAGATTTTTAATCCCTTTTAAGATAATTGCCCCTGTTAATTTTATCGGGGGGTAGCCCTTTTTTGTTTATGTTCGCAAATGGGCGATAATAACAATATGGTTAGCTTAATATTTTTACGTCTGTCGATTTTTTGTCATGGAGATAATATATTAAAATAACTTTTTTTTCGGTTTTTCCCTTTATAACCCTTTAATTTCAGACGATATCCCTTTTTAAAAAAAACCTTTTTAGTTTGTTTTTTTTATTTGCTCTTTGTTTAATTCGGGCTATTTTTAATATGGGTATTTCTAAAATGGAGCAGAATATTTTTTTTTAAAAAAAAAAGTGTTGTGATTTTAATTATCTCTATAAATAGTTTATTTTCGTTTTAAAAAATTTTTTTCGTTCCTTGTTCGATGATACTGTTGTAGGGCAGTGCAAGTTTCATATTCAACTTTCACTACTTTGAATTATATTCTAAATTAATTTTTTAACATACATTATGTAATTTTTTTACCAAAAAAAAAATACTTAACATTTTAATAAACATAAAATTTCGTTATTTATAATTGTTTTTTTTTAGCTTTTATTTATAACTATTATTACATATTTTGTTATTTATTTAAAATTTAAATATTGTTATTTATTTATAATAACCCACAAATTTATAATTATTATCTTATTTATTTATAACTAATTTTTTGATTTATAGCTATTCTTATTTTTTATTTATATTTTGGTAACAGCCTTTTTGCTTTTATTTTTTTTTTTTACAATTCGACGATTATTTTTTTTAATAATTACTTTTTAATTATATTATATATGATTATTTTTTCCCTAAAAAATATTAAAAAAATCGTACTATATAATATTATATAAAAATTACGATAAAATAATATTATAAGATTATTATATCCTTATAATACTATTATTAGTTCATGTTACTTTTTTTTTACATAATATTATTTTCATTTATTTTTTGAGATTTTGGTTATTCTCAATCCTCTTCCTTAATTTTTTTATTTTAAAAAACATTTCGTGTTTTCAAAAAAATTCTTTTTTAAAATTTTGTTTTTAAAAACCTTTTTGGCCCCCATATTGGATTTCATTCCAGCAACAATAAGCAGCACTTGGAGCTATTACCCTCGTTATCAAATTAGTTCCTCTAGCTCAATCACTCTGGATAGAATCTCATAGACTCGTAATTTTCTCATAATGAAAATTATTTTTATTTTCAGAGAAAAAGCTTTACGTCATTAGAGTCTTGGATTCGGATTTAATTCACTCATTAAAGTTTTTATCTTATCTTCCTCTTCCCCAGAAATCTTTCCTCACACTTCAATTTAAGAGCTTTCACTTTAAGCTATTAAGTCCGAGTCATCAGTTTGATCCTTTATGGTTAAACAATATTAGAACTGCATAAAAAATTATTAAAATACTCTTTATTCTTTAGGCTTAACTGTTTCTCTGGTAAAATGTAGCAAGATAACCAACGTCAGCATTATGAACTGTTGCCAATCCGGCAAAGCAAAAAAGTTACAAAGAAATTGTTTCCAGATTTACACACAAGTATAATTTTAAAATTAACAATATTAACAATTGAAAAAAAAGCACAGTAAATTACATTTTAATCTGTTACAGTCTATTGAGATTGGACTAAATTCTGTGAATAACGTCTCTATTAAAATATTTTATTATATAATACGGTTTTGTTCATAAATATTTAATTTAATCTTAAAATAAATTAAAATATCGTTTGGGAAAACGGTTAAAATGTAGGACATAAATGTTCAAAAATATATGGCTGGCAATCTTACGCTTTTGGACTAATATCGTCAGTTTTTACATAATAAAAAGCTACTTTTGTTTACTTTGTTATAAAGGTAGTGATAAAAGCTCTCGTGTCACACAAGACATGCGATAATAGTACGGAATCATGAACTCTTTCATGTAAACACAGTGAAGTCGGTCAAAAAACCCCGTGGTCAAAGTTTCACAATGGACGGTAATGCGTAGTAAGACAGCGTTACTACTGATGCGACGACAGAATTGATGGTCTCGTGATTTTTTCATCGATTTGGTCTCTAGCGTACGATCCGATAATACTCGCTTAAAATAAACTACATTTATTCAAGTTTCTTTATCGTGAGACGAGTCATTCACCCAGGATCATTGAGACTTTAGTTTTTCTTTTCCGCTAATTTCTTATACATATAGTTATACATTAACTATAAGTCCTTCGCAAATATCTTTTTTGCATTTGGAGTTCCTGTATATGTACCTTGTATTAGACTTACAATTGTAAAAACAATATTTTGTGTATCAGGTAAAAAATTGGACCATTTACCCCAAACCTTAAGGTATCCGACTACGTTCGGAACCGTGATTTTGCAAAAGCATATAAACGGATAACATTTATGATATTTACTGTCACTTGGATTAGAAAATGTATATAAAATTGTTTTAAGAATAGTATTACAATAAAAAATTATTGAAGTATAATATTTTGACAAAAAATGAACATAGAATGACCCATTTTCAAAATAGTCTCCTTTTGTGAAAAATGCTTCTATTATAATAATATTTTGCCTGTTTATAGCTCAGACCTCTCTACAGAGGCTCAACTAGAATTTTTGAAATATATAACTTAGAAGTGGGTTTATCCATGTTTTACGACAACAGAGGGGAGAAATTTTAAGAAAAAAACGCCGATAAATTAATTCAAATGGTTGTAATTTTGAAAATAATGTGGCTTTTTCAAAACTTTTAGTTGAGCCTCTGTACAGAGGTCTGAACTATATACAGACAAAATATTACTGTAATAGAAGCATTTTTCACAAAAGGAGAACATTTTAAAAAGGTTATTCTAAGTTATTTTTTTGCCGAAATATTGTATTTAAATAGTTTTTTTAATCAAAATTTCCTCAAAACAATTTTATACATGTATTCTAATCTAAGTGACACTAAATATCATTAAATTTTCGATTTATGCGCCTTTTTAAAGTCACGGTTCCGAACGTAGTCGGATACTTTAAAGGCTGCCTTCGGTTAATGTTAAGGAATAGGACCCGAATTTAGAACATTTTTTCAGAAATAAAAAAGAAATGAAAAATTAATATGATATTCTGGCTTCACTATCCTTTAGAGAGTAGCATTTTTTATCATACATCTCATTTTGAACTGAGTTGATTCATTTTTTCTGGTATAAATTGTGTTTCGGGTTTTTTTCTCCTATACCGTAATGTTAAATGAGCTATCCTGCACGTATTCAAAAGAAAAAAAAGAGTATTCATTGAATATTTTGAAAATTTTAAAAACACTATATTGTTAACAGATGTATTAGTTATAATGTACCAAATTTCTATGAAAGTTGAGGTATTTTTCTGTCTGAAAATATGCTTCGCGTTTAGTTCATGCTCTCGTACTTTTGCCGAAAACAGCCTTAAGGTATCCGACTACCCTAAAATCATGAATTTTTTTTTAATGATTTTATTTTATAGGCTATTTTATTAGCTTTATAAAAATACCAAGATTTTAATTTTCATTCACTAGAAAAAGAAAAACTACAAGTGTTTAGTAAAAGCAGATCCATTACTTTACATAAGATGTCAAACTTTTATAAAATGCATTTTACTCGAAATGTGTTTTTTTCGAAAAGCTCGAACGGGGACAACGATTGCTCAAAAAGTTTTAAAAATAATTTGCCGAAGTTTTTTGTGTATGCTTTGTATAACAGTAGCAGCGTTTTAACTTTCAGATTTAATTATCACTGTTTTATTACAAAATTTACAGTTCTTTATGTGTATATAATCACTGTTTTTTTAAGCAATTTCATATAATCACTCAGATAAAGTGCTCTAGTTTTTGTAAAAATTAAAATATCTCTTATCCTGAAGGTCATTTAAAAAAGGAATAGCAAAGTAATACATCAAAATTGAAAAATTGAGAATTTGTTCATTTACTATTTGTACAGAGCGCGGGCCCCGTTTAAGTCGTTTTGTGTCAATTTTTCCCCATTTTAGTAGTAATAATTTATTTTTCTCTCCTTAATTTTAGCCTTTTTTTCTTAAAATGTACTAAATAAGTCTAAAAACCAAAAAAAATCTCCATATCTCCATTTTTTTTAAAAAAATTGTCCCAAGTGTAGTCGGATACCTTAAATCAGTAATCAATTGAAGCAATGATCCTTATGATATTCATCACGTTTTGTTTAGTTATAACCATATTTTATTTTAAAGTTTTCATTAGTTAAATAATTGCCATATTTATATGTGAATATTGTTATTATTTAATGTAAGTAAAAGATTTATAGATATTTTTATGACATCTTATTTTAGTGCCTATATTTCATATATATTTTAATTGGTTATCTTATTTATGCAGATAAGGCGTAGGTCCTATGGTGTCTAGTTAAAAGGGCAACTATTGCTTATTTGTTTAGGATAAAATATATTTAACTAATATAATTTCTTTTTAACAATTTTATAGAATTAATGTAAAGAGCATACTTCGTTCAATTCATTTATTTCTTGTCTTTCGTATGTTTCTGAATTCAATGGGCACTTGAAAACGTAACTACAACGTTATTGAAAGCATTAAAATACGAAATTTATTACGATATATAATCATCTTTGGAAAACAAAATTTGAATGGCATTACCAGTAGCACATAATTATAAGATTCATCTCATGGAATGTAATTTTTTTTCTACAAAAATTGCTTAAAACTATTGGATTAAAATTTTGTCAACTATAAAATCAATCAAAGCTGTTCCTTGACGAAATATTTCTCATTTTATCAAGAAATATAAACGCCAACCAAACATAAAAAAAATCGATGGATAAAGCGAGTTATCTAGAAAATATTTCTAAGTTTTTTTTTTTTAAATTTTACCTCTTATCGAAATGAACATTTTAATATGGTACACACGTATCAATTGAAATAAGCATAAGTTAATGCAGGTTTGTACTTTGTACTGAAGAATCCAGATTCTGTCCAAAAATTGAAGAGGCAGATTTGTTGAGTCCAAAGTGTGTGTGGGGGGATGGACCTCTTTGGACGGGCGCATTTATTTATATATAATCGTCTCAAGTTACCTTATTAATGCCCCCTTATTCTGAGAACAATCTTGAATTAATTGTTCCTCTTTACGACATTATTAGACAGTTAATATATTAATTATTTAATATATATCTGAGGGCCTTACTTATACCATTTATATAAATAACTCAAAAGATCATATTTGTAATACTTTTGATCAGTGGTGCCAGTTATTTAATATTTTTTTTTTTTACGTTTATTATGGGTTTTCGGTAGCGCTACAAGGGGGGGGTTTTACCGGGTCCCGGGCCCTCCCCCAAAAGTCCCGCCTCTTTTCCATTGGGTTATAATCCTGTGTATTTTTTTTTTAACCCTCCAAGCGGTTGCACGTAAAAAATTCCCTCATTCCAGAAAGGGTTTTTGCCTTCAAGTAAAATTTCCCAAAACGGCCGGCCGCATTCTTTAAAAAACGGCTCAACCACTTTTGAGAACCCTACCTGAAAGCAAAAAAAATGTGTGGGTGCATTTTGAAGCATCTCCAGAAAAGGGGGAAAACTTTTAAATGCAGACCGCTTTAAGGGTTAAAGATTTATGTACTTTTTTTTGGGGAAGTAAATTTTTAATTTAAGAATTTGTTATTAATAATTAATTTAATTAATTTTATTAATTAACGCTGATTATTTATTCAATAATTGAAGTTTTACTGTTTTTTGTTCCCCCAACTACAAGATTAAAAGAATATGTTGGGCGGCGTATTGGAACATGACAAGAGAATGGTGGATTTTCGCGACCCTGGGCCCCCCCCTCCTTAAAAGTTTATGTGTGCGTCACTGTGGATTTTAGTTTTATTATGTTTCAATTATGTTTAATAAATTAGCTTAGTTAAATGTATTTTTTTCCCCTCGGGTTTAACGATATTGGTGGAATCGGATGAAATTTGGGCTACAGCACATCATCAAATATGTAGAGGGTGATTCCTTCAACCTACGAGACGATAATGCTAGACCACATAAAATTCGGTAAGGGGAGGGATTTCCTTTATGACCAGTCTATTGCAGGGGTGGCCAACTTTTGTGTATTGTACATTGCGGCTTCCCTTATTTAAGTATGTCACGATCGACTTGTTGTCATAAGCATTGCATAATATGTAAAGGGATGTAAAATACATTGCATGTTTCTACAATGTGGTTAGTACAGTGCTTCTCAAACTATTAATATTGGCGACCCAATACTCAATTATAATTTTCATCACGCCCCCCTCCATACAAACAACAATGCATTGAATTCAATAATGCTATACTTTGACGCTAAAGCTACAAAACGAGTTTAACCTCTAAAGTGCCACCGGCGTATATATACGTCTCACTCAACCGTTGTGTTAAATGCCCCGGACGTATATATACGTCTTTCCGAAGTACGATCTTTTCTCTGCATTGCTATCCATAAAATTATTCCGAAGGCTTGGGAATGCAATAAAAGGACCTTAACAGTGTTTGTGAGTGTTTACTTATTTCAGAGGATTTCCTTATTTATTCTTTTTCTCCCACCCCCTCTCTAATATTTCACATACGCGCACCTACGGGAAGAACGGAGGCATTGGGGAACGAATCGCGTAATTTTTAATCGGCAGTTAAGGGGGGTTATTTATACTATACACTACTATAATTTTATTTATGACAAACCCATGGGGTCACTGGTAATTATAAACATTCCTAACTTAGTATTTTGTTAAATTAATTATAAAATACTTTGTGTAGTAATGATACATTTATATAATATAAGTGTGTATTATATCAGTGTTAATGTTAATTTCATTTTTTATTATGTCAGAATGTATTTTGTTTGTTTACTTTCACTAAATTAATAATTTTTTAAAAAAAATCTTTGGTTTTCGACTTTTTAGTATGTTCGCGCCCCCCTCGTAGAGTTATCACGCCCCTCCATGGGGCGCGCCCCATTTGAGAAACACTGGGTTAGTAAGAGTTCGTCTACCAAGCAACGGGGTTTTGGGAAAAAAAAATGTGGGAAAACATGCATTTTAACATAAGTGAAAAAAGTGCTTTTTACCATGCAGTCTATTCAGTGTCTGATGTAAAAATTAGCTTTGCGATCGACATGTTAGCCTCTTCTGGTATGTATGAGGATGTCAATTTGCTCTCTGAACTTAAACTCGATTAAGCCTGTTCTAGAGACATGTATTTCTGAGCTACTCCCTCATCTTGCAACTTCTCAGGGTATTTTAAGTGCCTTGTGTAATAGACTTTGTTGCCAACCCAGTTTATAAACGCCATCATTTTCAGCATAAAACATTGATGGCATCATATTCTATACTAAAACTGATAATACATAGGTTTTATGTTCTACTTTGTATGTTTTCAAGGGATAAAATAAAGAATATAGTTTTCTTTATGAAATACTATTTAATTAATGTTTTTACCAAGCTTTATTCAATTCCAGCAAATAGAAATTTCGTAATCACAGTTTTTCTGATTTCTTAAATTTTAAAAGCCTCTGCAAATTTAAAGGTATGCAATAAAAATATCAGGTATAAAATTCTCCGACATTTTTCATTCCGTTACAAGGTTGCAGAACTTCCCACCTTCATGTCAAAGCGAAAAGAGATTAATTTGAGGTTTGTATATAGATTCAAGGTCTTCGTTGGTGTTCACGTGCATTTCGCGCCGAAAGTTACAAATCCAAGGTCACTACGTATACAGTATGCATAGTATCATGTAATTTTGCCTGCCATTTGTTCTTGGACAATCAATCAATTTTAAAGGCGGTACATCTAACATAAACCATGTATTTGATTTATTACTCTTCCTGTAATACATAATAAAGATTTTCAATATTATAATTTTCTTGTTAAATATTTCAGCTTTCGATAATTCTTTGTACATTCATAAGAAATGTATAGAAATATTAAATAAAATACGAATCAACCGGTTTAATACATCATTTAAAATTTAATTTACTACAAATTGATTAACTTCAAAGAAAGTAAAAAAAAAAAAAAGGTGAGCACGAAAAAGTTTAAAAAACTTTGTTATGCTTATATACTTTTAAATAAATATTCGTTTTTATTTCATCAAACGAAATTTAATTGGGTTTTAAATTTGAACCAGCCAACAACCCAAATTGAGATAAACTTGTATAACAATCTCCCTAATACCTATCAAACTCTTCCTGTACTCGAGAGATTGTGACTCGAATTCGACATCACAATAGGTGTATTTGCTATGTCTCAAAACACCAGGAAATAACTACAAACACAAGAAATCAAGTTAATGATTTTATTAGACAACTTTTCCCTACACAAGAGTTACGAAACTGATCAACTAATTACCTAAATAATCAAAATTTAACTTGTCTGAACTATTTGCAGACATTTAGTACTGTAGTTCCCCCAAAATGACAGAAACACCCGTATTTACGATGAAGCCTCGAAGTCCACTTTCCATAAGACTTATCCAAGAACTTTCCAAAATGGGATCCACTCTAAACAAAAAATAAGTGCCAGTTTTAAACAACGAAGTACTAACTAGTTGTTAAAGTTAAAATATCTGCACTACTATTTTTCATATTTGTAGACACATTGACCAGGTAGTCTTTTGCAATGTTAACTCTTTATTTTCACATTAAATATCAATAGTATTACGACATGATAATATAAGCATACTAAGACATAAAACATAAAATATAAAAGAGCTGCTGTTATTTGCACATATTTTAGACGGAACACACGGAGACAAAGAAAGCGCACACAAAGAACTCTTACTTTTTTATACTGGCTGTGAAGGTCGCGTGACTCCTAACAGAAGCCATGAATTTGGTCCGAAAAGGCGGGAGCGAGTTTCTGAGATGCAATCTTCTATTACGATTAAAATCCCGGTCATGCGGGCAGACAAGTTAAATTAATTTAACGCGTTATTCCTGAAGGACTAGACCAAAGAATTAAAATAACTGAAAAGGATATTAGAAGGAATTATTATATATATTCCTTCCCGCTCACTTTTATACCTTACTGTATAACACATTTCCAAAATAAAGGGATTTGATTGGTTTTAATTTGCATTGCCCTCTGAAGCAATAAGAGCGGCATTGAAAGGGGTGGGGGATTAAATAAAAAAATTTAAAAAGGGGTTTTTTACGCCATGTTGGTTAGGGGGGGAACTTCAAAACACCCCCATTGCAGATTCTTTTTTTCTGAGGTTTAAAAGTTTGATGCTGTAGCACTGGCGTACAACTCTGGGGGCCCTGTATCAAAAATTTTTCGGGGCCCTTTTTTTGATAGGGGGAACCCTGTTAGTAGGAATGAGTTACTTTTGGGGGCCCCTGGTTGGGGCCCGATCGCTGATAGGGGGCCCCCTGTGTTATAGTTAGTAGATGTACCATTATCACTGAATAATCTTCGCCAGACTAAGCCATTGCCATTCAGGGCATCGCATTTAAGATCAGACACTAAATATGACGCCTGATTTCACACTTGGCTTTTTAAAATTACATATATATGAAGACATTGAAGATCTGTTATATTTGATGTTCAGCGGCTTCTTTTCTCATCAAATTTGGTTAAAGTTGGTTTTAAATTCACAGGTTTTTTAGGTGCCAACTGGAGGTTTTGCTAAAATTGGCTAGTGTTTCCAATGCATAGCGAAGATATCAATTACATATTACTGAGGAACATTACCAATAATTCTTCATATGTATCTTCTTGTTAAAAAAATTCACACAAGGAAAATAAATTTAGGATGAATTTAAAAACAAATAAAAAAAAAAATGAAAAGGGGGGGGTGGGTAAAAAAATAGGGCGTTAAAAAGACCTTAAGGAAAAAAAGGGTTTGAAACAATGATATAGTGAAAATAAATAAAAAATTTTTAAAAATTACAAAAAAAATAAATCTTATTAATTTGATACAAAAAAGAGGGGGTTAGGATCAATGAACGGGGCCCCGAGTGTTGAAAAAACGTAAACTTTGGGAAAAAGAATAAAAATTCGAAAAGGGGGATAAATAATATAAAACCCCCAAAATAAAAATTTTCTTTTCTAAAAATTTTACTTTTTGGGAAAAAAAAAAAAAATAGATACTTAAATTCCATATAGTAACCTTTATTACAATCAGAATTTTTTTTACATAATTAACAACCAGAGAAATATTGGATGAGGACTTACGATAGCTTAGGAAGTTGGAATCGGTCTTAAATATAAAGATCCGAAAATTTAAGAAAGAAAACAAGTTCTGGATATTTAAGATCGAACGACTATCTTTTGCAAAGGTTAAGAAGTACAATTTCTACAGAAAGGAACGAAAGGAGTTAGGCCGTTTCCTCATTTGGATATGAATGTTGTTCATTCGTGAGAAGAACGTACGAAAAAATGGTTATCAGCACATTTCGGAATTAATGTTTATCAGGGTCAAAATCTAAAGTAACATGAGGGCTATTGGCGACAGACCTCGTAATTTAGAACCACGACCGAATGACAAGGATGACGCGTGAGTTGGTATCTCACTCTCCAAACCACTTTAACTTGAGGACTTTGATTTTCGAAATATTCGTAGAGCCACGGGAGGTTGGGGGAAGAAAGGGGGGGCCCCTTTTATACCCCAGGTTTTCTTTAGAATTTAGGGGGAACCCCGAAATCAATTTTCCGCATGGGCCAAAGCTACACCTAACAATAGGCGTAAGACTAGTCTCTTGCCATGATGAATTTCGTGCTCCTTGATCTGACACCATCGATCTAATGGCATTAACAACAACAACACAGCACATCGTGAGTTTCAGTGGTATTAGAAATCGATGTCACGACACAAGAACAACGTCACTCTCGAGTTCGCTATCGTGGCTACATGCTGTTTACGTACAACAAGTTTAAGTTTTGTTATTTGCATTCCTTGCAAGTGTTACACTTTTTAATTTTACGCGTTGGGAAGGTTTTTTTTTTCCAATACCTCTATTAAATTGACCCGTAATGATGAAACCTCATTATTTTAGAACTATGGTCCCAAAGGGCCGTTAGTAGTTTTTCCGCCCCGGGCAAAAAAAGGAAAATCCACCCCCCTCTCCAAAAATGGATTGTTCCCTAGATAACACTATAAAAACTTTTAATTTTTATGAAAAAAAAAGGGAGCATAACAATTATACATATTATTTTGTCTTAAAAAAACAAATTAATTCGAAATTAAGAACATAATTACCTGTTATTATTTGGAACGAGTAAAATGTAAGAGAAGGAACCGCTTATTTCAGCAGGCCAATTTGTCCTAAAGGAGTCTACTGATGGTGGGGATCACAAGCGTTTATTTTAAGTTATAGTAACTACACTCGAGACTAAAATAATAAAACATCTCATGTGGCTCTCTATCAACCAAAAACTTTTAATCCCCTGACTTTTTGAAGTGAAAACCGAACATGGGTGAAAGGGATTCCGGATCCCTCCCGGCTGGGAAGAAAGTTAATAGTGAGATGAGTAAAAATATCGAATTTCATGGTTTTTCATATACTCCCCCTCGAACACTTTAAGTTTCAACAGAAAAGCAAACTGGCATTAAACATACAGAGAACTAAATAAGGAAATAAAAAAAAAAGATGCGTTAAATAAAATACCAAAAACTCTCCCAATAATATTTCAGAAAAAATGTAAATTTTTTGTGAAACAAAAAAGTATATATTTTTCCAATTCGATCCAAATGCTGTCTTTAGAATTTGCCGCCCGGGGCAGGGGTCCGGTTTGTTCGGCTCTAGAGCCGCCCCTGCATGGTCATATGAAAACGATGCTTAGGTGGATTGAATATGCATTATACGAGTGGCGCACGCAAAGGGGGTCCTGGCGGTCCAGTAGGACCCCCCAAAGCCCTTTTGATTTTTCCGATTGATTATAATTCTAAGTATATAGTACGTAAATTTAATTAAGTATTTGTTATTAATGATTAATTAATGCTAATTATTTATTCAATAATTAGTTTTTATTGTGTTTTGTTTCCCGAAATAAACAAAATTCAAAGGAGCATAGTACAAGAATGGTGAACTTTCGACCTCGGACCCCCCCTTGAAAAATTTCTGTGTACGCTACTGGCATTATGTAATAAAACTTATGAAAATGAGTGTCGAGCTAATAACACTTCAGTTACCTAGTTTACGAGTGCCTGAAATTTAGCTATACATAAATTTTTTTTCCCCATTAGACGAACAAATACAATATGAAACGCGTTCTGAATATCTGAAAATGTAAAAATACGCAAAAAATATTTAAAGTAGAATTATAAATTTTTTTATTTCATGTGTAGAAAAATAATTAACGTCAATGAATTAAAATATTTTCCTAAATTTAAATGTTGAAATTTAATTAATTTTTTTTTACACACACACGAATCTTTTTTTCCCCCTATCTATTATATTCCAAAAATTAAATTTTTTCTGTAAAGGCGTGTTGATTCTCCACCACATGCAAACAAATTTTATTTCGCCGTGTCGCCATCTATCGTAGGTCAGGTTAAACGTCTTTTTTTGAAAAACCTATTTTGAATTGCTACTAACAAAGATATTAAAATTTTCTCCAGGCCTATTTTTTTAATATATACTTTTATTTGTTGGAATTTAACTATTTATTCATATTATTACATATCTGAAATTTTCATTTGCATATTCATGTAGAAGCTATAAAATATTTATTCGGATTTGAAACCGCGAAGATAAATTTACAATTTTATTTCAAATAAATATTTTTACTTTAAATGCATTATAAATATATGAAAAATTCAGGTAAAAAATTCGATTTGCTTGAAATTTCAAGCATAATACGATCTAGAAATTTTTAGTAATAAAAGGTCTAGAATTTATAACAAATTCTAATTAAAATAAGTTTTTATTATTATTATTATTTTTGTTTTTTACTCAATTCAATTTTTATCTAAAGTCAAAGTTTAGTAATATTTTTTATGGAAAACTTTATTTTTTTTTGAATGAAACTTGTCGACAAAAATTAATTAATAAGATCCGATTAAATTTGAGCTTGTGATAAATTTTGAGTGAAAAACTAACGGTTAAGCGAATGGGTGTGTTGGGTCATTACCTGGAGTGAAATTAAACATCACACTATTCAGCTACACGAGGGCTTTTGGCAACGGACGTCGTACTTTTGAACCATGGTTAAGTGACGAGGACGACATCTGAGTTGTACCCCTCCTCTCCTAACTTCCACACCACACCAAGAGGAGGACGTTTGAACCTCGACATATTTAACGTGCATCGGTCCTCTCAACATGAATTACCTGGTTTAAGCTGGATGGAAAGAAAACTTTCCTAGGCCCACGTTGGTCCGCAAACTGAACCTCTAGGTCTAAAGGTACATCAAGAGTTCGAATATTGATCCATGGCGTGGCAAGTATGAAAGAGGGGATGAATATTTCGTTGATGATCCGTATTTTACCTTTCTTGGGCCCAGCACTTAAAAATCAAAGGACTGTCACCATTTCTGGGTAAAACACAATTTATTTGTTTATTCTTTCTGCAAATTTTTTCTCTTTTTTTTAGAAACTTGAAATTTTTTCTTAGAATTTTTATAAACTTATGCGGTTTACATAGAATTTTAGTATTTAGGTACACGCACTTTTAGAAAAGTTTTTTCCTCTTTAAGTTTGCACTATAGAAATTATTTCGACATGCGTTTTTTCTTTTTAAATTAAATTTTACTGCCATGTTACGATGTATAACGATTTTCTTTCATATATTGTTCTTAGAAACATTACTGTGCAAAATTTCTCGTTAAATTTTTCAATTGCGCTTTTAAGAAAAGTTTTCCCGTGGCCAAACATGGTAACGGAAAAGTTTGTTTACTTTCTGCCGAGTGCCATTTCAAATAATTATATGTTAAGCAAATGTTCGTTTACCACAAATTTTGCAATTTATAATTCATATCATTTATAATATGGCGGTCTTGTAAGACAGCCTCCTCAAGTAATTGAGCTTAGTGGCGTAACGGAAAATATTAGGCTCCCTGTAAAGTCAGGTTTTGCGCCCCAATCTGGATCTTACAAAGGATTGCAAAACCATACGTATTTGGGGACTGTCAGGCCTTGGGCCCCTAGAATTCTGGTCCTATCCGCGGTGAGGGAGTGTATCTTACGCCACTGATTCAGCTAAATCAGTGATTCCCAAAGTGGACTCTAGTGACCACCAGGAGTCGACACGATGATCTTCAAGGGGTCCATGCCAATGGAAAAAAATTGGGGGTCAATAAAGTGTAAATAGAAGGGGGTCTTCGATAGTGGCTTTCATTAAAAAAGGACGTGATTTGATTTTAGCTTTAAATGAATGGAACAATCCACATGCACAGATGTCATTATTTATTTACGAAATATTTTATTATAATATTAAAACATATCAATGTGTACAGTTAAAATTCAAGAGTAAACAAATATATCTATTTATATGAGGCTATCTATACACAAACCGCTGAACACAGAAACGCACTGAAGCTACCAAAAGATGGGAAATATTCCGAGGAATCCATTTTGATCCTTTAGATTCAAATTACAATTATTTAAAAGATATTAAGGAAAAACCTTAAAGTATGAATGATTGGACTACCCTTGTAATGCCCTTTACTTTAACTTAACAATCAAGCCCTAAACGTTTTTCTGCAAGAAAATAAAAACTTTATACATTTGCAAATTACATTTATAAGACCTTTAAAATTAACTCTCTGACCAGAACATCCGTCTCTCAGACGAGGATGATTTGCTTTGATGCCTGTAGATCAGTGATCTGCAACCCCCGGTCCGTGGATCAAATGGTGCCGGGCCACCTAAAGAACATTAAACTATTGCCATTTTATTTAAAGTGGTGCATTTATCTCGGTTTGGCGCAACTTTCCCAGGAAATCACTTTTATTCATTCTTGGTGTAACTATATTTTATTCTGAAGGTATATTTATATATAAATGTAACTAAATTAAAATTGTTAAATCAAAACAATCTAAAATATAAGCAATCAACGTGTCCCACCCTCAGCGGGCCAAGGAAAAATTATCAAACGTAGACCGGTCCGCAGCTATAAAAATGTTGCGGAGCACTGCTGTAGATAACGCTGCTGTGTGATTTTGGGGGAGGGCTGCCTTGACATCTTCAGTTGGACTCTACCCAGTAAGAGGATCATGTGGTGGTACATGGGGTTTTCAACTCATGATATGTGCGATTTTTCTTACCTATCACCGTTTATCACACGGATATTCCTTCAGTTTTTTCGTGTTTGGTATTATTTTTAATTACTTTTACAAGAATATAAAAATTTTTAATCAGTTTTTATAAAAATACTAGATAGTGATACTAGTGATAAAAAAATATTTTTTTTGGATTTAACCCATTTTTTGAGCCAACTGAATTTTGAACTGTGCATTTAAAACAGTCCTCAAGTTAATACAATTCAAAAAAATTTGCGTATCCGTCTGTCAGACGAATGTTTCTCAGTGCGGCAAAAAAAATTGATGTTCCGGCCCGAATTAATCACCTTTTTTCCCCTTTATGAGAACCTAAAAGGGGATTTAAGTTTTTCCAATTTCTGTCAATTTTAAAACTGGCATGCTTCGATTTGTATCGCAATCAGACAAAAAATAATTCTGGAATCGGACAGGCTCTTTATTTCGCCAGGATATGGTAAATTTTTTTTTCTTTTAAATAAAATAGCGAATTTTCAACGCATTTTTTTTTTTTTTTTTGGTTTTTTCTAAAATGAGTAAATATTGATGAGTTTTCACGGACAGAATGTTTCAGTCACTTTGTATTTCATTTTCAACGTAATGATCCATCCAGTCGTTCTGAAAAACTCTTTCTCTCTTGACCCAATAATTTAAAAAATGGGATTCCCCAAACATTTTTTTTCTAACTATTTTTCGAAAATTACTCAAAATTCGATTTAAACATTTAATAATTTAGGAAATTTCTAAAAATAATCAAAGGAAAATTTTTTCCCCCGTATATCAAACCTTATTTTCCGTGTTTTGATTGAAGATTGAAAAATTTACTATTATAGCAATCTGTTGGCAATGTTTAAGGAAATAACAATGTATATATTTGCAATACACTGCGTCATCCACCAACATTTAGTTGCTAGAAATCTGAATGGTAGATTGAAGGAATCACTTCAAGTAGTCCTTAATGCAGTTACTCAATTCGAAACAACACGTTGAATACGTGGTTGCGTAAAAAAAAAAAAAAAAAATATTTGAGGGCTTAGTGGTGTAACGTACTCCCCCGCACCTGACTTTGCAGAGGCCCTAAAATTCTACGTTACGTCACTGTGACAGCTTTCATCATTAAATCCACTTTACACAGCCCTCGAAAGACTTGTTGTTACACCTTTTGAGACTGATTTAGAGTACAGTGGGTGATCGGTTAACGCAGTGTTTCTCAAACTTTAAATACTGGCGCCCCCTTTTCAATCACAATTTTTATCACGCCCCCTTATACATTAATAATATACTGAATGCAATAATAATGCACTTTGACGCTAAAGCTACAATAAGCGATCTTTTAATTATAAACCATACAAATTAATAACATAAGTATTAAATTTTGTATATGTTACTTTTAAGCAAAAAAAAAAAAAATTAAGTAATAGGATAATTATTATGTTATTTTTCCTTTCTCTAATTTTTAAATTGAACATATTGCAAAATGCGGTGGCTGTTTAGAAGACAAAATATAGATATCAGCTAAATATAGAAAAAGAACTCAGAGAGTCAATTTCTAATCATAAGCATTTCTTATAATAACTTAGCTTTGCAAGACAAGCCCAATTCTTAATTTAGTATTAATTAATTAGTTATAAAATACTCTATGCAGCCCACACACACACTAATACATTAAAAGTATACCGGCTGAAGTGCCCGCTCTTTGCACGAGTTCATTTATAAGAAAATAAAACATTGATATAATAGCTGAATGCCAAGTGCGCGACAATGTTTACAAAAATGTAAAATGATTTTTTAAAAATGATTGCTCAAATTATAATTAGTTTTAAGCGAATTGTAATTTTAAGCCTCACAGAGTTAGCATTTATAATTGACGTTAAGTGATGAACAATAATATAAAATTCCGATGAAGAATAATTGTATTATTTTTAATGTTTAAAGCGAAAAGACTTTTACCCGGGAGCAGGCGTGCACTCGATACGGTCGAGCGGGGTTATTGAGTCACTAGAATCCTTTTTTTTATAATTATTTTACTGCACACGATACAAATCGTGATTCCAGTGAATAATTTAATAAGAAAGTAAACTTACCTACTTTCAAGGACTTTTCAATTTTCTTTGGTAACAAATAAACATTTTTGCCAAATTAACAATTTCGTGACCTGTTGTCGCGCGACCACTTCGGGTATATAAAAAGTGTACATTATGTATGTTACTGCTAAAAAGTTTTTCGTTATGCTTTATATGTTTGAGAATACTCATAAAAATAAGTTTTGGGCCAAGTAATCCTTCAAAGTGCTCTCCGTGGTTTTCCCAAATATCATAAAGCTCTTTTGCATGGAAAAGAACGTAACAAAAAAATACATTCCCACAACTTCCTTGAATGAGAAACAAACACATAAGAGAGGGGTCATAATTAACTGTACCAATAACTTAGAAGGTCAAACAGATTATCAGCAAAAAAAGATTACAGCTATAATGTGCAGTATTTCAAAAATAATCACAGTGATGAATTTTTTATGTTCCTAAATTTTTTCGATTCTGGGTCTGTAATTTGTTTTTTCCCTGAAAGAGTAGTATGTTAGATTTAAAAAGAAAACTTAATAAAGAATCTCTCATTATGGGATTATAGCAAATTAAAAGATTTTTTATTTGGTTATAGGATCAAAGATAGCTAATTAGGTATTGAAAAAGTTTTTATTTTTGAGAGAGAGATGACTTAATATCGCCTATAAATTATATCAGAGTAAAAGTGCATTTTTTATTATGTCTGAAAGTATTTTGCTTTAATTCATTCCAGTAAATTAATTATTTTTTAAATCTTTTATTTTCGATATGCTCGCCCCCCCCCTCCCCCGTAAGGTTATCGCGCCCCACAGTTTGAGAAACACTGGGTTAACGAACATAATCCGTTCCAAGACTATGTTCGCTATCCGAATTGTTCATTAACCGATCATCGATTCACCATAGACTTCTATGTGAAATCGATGAATTCGTTCAGGAGACCCAAAAAAAATGAAATCAAAACCGAAACTGATGGTCTAATTTGTATGAACATTCTATTGGAATTTTTTTTTCAATAGAAATTTGAAGTTTAATAGGTAAGCAACATAATTCAGGAGATGAAAAACGATTTTTAGTCCGTTTCTCATATTTCACGTATCTTTACGGCGGTAGCGCGTCATCGGCACCTTTATATTTTATAGTCTGCACTGTTTGAAAAAATTAAGAATTTGCTTAATTTATTTACCATTTCAGCAAATCCACTCGCCCATAACTTATCAGCTGTCAGAAAATATTGATATTCATATTGAAATTCAAGTATTCAAGTGCGTATTGATTTTAGTCATAATAATAATTATTGAATGACATTTAAATTCATTGTTAATTCAAGTTTCGTTTAGTAATTATCAATACTAAGCATGCATTAAACATTTCTTCTTTCAGTAATCTTATTTTTTATGCAAAATGATAACAAATGTTTAATATTAATTTTTTTTCAAAGCCGAGAAGTGTTCGGTAGAATTCGTTTTGTTCGTTATCCGAATATGTGTTCGTTGTCCAAACACAAAAAAATCTTTCGTGAAAGTGTTCGTTATCCGAATATGTGTTCGTTATCCGAACACAAAAATCTTTCGTGAAAGTGTTCGTTAACCGATTTGTTCGCTAACCGATCTGTTCGTTAACCGATCACCCACTGTACAGGGATTTAAAGATCCAATTTTAACAGAAGGTTTAATCAAGCAGAAACCAGATTTCTCCTAATTAACAGATTTTTTTAATTAAATTTAATGATGTTAACTTGCAATTACAAGACGGCAGTCTAAATTTGGTTTAAAAAAAAAGTCCATTTCAGCATTTCTTGCCAAAAGTTAATGAACCATAACATTGGACGTCATGAATTTTCCCAGTTTCTCAATTTGCCAGAAGCTAACTGCCAGGAAGGGGACGCTTTAACCTACGTTCAATGTTTAAATGCCCTCTATTCAGATTTTGAAACTAGTTTGAGAATGCTTCGACTATGGTAATACCACAATGGACAATCAATCTATATGGTGGCTTTAAAAAAAACAAATGCTATGACGTGGTGGGCGCCAAATGATAAAGGACAGACGGGGAAGGGGTTCTTTACTAAGTCCACTAGTTATTAAAACACGTTTATTAGACAAAACAAACACATTTACATACATAACTAGAGAACTAACAGTTGACATAGAATTGAAAGGGATCGGAGCGCATGCTCATTACGTCCTTACAGTTCCGAAACTTGGCCATCACTGAAGATTGTTCTGTTCGCTAGAGGGCGCGAAAGTCTCTTTACTGTTGATATGGAAGAGTCTAAATAACAGGGGGTTACAATGCCATATTACAAGAGGAAGTGATCGGAACAGGCACTAACAAAGATTTTTTACAGTTTAGAAACGGATGTCAGCATTTTGGCTTTAAAAAGACATATCTGTTACTTATCCCGAATTATGGAGCATCGTAAAAAGTTTTTAATGACTAATAGTAGCAATAAGTTTCAAAGTGGTTGCCGAAAAAAAAAAAACACCCGCTAGTATAACCGAGGAGATATGAAGTAAAGTCTAACTAAATTGATGACAAATGTTGAAAATTTGCAATTAAAGCATCAGTTTCATTCCTTCCATCAAAAGCATTTGTTTTTTGCTAGTTTATTTGATGTAATAGATACTAAAATTTAATTTTAATTTAATTAAAAAATTAACACGTGTATCTTAAATTGTTCCCGCTACACTTCACTACAGTTAGAAATTTAAATCTTTTAAAGTAAGTATAGCATTATATATCATCTCAAAAACACATTAGATGTTGATAAATTCTCACAAATTCAATACTAAGTAAGCAGGGGTCTACCCCAAACATGCACACATGTCAAGGGGCTTATGAGACGAAAAAGTACGGTTACCTCCGAGCTAAATGATCAAAGCTAAATATATTTCTAAGCCAATTACAATGATATTAATGATTATCAGGATTAATGTCGACCTTTCGAATAGTTGTACTGCTTGTAACATATCCTGACAAAACTATTTTCAAACAGGCATTTCGAATTGTTGGTCTCATTTCAGTGAAGCAAATGTAACACTAATTAAACAATTAAAAATAGAAAATAGTTTTAATACTTTCACTTTTAAAGGCAATTTTTCTAATTAATTTAAGATGATTTGGCGATTCCACTTAATAATCAATACAATTTTTAAGAAGATAAATTTAAAATCACACAATTTTAAAATTTCAGGAAAATAATCTGCATTTAGGTTCCTCGCAAAATTTGAGTCCAGTACTGAAAAAATTTCCAATACATTTTATTCATTTTAAAATAGCAATTAGTTTTAAATAATTCCAATAGATGGCAGCAGTATCGCATAAATTAAAAAAAATAAGGACGAAAAAAATCCGAGAGGAGATACGGACCCAAATCGGAATTTTAGACCGAGTTTAGCAAGTATTATTATTGAGAGAAGTATTTGGAATTCTTTTAAGAACACCGTATAACTCATCCGGTATTCCCTCAGAAATAAATATTCACAACATCAGGTTTATTTTTTATTCTCTTATTTTTTTCTTATCTTGAAATTGTAAAATTTGTTATAAAAGTAAGGAAAGTAAAAATTTCACAATTATTTTTCATTTTTAAATAAAGTAATATTTCTAAATGCAAATTCCATATTTAACTAATTCGCTTTCTAAGCTAATTAACTGAAAACTGTATGTTGTAAAAGTGTTGTATTTTTATTAAAAAGTACTTACAATTTTAATCCGGTTTAAGATTTATTAACTGGTAATTAGGTAAGATTAATTGTGAATTAACTATTATATAGTATTATTATGTTTATTTCACAAATAATTAACAAATATACCAATAATAATGGAATACATGCAAAAATAAACAGGGTTATACTATTTCTTCTAATTTACGAGGGCTTGTCATTTATATTTTAAAGACCATTTTAAAAATGTCATGAAATTAAATTTACCTGAAAGATGTATTATTTTTTATAGTTGCTAAACAACAACTGGAAATAGAATGTATTTATACCATACGATTTTATTATACACGGAAAAAATTTTTCGGTATCCTATTTTTGTTGATTTATGCCAAGAAATAGTCATGGTACTGTAATTTAGAAGATTGCAACTACAACAACAAAATGTTTGAGTCAAAAGCATTGCATTTTTATTGCACATTAAAATATTTAGACGTAAATTTTTAGTAGTTTTTTGATTATTAATTTTTTAAAATAATAGTTGTATTATGTTTTAAAAATTTGCTGTTATTCCATTAAGGTATCCGTCTACGTTCGGAACTGTGATTTTGCAAAAGCGCATAAATGGATAATTTTCATAATATTTAGTGTCACTTAGATTTGAATACATGTATACAATTGTTTTAAGGACATTTTGATAGAAAAAAGTTATTTAAATACAATATTTTCGCAAAAAATTAACTTAGAATAATTTTTTTTTCAAAATGTTCTCCTTTTGTGAAAAATGCTTCTATTACAATAATATTTTGCCTGTATATAGCTCAGATCTCCGTACAGAGGCTCAAGTAGAATTTTTGAAATATACAACTTAGAAGTGGGTTTATCCATGTTTTACGACAACAGAGGGAAGAAACTTTAAGAAAAAAAACCGCCGTTAATTATTTCAATTGGCTGTAACTCTGAAAATAATGTGATTTTTTCAAAAATCGTAGTTGAGCCTTTGTAAAGAGGTCTGAGCTATATATATAGCCAAAATATAATTATAATAAAAGCATATTTCACAAAAGGAGAACATTTTGAAAAAAGATTATTCTAAGTTAATTTTTTGCCAAAATATTGTATTTAAATAATTTTTTGTCAAAATGTCCTTAAAACAATTTTATACATGTAGTCTAATCTAAATGACACTAAATATCATGAAAATTATCCATTTATGCGCTTTTTTAAAATCACGGTTCCGAACGTAGTCGGATACCTTAAGAGAACACAAGTTGCACAGATACCATAAAAAAACTACAATTCTGATATATTAATTTTTATCAGTCGTAAACCTCGAATTTTATTGAAAATTGCAGGTGTACGAACTCTTCTGTGGGCCAATGTATATGACTTTTAAAGAAAAATATCTGTCAGTGTTATATTTTTCGCATCTCAGCATGTGATCATCTACGGATGTTTGTACAGACAAATCAAAATCATAAACCTATTAGTCAAATGCGATTTTGATAATGCATAACAATGACAGTACGCCATTCTCTGCCCACCTTTTGTATCGCGCATGCGCGTACATGCTGGTTAATTATATCACTTCACATAGTGTACCAATTAAAAAAAAGAATAAGATCTTCTAAATTTTGATAGAATTCATTTTTTGTTTATGATATAACTTTATTTTTAGTACAAATAAGAATACACAAAAAATATAATTATTAATTCGAAACTGAGCCCAAACCTGTTATTTTGAGTGGAATGAAAGTCGGAACGGAATCAATATATTTTTTTAGTAGAATCGGAACGAAAAAAGTATTACGGTTCGAAGCTCTGGTGAAAACGACTAATTTAATTCTCCAAATGTGAAAACGATAAATCTTTAACTGTCGCGCATTTTCATCAAACTACTTTTCATTATTTTTTTTTTAAAAAAAGTCGAACTATCAATGATTTTAGAGTACCTTATCTTTTCTTCTTCAAACTACTGTAATATATCAAATTTATATTCGTATGTTACGTATTCTTTGTCCCTTTTTGATTTAGATTTCTTTGTTGTTTATTTAGTTGACGTCATACTTTTGGTTCTCGAGAAAGTTACTCTTTTGAAGAAAAGGTTTATTGTCGATATTTTTGAACCACTTTGAAAGGTGAATTGCTACTAAATTTGCACATAGAGTGTTTTATGTCAATGTCAAAAGTTGAAAATTTCACTCTGAAATCGCCCGCCAAAATTTGTAACTTTTGTTTATTTTGAATTTTATCATTTTATGATCAGATTTTCACGAAAGGCATGTGAAAACTTGGGAGTATATTAAATTGTTTAAAAATTTACTCAAGAAAACGATATTACTGATTACTATTTAGATTATTATACTATTACTAATTATTCTTACTGCCGCATACCATTTAGAAAAGCTTCTCTTGAAAGAAGTACATTCTTATATCAATTAGTTCCAGAACCAAATTCTTTGCAATGAAATGAACGCTACAAAAATTCGTGAAATATTACCGCATTTGTGTCTCGGGAGAAAAAAATCGGGATAATCCAACTTTTTGTAGGAATAGTATTAAATTTTCAAAGAACGACTGACAAAAATAGAAATAATTATATGAATTAAATTGCAACTGAGCTTTTTTTATAAACAGTTTTCGGATTTTTTTCATACATAATATTATCAATTAAAAATAAACTTAATATTTTTATGAAGCCTAAATAGCAGAAACGTTAGTGCATAGAGCTTCAATACCACAGGTCCGATGGTCAAATCCCGGGCTGGGCAAGATTGACTCAGTCTTTCATCCCTTCAGTGGGTCGATAAATGAATATCAAGCTTGCTTGGGAGCTTAATACTGGAGGTTTCGCGTATGTATTTTTTTGAAGAAAAGGTTTTTTGTGCTGTCCTCTTTGTTTCAGTTCCCCACCAGATGGCGCTACAGCATATCAACTTCTGCACCGTTTAATCAATGGCCAAGTTACCAATATGGTCGCCAGAAATAATGCCAATATTTGGCTATGTTTCCATTGAATCGCCATTATAATGTAAGGAACGGCGTTGCTTGCGAATATTACAACTTTAACATAAAATAAATACAACAGAAAGTAATATTAACGTATTACGTATCCAGATAGAAATTATACTTACACTATTTTAAGCATTCATTACACAAAATTTGTAACAATGTGCTACTTTTGCTAAGCAGAGATCAGCTTAGGATGGTGTTTTCAAAAATCGACCCAAAAGGGAGCTACGGGGTGTTATAAATAAAAAAAAGTCCTTTTTATCAGCTATTAGACCTACAGACTTAAAATTAATCAAATGTGATTTTTTGGTCAGCTGAGATATGCAAAGAGCTTTTTTTTTGTTTTATTTGCAATTCACTTAAAATTAACTCATTAAAAACTTCTTTGTTGTTCAATCTGAATTGTTTAAATTTTCAATTCACCCGTACGAATAACGGGTATGCCAGATAGTAATATATATATATATATATATATATATATATATATATATATATATATATATATATATATATCATATATATATATTACTAACTGACACTTTTCTAAGTAAAAATCATTTGAATATGTACCAGTATACCTATCTGGTTTAATATTAACCAAATGTGTATGATTTTCATCTTTTAATTAAAAATAAAATCTAACAGTTTTTCTATTCTTTTTCAGTTTTCGTCCCACGTGAATAACAGCAACAAACAATACTATTTCAACGATTACGAGCAATGCAATTTCACATAAAAAAAGTAGGCATTAAATTGTATTACTTTTAAAACGAAAATTCTCAAAAGAAAAATAAAACCTGTCACACGTGGGAGCGAATTATTTCATTGACATTAAACAATTAATCTTGCGATAAACGAAGAAAATGGACTTAATTATCAGGTTCATGGTTAACATTGCTGCAAAGTATTGCAATATTATCTCCCAAGGAAAGGTTGCAACAGCGAATATGGAAGGGAATACAGAAATGCAGCAGCTTCTTGGAAGATATGTGTGGGAAAAATCGGATTTCATACTTTAACAGAAAGTTGAACGCGTGTTTCCATTTTCAGGGTCATAAAAGAAAGAATCGGTAATTTTGCATTTACTGTCGCAATGCCAACAAAGGATTCTTTTCACTCAGTAACATTCTTTTTTAGGTATCCGACTACCCTAAAATCATGATTTTTTAAAAAACTTGACAATTTTTTTTATGGTTTCGTTTTATAGAGGCCATCTTATTAACTTTATAAAAATACCAAGGTTTTTATTTTTCATTCACTAGAACAAAAACTACAAGTGCTTTAGTAAAAGCAGATGCCGTAACTTTACATAAGATGTCAGATTTTAAAATGCGTTTTACTCGAAATGTGTGTGTTTTTTCGAAAAGCTCGAACGGGGTCAACGATTGCTCAAAAAGTTTTTAAAATAATTTATAAAATTTTTTTGTGTATATTTTGTATAACAGTAGAAGTGTTTTAACCTTCAGATTTATCAATCACTGTTTTATTACAAAATTTACAGTTCTTTATGTGAATATAATAACTGTTTTTTTAAGCAATTTCATATAATAGCTAAGATAAAGGGCTCTAGTTTTTGTAAAAATTAAAATATCTCTAATCCTGGAGGTCATTGCAAAAAGGAATAGCAAAGTAATACATCAAAATTGAAAAATTGAGAATTTGTTCATTTATTATTTGTGCAGAACGGACACCGTTTATGTATTTTTTTGTCAATTTTTACCCATTTTAGTAGTAATAATTTATTTTTCTCTTCTTAATTTGAACCTTTTTTTCTTAAAATGTACTAAATAAATCTAAAAACGACACAAAAAATTTCCATATCTCCATTTTTTAAAAAAAAAGTTGTCGCAAGTTGTCGAATACCTTAAGCCAGTGTTCCCTAACCTTTTTATCGCCGCGGACCGGTCAACGTTTGTAAATTTTACCGCTGCCCTCTGGGGGACGTTGATTGCTCATATTTTAAACTGTTTTGATTTAATAATTTTAATTTAATTTTATTTAATGGTGACTTCAGAATAAAATATAGCTACACCAAAAAATGAATATAAAGTGATTTAACAAGGAATATAAAGTGATTTTCATAAAAAGTAGCGCAATCTTAAGAAAAATACACCACATTAAATAAAGGGAAAGAATTTGATGTTTCTTGTGCGGACCGGTAGTATTTGATTCACGGACCGGTACCGGTCCACGGATCGGGGGTTGGAGACCACTGTCTTTAGGCATCCATTGGGTTCGGAACCGTCATTTAAAAAAAAGCATATAAATGAACATTTTTTTTTTCATATTTAGTATCCCATGAATTAGAATATACATTTAAATAATATTCTTAAATAACTCTATAAGAAAAAAAATATTGAAATGTAATTTTTTGGCAAACAAAATGAAGAAAAATGGGGCACACTTTCAAAACTAATTCCTTTTATAGAAAATGCTTCAATAATAATATTTTGCTTATATATAACTAAAACCTCTCTTCTTTCAGAGCCTGAACTAGGATTTTCAAAAAATTCACGCTATTTGTAGAATTACTAATTTTTTGGCAAACAAAATGAAAAAAAGTGGCATACTTTCAAAACTAATTTCTTTATAGAAAATGCTTCAATAATAATATCTTGCTTATATATAGCTAAGACCTCTCTTCTTTCAGAGCCTGTACTAGGATTTTAAAAATTCAAGTTATTTGCAGAATTACAATCAAATGAAATAATAACCGGTGATCTTTGGTAAAATTTCCCTATTATGACGCGTAAAAATATGAATAAATACACTTCTAAATTATATATTTCAAAAATCTTAGTTCAAACTCTGTACATAAGTCAGCTATATATAAGCAATATGCTATTATTATGGAAGCATTGTTATAAAAGGGAAATGTTTTGAAAATATTTCATTTTGTTTTCATTTTTTGAAAAAAAAAAGCTTTAAATAATTTTTTTTTTGTAATATTTGTAAAATAATTTTACATGCATATTTTATTTCAGGTGACACTAAAAAACAACAACATGTATATGCTTTTTCAAAAAAAATTATGGTTCCGAACGCAGTCGAATACTTTAAAATGTACAAAAATTGATACGGAGGATGGAATAAAATATATTCATAAATCAATATATTATTCTTGTGGTAAATTTTACTAGAAAATTCGATGTACGAATTTTTACATTTCAATTTGATGCAGTTATTTTCAGTGTTCGCATAAAAGCAAAAGTAAATAAAGATCTGAAAAGGAAGTTAAGAAGTTAAAAGGAAAACGACTTGGAAAATTCCAAAAGTGAAATCAAAATAAGCCAAAATTTCGTACCCAGTGTTTGACAGCTGAACGACGACGAACGAACTTTTCCTCTTTTCTCAAGCTTGATTGTTAACCTTTACAGGACCATAAGGTTGCGAAGAGTATGTGACTGTTTATTTAGACGTAAAACAAGTAAAATACAAAAAAATTTTTTTAGGCCAATTCCTACTTTGAGTGGATGAATAGAAAATATTTTATTAACGATTGAAAATTTGAACGATATATATATATATATATATATATATATATATATATATAAGGAAGGTGAACTAATAGTGGGAATTTAAAAAAAATCATGATTCGTCTGCATTTCTGCCCCCTGGTTTGGGTACTTGGCTTTAAAATCGGTTTTTTAAAAGCCACCATCATTGTTTCGTTACCTTTTTTCAAGAAGAAGCGAATCTAAATTGTCGAAAATAGTATATAAATTAAATTTAAAATGGTTAACTTTTTTTATGAAAGAAAGTATTTTATTAACGACTGAAAATTTGAACAAAATAAATATATATAGAGAAGAAAGAGAATGAGATAATTGTAGGAATTGAAATAAATAAAAATCATAAGAATAAAAATGATAAGAAAAATACATAATAATGCGTAGCTCTTTTTGGGTCAATTTATTTTATGAGGTTTTCTTTATTTGCTCAAATATACTTTTTTATCCCCTTCAACGAATGTGGGGGGTTTAACCACTTCTGACAACATTTTTTTTTGGCTCGGTGGCGCGGAAATAGCGTGCCCGCCTTGTACCCGGGTTGGGGTTCTCCCTAGGGGCCGGGCTGGGGTGTCAAATCATCCCTTTTCATGCGTGCGTACGATTATGGTCACGGGGAAAATTCCATCCGACGAGGTAGTTTAATAAAAGTTAAACGTCCTTTTTGGGGCGGCCCCCACAGATGGTGCCACCAATTGAAACTTAACCTGGGGGGCTTGCCCTTTTCTCAAAGGGATTGCCAAAAAGCAGCCCTTTTAAAGATTAAGACTTTATTATTGCTAAAAATGTTTACCGAATAACTTAAATGAGAAAAATTGTACTATATTATAAGCAAAAAATTAAAAGAATAAGTCATTTAAAACAATACAGCCAGTGCCGGTTTAAGATCATTTTTGACCCCCCCTATGATCCCGGCCCCTAGGCAATGGTAAATCAAAATTTATAACCAGAAAATTTGGTTAAGTCCACCATATCCGGGGCCCCCCAAATCCCCTTTTGGGCCCCGGGTCCTTTCTCACCCAAAA